>JACGWO010000008.1:17934626-18377126 GCA_034509735.1 Sesamum alatum
TTGCGCATACAAGATTAATTCGTATGTACATAAATTAGTTGTGCATGCGAGATTACATTATGATTTATTATTTATCAATTATTTTACAATAATGGTATCAGAGTCTCAATGGCTTAGTGTCGCTAAAATTGTCTGATATTGGTCATATAATTTTTCTTATTATGAAATATTTTTGAAAATTCGTTTCACTACAAAAGCATGAAACTTTTATTGATTTTTCACCATATGTAAATCATCATGTGGACATCACAAGGTTAAAATTAGTGAAAATCAAATCAGTGTTTGTGAGAAAGATCAAACCCTAATTTTTCAATCTATTTTTGTAGTAGAAAATTGGACCTGATTATGTATTTTTATCAAAATATTTTTATGCTATGTTGTAGAAAATGAAAAGAGGTTCGAACCAATGTATGAATCTTCAAAAACGGATGTCAAATAAATAAGATATGAATTTTTCAGATTTGTGCCAGAATTTGGCCGGCAAAGTCACCAGAAAAGGGTTGCCACTGCCGAGAAAGGTGGTTGAGTCAGCGTTGACTACGCGCTAGCTGGGGCATGGGTCCTGTGCCAACGCATGTGCTGAATGCGCTCTGGCACCAGCTGGGCGCGCTCAAGCTGGCGCCAAGCCGCGCACCATGGCTGCACAAAAAATTAAAAATTAAAAAAAATTATTGGGATGAAAATTTGGGATCCGCCAGAATTAGTCCAAAATCCATCCAAAATTGAAATAGATTTGGAACAAATTCAGACAGATTTCTAATAACAGGCGTGGCGTTCCGCATTTGCATCCCAAAAAAAAGGCCATCTCAAATACAGTCCAAAAATAGGAGAAAAGAACCAAGCCGTCCCAAATGCCCAAATTTAGTCCGAATATTTTGTTGATTAATTATTTGTGACAGATTTTGAAAAATACCCACCAATCTGAATTTTCTGACGATATAATTTTTATTTGGGATAGTCATCGGAGGATCAATTATTGTGACGTACATTCGTCCCAAAGGTGTCCCAAATAACTATTAGGGACGGTTTTTGGGATGGTTCATTTTCTCCCAAAAGTCAACATCTAATTGATAACGGCTAATTATTTTTGTCCCAAACTCCATCGCAAAAATCGTCCAATATAATTATCGATTTGTTGATGTGCAGGCATCGTGTGGGGTGCCAAATTAATTGTCATTCTATTGATGCATAGGCATTGTGTGGGTGCCTACATAATTGTTATTTTTAAAATTTGCGTTTTATGCATGGTATCGTGTGGGTGCCTTTTTTCGAAATGATGAACCTTTGTAGATGATTGTGTAGGATTGGTGGATGGAAAACTTATAAGTTGGTTGAGAGTGAGGATTGTTGTTGACTATTTGTAGAATTAGGTTGTAATTTCTTAAAATTAAAACAGTAATGTAGGGTGTAGGCCATACACACACCTACCACACACACAACTAGACAAACCTTGTTAGGAATAAAAAGATTACGCGATCATGATGGTGGCCATCGAAAACGAAAGGTCTCAACCACGGTAAGCCTATTCGTAGATAAGGCCACACTGATGGATGCGGATGGACCTAATGATGTTTAGTAATTTTAGTTTAATTAATTACAAGATAAATTATTTTCAATAATAACTATTTACAAATTTCTAAAATTTTCAAATATCTCTGCCGGCCTAACCGAACAAGGGTATTCACTGACTGCTACAAGAAGAAAGCAGACAACGGCTGAAGCGATCCGTTGGCAGAGGTGGTGGTGGTAAGTTACTCTTTTTTATTTTGTCTTGAAACAAAAAATTTAATTTTATGTAGTAACGCATCATATTTTATTTATTTTTAGGAGGTATATAAGTGGATGTTCGAGGAGCGTGCCTCATAACCGACATTGGAGGAGGATCCCTCATCAGTTGTCAATACCGCACTATTGGAGGAGAGGAGCATCTTTAGGCCGAGGCGGCGGGGGGAGGAAGCGGGGGCGAGTCCTTCGGGATGTGGTTCGAGGTATATACATCAGACGCCGCTGACCCGAGCCGAGGAATCCATGCAACAGCTGGACGAGAATGCTGCAGACCGTGAGCCCACCGACCAACATCCAACCCAGCCATTAGATTAGAATTTTTTGATACTTTTTTACAACTCAAAGTATCTAAATTATTTTCAATTAATTATAATTTCTTTTTTTCGAGAAATAGTGTCTTTAATTAAAAACTTAATGGAATGTTAACAAAAAATATTGCAATAAAAAACAAAAAAAAATTATTTTGAAAAAAATATTAAGATTTAAGGATGACTTTTGTGAGGGCTTGCGTCCCAAAATAATCGTGCTAAGTTCATATAACACATCAAACATTTTGGGACAACTATGCAACTTTGGAACGACAATCGTCCGAAAAAAAAGGCAATTCATCCAACAGGCTGGCTAAATAATCGTCCCAAATTATAACGACTGGACTAAAATGATCCGTCCCAAATCTGTTCGTACATCTGTCCCAAATCAAGATTTCATTTCTCTGTCAGCCGGATAGAGTTTTGAGTGGCCAATTTATTGCTGCCCCAAATCCATTCCAAGTTTTGGGACGGAGGGCATCCTCCGTCTCAATTCCACGCCAAATTTTTTTCGACTCGACTTTTGAGAGGGATGTTGTTTAGGACTCGACCTTTTCTTGTAGTGCTGGCGGCTTTGTTTGGCTGTGTTTTTTTTCCTATTTTTTAGTTTTCACAGAGACTATTCCGATGGTTTGAAAATTTTATTTCATTTTATTTTCTAAGTCTAAATAATTTTATTTTCTACATTTTTGTGTTGTAGAAAACTGGAAATGACTTAGAAAATTATTTGATTACTTGTCATTGTAATTTTTTCCAATATAATTATTTATTATATATTTTTGATGATTGCAATTTATGATAATATGACCATTTGTGATTTAAATATGCTACTGATTGCTCTCATTATATTTGTACATGTCTTAATAATTTCATAAAAATATAAGTCTACTATAGTTTTTGTTGAATATATGAATATGATTTTGTGTTATGAATATTATAAAACATCTCAATCGAAACTTATATATTAATTCTATCATGTCTTTTTGTAATAACACTATTAAAAAGATATAAATCTAAACACATTCACGTATATTCATAAGAAACTTATTAAAGAACATATTAATACAAACATATTTTATTTCTCACACAATTTCAATACAAAAACAAAAGTCCACTTATAAGTTTTGAAAAGGAAAACAAAACCAAACAGGGTCGAACTTTCTGGATGAATATGATTTATTAAGCATTCGAAATATTAAGACACTAAAATTCATCTTATATACATAGATATACTGAATAACTTTAAATAAGTTATACATCCAAAGGAACATTTGAAAAGTACAATAAACAATACATTACATACATTAGAACTGTGGATTATAACCCAAAACATTATATACAATTGTAATGCTTTAACTAAATTACAATGTATCTTTACTAAATGTCTTCCTATATAATAACTACATGTATGTAAGATTTGCTATCAATAATGGATTTTTTGTAACCTCTATGTGTACATATTTTTAATATATATAAAATTTCTGATTAAGTGTTTATTATCCCTGTATATATCAAAATGGAAGTCCTTATTTATTTAATATTTTCTGAAAAACTAGAAGTAAGATTTCATTTTTAAAATAAAATTTTAAATCCCGAGTTTTCCCTCTCGAAAAAGCAATAACATTATAGCATCATTAATTAACTCTCACTCGCTCCGACGAAGAAAAGGTTCAAATTACAAAAATAAAAAAAATGCATAACCAAAAATGCTACTATAGAAAATTAAAGATAAAAATGTTTGCATAAATGTGCTAATAGGAACAATAACCCAGTTTTAAAAGGTCACGTTAGATACACCTTCATTTTTTTAACGAGAAGGGTGAACCCCAAATAAAAAAGGACCGAGATTGCAAAATCTAAAAAGATCCAGACCAAAATATTATTTTATAAGATTAAAAGACAAAAATGCCAAATATCACAAGTTACGGGACCAAATATTCATTTAATCTAAATGATAAAATATATTTTCAAGGTTTATAAATGATGTTGCGCAAAAAGAAAAATAATTTTTATTTATTTTGTAATAAATAGTACGGTCTCAGCTCTCAACACGAGCAAACGTGCTAGAGCTCTCCATATATCTCTCTTTACAAGAACCCAAACCCCATGCCCCCCATTCAGATGAGATAGGGAGGACATATTTGTAGTGTTCGGTAAATAAGGAAAGTAGTTTTCATTGTCCATCTTGTTTGAATTTTCTATGGGTCAGGGTCATATTTGGTAGCTTCTCAGAGGGCTTCGGATAATTATGAAGGAAAGCGGATCGGCCCGGGAACGCGGTGGAAGCGCGGTGGAGATAAAAATATACCGAATAAAAAAATTTAAATCGCGTTCAAGGGGTGTGCCCTTGAAGGTTCCTGGGCTATCGGTGTATAATCGCGTAATACAAACATGTATATAACAATTAAGCGTTCATGACTATGGAATAAAAGAGGAAAAACAAGAAAATAAATGTAAAATACCTTTCTCGATTTTCTACTCCGATCGGCTACACGCGTTGATCTCCTCTCGACGTTCATCCACGCGAAGCCTAAACGTAGAGACCCTCTAATGTAGTTCACACCACACCGGGAGAGATCGCGTTTTTCTTTCTAGAGAAAAACGGATCCAGAGGATGAAATCAAAGAAGGGATTACACTATCAAATTAGTGTTCCTTCTTGATCTTACTTTGTTTTTCAATTGATCCTAGATCAATGAAGCAACAAGGAGGATTTAGAGAGTAGAGGGAGAGGGGCCGAAAATGGCTTGAGAGAGTGTGTAGAGAGTGTTCTTATTTTTCCTAGAAAAAGATGAATAATAAAACTCTTGTCTTTGATGATAGTATATACACATATATATACTTTATTAATGTGATTATTGGAATGTGTTTAGGTTCATCCAACGATGTCAAGATACATTCCAATCAATCCCATTAATCATCAATCAATCCTACCATTCATAAGGTAATTGATTTGGAATTGATTGGAATTGATTTGTCTCTTTCCAAAAGAGACAAGTCAACTTGTCATCAAAGGCCTTCATGGCCGATTTTAGTGCTTCCAGAAGAAGTAATTTTCGGCCATCCCCTTTTCGAAGAAGTCCAATTTCTTCTAATTCTAAAAGTGGAATTAACACATCTCTTTGCCCAAGATTTAATGGACCGGATTTTATTGTAATCCAGTTACAATAAAATCCAAGAATTAAATCCTATTTAATTCATAATCCAACTAAATAATTCTCATTAATCTTTTAATCCGATTAAAAGATCCAAGCTTCGATTTTCTACTTAACCGATAAATCCCATTTACCAATAAAATGAGGGTCCGATACAATATCGGCTTGTCCATCCAATGGACAATCCCGTAAGTAATTCAATTACTTATCATCTTCTAAAATTGTGGCGCTTCAGGAAGAATTCCACTGAATGAGACTTCCATTCTTATTTAGATACATCAAAAACTCCCACTAGATACACACCACTCAATCCAATCGTAGGTTAATTTTGTAACCAGTTATGTTCCTACTTCAAATCTAATTCCCTAAGCCTTCCAAAGGCCCCTAGACTTGTGAACTCTCTACTGGTCTTGTGTATTTAGTGACCCACAGATGTTTGACTGAATCCAATCCAACAGGCCACTACAAGCATACTTTGTCCTACAAAGAGCTTCTTGGTCATCTTCCTGCTCAGAAGGATTTGCAAGCTAGCAGGCTCAAATTATCTATTTCTAGACTCATTGAATCGACTAACCTCCTTATCCTATCTAGAGGAATATGACCTAGCTTTGCATGCCAAATTTTTGAGTTTATCTTGATTATCCATTTTATAATTTGTTTTGAGCATTCATAATCTAATTATGGGATAGTATTGAAATAATTATGCAAACAACCTAGCAGACAAGAATAACCACTCTTTGTTAAATATATGAATCTTTCATTGATAAAATATATGTAATCCTAATTGTCCAATAATAGAAAAATATAATTTTGATCATATAGGTTGCATAATTGTGACCTATCAACTCTACCCTAACATGATCACTGGCTAAGCCTAATTGGTCCTATAGCTTTTGCAACAACAACCCAGCCATTGCCCAGCTTTAAAACCATCTCCGTCTTAGCCTTCTACTCCTTTCCATCACCTGCAAATCATTTGTAGATATGAGCTCTACAGCTGGTATCCAATACCCAAGAATTAGATTAGTAATCATATTAAAGGTCAAATCAAATGTACCTTGGTTGGAGAGGAGTTTTGGACACTCTCTCGTCCAATGCCCTTTTTCATGGCAATAATACAACCCTTGACTGCCGAACCACCTTCCTCTTTCCTTTACCCACGCCCAGCAGGAAAACAGGAGCGCTTGCAGCAACTGATTCTGTCTTACCCTTCTTCGTCCTGTGGCGTCCGGCTCCTTTGCCTTTCGCTCTTGAGGTCGAAGCCTCCCCACCAATACAGACGGCGTAGACTTTTCAATCGTTGCCCCGTATTGGACCAATATGTTTATCAACTCATGAAGGTTTTTTTCGAGCCCATTCATGTTGTAGTTAATGATAAACGAGTCATAAGAGGGAGGAAGAGACTGAAGGATCACGCTGATGTACGTCTCTTTGTCAAGATCAGCTCGGAGGTCTTTGAACATCTCCACTAGGAATAGAATCATCACTCTGTGCTTGTGTACAGACGACCCTTCTATCATCTTAGCTCTGAAAAAATGCCTTCATCGCAGCATATCTAATATGTCGGTCCGGTACCACATAAACGTCTTTCATGCGGAGCATTATCGAGTTGACATCATCCAGTCGATCATACTGTTTCTGGATCTCATTAGTCATGGATGTCCGTATGATGTTGCGGACCTTGCTGTTATCCTCCTGCCATTCATGGAACGTCAAACGCTCTTCTGACGAGGACCCCTCTGGCAAGACCGAGGAAGAGGCTTCTCCAGAACGTAAGCCTGGTTTTCAAAGTCGAGGACAATCCTCAGATTTTGCAGCCAATTGTTATAGTTTGTTCTGTCAAATTTATTAGTCTCAAGAATTCCAATGAGTGAATTCTTAGACATCTTCGTTCAAAATGTAAAGCACAAATTTAGTAGATTATAATAATATTGAATTCAAGTTATGACTTGGTCTTTAGTCATTAACCCCTCCCACCTAGCACGCCCCTGTTAGGATGATCACAAGCCCGTTCCTAATTGATCCACTGAGCCCGCAGTGGATCTATGGTCAATCTAGGGTAGACCTAAACTATTACAATTTGTATATCCCATTATCATTCTAATAGGGCCTTGTAAATCGTTCTTTGTTCTTCTTGGGCCTTCCGTCGTGGGCTCCGTCCAACGGACCTCTTTTGGGCCTTCATCTCCATGGAAGTTTAAATTTATTAAAGTAAAACCTCACAACTAATCTACTCTCATTACTACTTAAAAAGAAACCCCATTCAGAAGTTCGGGAGAGTACATTTAAAGAGACAAAGCAAGCCTTATTATTCCAAGGCTAAAAACGATAGAAGGAATACAAAACAAAGAGGCATGCAGGCATCACCCAACATGAAATAAACCCATACATAGCTAATGGGCTTTGTGATCATCCATATTGTTTATCCAATAAACAACAATTACACAATTATATCAAATATATACATGCCGAGCATATAAATATATCCCATGCATTTATAAATAGATATACAATATCTAAAACAATAAACATAATAAAATGCAGAAAATATCATATTAATAATGCAATTAAAAATATGGATATCAACTATACATCCAATGTAGAAACCATTTTTTTTTGGTTTGTTTGGAAACCATTTCCAAAATAATCTAAGGCATAAAATAAGTTTAAAATAATTCTCACTAAGAATTAAAATATGCCAAAATTAATAATTTCAGAAAACTAGCAAAAATTTTGAAAATTCAATTTTTCGGAAAAAACGATACAAAACAGTGCTGTCGGCAGACCGTCCCAGATGGCGCTGCACGCCGAGCGGGCGCGAGCAAACGCCTGCCCGCGCCTGCGCCTGCTGCCGGTGCCGGGCGGCAAACACTGTTTTTCACCAATTTTTTTTATTTAAAATTTCTGCTCTAAAAATTGAAACATAATCATGCATTTACAGAAAATCCAATTCTCATAAAATAAATGGATATCCATAATTTGTAAAAGCAAAATTAACGTATATTATCATGCTTTAAAGCCATAAATCATGCTTTTCAAAAGCAATTTAAACACGTTCTTCATACTTAACACATAATAACATGTTAATCCTATAGCCACAACACCGAACAGGCCTCTGATACCACTGAAAGAATCGGGTACGGCCAGGGAACGCAACGGAAGTGTAAAAACGTAATTAAAGGCATAACTTTAAACGGGTTCAAAAGGTTGTTTCCTTCGAAGTTCTCAGGCGTTCGGTGTATGACAAAGCATAAATAAAAGAGGAGATGAATGTTGGACATGTGGCTAAAGGAAGTAAACAAAAAGATACATATAATGTAAATGAAAACCAACCTTTTGTTTACTACACGTAGAACCGGTACGTGCGTTGTTCCTCTTTCCGTTTCTCCTTCAATTCACTTGAGATTCAATGCAGAACTCCTCTAAGTATTGTTCACACCACATTATAGAGAAAAACTCTAATCTATTGCTAGATAGAAATAGAGAAATGAAGAAGAAACAATTCCAAAACAACAGTTTTGTTTAGTGCCTTTTGGAATGGTTTTAGTTCAATCCTTTCCAAAAGGTATGAACACAAAAAGGAGAAAATTTTCAGAGATTTTTGAGTGTTTTTGGCTGAAAATTTCGTGCAAGGATGGTTGAGTTTATGTGTTGTATGATTTTCATGCATTCACAATTCAAAACATAAGTTACCTCCAAGTTAACCTCTACACACAATGCACACAATTCTCTCCATGAACCATCATGGCCTTCGTATGTGGAGGAGTTGAAACTCCTCCTCAACTTGCTCCAACCTCTAGAGCTTGGACTTCAAGCCATGGACCAATTTTGACCGGTTCCGATTTAATCAAATTAAATCAAGACCAACTAAGACCCATAGGTTCCAAATTAATCCAATAGATTTTAAACCTTATTGAAATCCAAACGTTTATTTAATCCAATTAAATAATCATAAGCTCAAACACTAATTAATTGATCCAATCAATTAATTAAATCAAAATCGATAAACTAATCCAATTAATTTAAAGGTTCTTAATCCAAAAATTAACTAATCACATTAATTAATTATTGGACCATCCATCAAATGGATTTCTCAATAAATGATCCAATCATTTATTTTCTCCTTGTATTAATTTAATCCAATCAAATTAATTCGCTTCTTCTAGAATTAATTCCAAATAAATTCTACCAACCCCATAGTGATGTCTGTGTGACTCATTAGGTTCACCCTCAGCTAGACTTGGACTTTTGTCCAACACAATTGGTCAATTAAATCCAATTTAATTAATTATTTTCCAAATAACCATCGAAAAATGCCCATCACCATGGGTGACCGTCTAGCAACTGGGCTCTCTATAAACAGAATCTGCAGCTATCTTGCTTGAATATAGCTACCCCCAAACATGCTGCAGCTCCACGAGTCTGCTCTCCATGCTCGGAACCGGTCGATTCCTAAGCCATTCGTTCTATCCGCATCCTTCAACTGAGAATTCTCGTCACCTGTTGACCAACTAAAGAAATAGGAGAAAGATGTCCCGACCAAATCGAAACATTTCCACAATCGGCCAAGCGAACGAGTGAGAGCACGTGAGAAAACGAAAGATTGATCGAGAAAATAAGTAGGGGAGATCAAGACTTGTAAAGTCAATTGTGGAGTATTCTTTCCCGCAGCGAGAGAAATCCTTTTTCTTTCCCAGATGTCCAGTACGACGGTACATTTACTTTTTGAGTTTAGTAAAGCGCGGACCGTAAAGCATGGCATCAATACTAGACCGTATGGAGCCATCTTCTTCATCCGACGTACCCATTGTGCCCCCCAGTACCTTAAAGTGGTGAGGCCACCTTGAACAAATTCTTAAAGGTTAGGTTACTACCTGCTACTAGGGAAGAGGTTGACTTTGTACCACCTGGAGGTCATCGTATTGTTCTCAGTCTTCTAGTCGAGCTCAAACCTTTCAGTCCATTTCTCGTTTTTAAACCCTTCATATGATATTGTTACACTATAGTATTTTATTGAATTTCTACGATATTTTTCAATACTAAACACTCCGGAAGAATGGAATAAGGGCGCTACCTATCCTCTAAGCGGTTGAGGGCCCGGCCTATGATCAGATCCCATTGTTAGTTCACTTTTTACTTTATCCTCACATTAATTACATCGAACCTCTTCTCAATGATGCTACTGAGAAAGAAATAGACCAGGTGACCTCCCAGGGCGGTTCACCAGGTTCTACCACTACAGGGCGCAATCGTTCGGATCCTCATCTCATCCTTTAACATGTTTAATCTCATTTTAGCGGTTTCCCCAGAGATTTTTATCATTAATGCAACCTTCATTTTGCTCATTCATGGAGTTATATCTAGTACCTGCTTCAACTATTCCCTAAAGATGGGGGAAGGGACCAATTGAGATATCAAGAATTTTTTTTTAGACAACCAAAATACTTTTGAAAGCGATTTTGTGCGCAAGCCCCTTCCTGCTATAGTAGGCATCCTTCTGGGTCAGTCGGCTCGTTAACTCAATAATTAACTAACTGAATAACTCAATAGTCTACATAGTTTCACATTAATGTATTCTATAAGGGAAGTTTCCATGGCACTAGAGGCTAGGTGCATATTGGCGTGAACATTTTGGCTCCCGAGTTCCATACGAGTATGGTCCTTCCATCATCCATCTCCCGGTCTAAGTCTAGGGCATGGAATTGGGCGCCGGTTTTCATCCTGGACTAAACAACTATGCTCAATAACTTGAGACACGATTGCTCTATTGATCGACATAGGAAACCATTCCCTACTCGACAAATCATTGTGGCCACAGACTTAAAGAGCTTAAACTGTCTCAGAGCACATAGGAGACTCGACTGTCATATACTGACAGGTGATGGGTCCTATCTTGGAATCCTCCGTCTTCAATACATATTCTAACTACACTAGATAAGGCTTATGATGAATGTATCCCAGAAACGGGCATCTCATGCTAGACCTAAGATACAACCTTCATATGCATGTGACTACCATGTTTCCTCAATTCCGAGGACTAATTTCGTACTATCGAAGTTGGGGATTCTAGTCATACCGACCAAGTCTCCAAGACTTTCATATGACGATTCCCGCGAGTTAGTTCAGTCAGCTAACACCCTTGTCAACTAACCCACTAATATTGCATAGACGTCCAACGTCCGTCGCCGATGAAACATGCCACTCATTCAATGAATGCAATCCTTACTGCAAGTCTCTATAGGGCCCTCGATGCCCTATCTCGAGGTCTTCGACTTGAAACGTTTCAGATTAATCCTTAGAGTTGGTTTCATAGCTGCCATCCAATGCGCAGCCCAACTAAATAGTGCAGCGGATGAATACTTACTATATATTCATCAAGTCAATATTACTTTAATAAAGATTGCTAAATAGTATCCAAAACCGCCAATCCAGTTGGTTTTCTGCTCACCTATTCTAACAGTTTTCATAACTATCAGTAAGGTCATAAGTGCAACTGTTAGGAGTCCTCCACTACGTGAGGTAAGCACACGCCTTATTATTATGCTCGTGTTTGAAAAGAATACTCACAGTCTAAGTATATTATAAATGATACATACATTATCATTCTAAAATATTTTCTCCCCTAGTCGGAGCGGAAGGCGTTAGGGTAAAAGAACATAATTAAGGTCGGTTTTCAAGATGTAAACCGATCTAAAATGTAAATTTGAACTAGTTGCTTGACTGTTGCTTTGCATTTGAGAAATAATAATTACAAGATGGTCTTAAAGGTTTCACAAAAACTTTAAAAATAACACTAAAAGCTCTCAAACATAGAATTGCCTGGACAATTGCTACATGTCATGATCATCATCATAGTATACATCTTCCTTCTGAAACCTGCATATAAAAATTTTAGTGATAGTGAGATGTATATTGAAATTTGTAGATGAAATTTTTTGAAAGTTTGAAGATGCATTTGAGTGAGTACTCACCGGAGTCAAGTAAACCACACGGTACATAGCGAATGTTGCAACGTGCTTCATCGATCGGATGGTTTTGTTGACCTTTTCATGGAAATAAAACTAAGAAGAAGAAATTTTTGTTAGGAAATTAATGCAAGTAAATTCTGTCTCTTGGGACATAAATAATAAGAACTCTTGTTAATTAGTCGATAAATCCTTATGGAAATAATATACATCTAAATCAAATAGATAAAACTTTAAGGAAATAATATTTACGACATTCAACTCTTGGATGTCATATAAATATTTTGCGAACTACTTTATGAAAATAAATAAAATTTCTATCTAAATTTTCATATCATGAATGATGTATTATATGATGCAGGGCGCTAAGACGAGATCATAAATAATAATAACTTTCTCTCAAAATACATAACTTGTAAAAGTTAACGGTTGGCTAGTCTGTTATGAACTATAACAATATAAAAAATACAGAAGTCCAACATGGATGTATTTTCGTTCTGTTTATAATCATGTACAATTCGACTTAATAAAGAGAAACACGTGCAATTGTATTAATTACCATATATTTTCTATCTACTTATCTAAGAGACACGTAGTTAAGAGACAAGTGAAATTATATTAACTAACGTATATTCTATATTTACTTAACTAAGAGACACATGTAGTTATATTGACTAAAGTATCTTTTGTATCTACGTAACTAAGAAACACATGAAATATATTAAATAATTTACCTTCTATGTCTACTTAACCAAGAGAAGTGTGTAATTATATTAACTAACATACCTTTTTGGTCTTGGAAGTTCCTATACATTCTCTAACCTCAATAGTCCATCTCCCGTCCAATCGCTCTTTCATTGACAAAGAATACTTGCTTTCTATATCAGGATTGACTTCTTCAGTCACCGGGAACACCACCCTATGCCCAAAAAAAATTTCTTTGGCTTCCATCTTTCTTCAATTCAATTTCTCATATGGTAATAAAAGATAATATGTTTCTTCAATGCAATACAAGAAGAATATACATAAGAGGGTCATACTAAGTTTTGGTATTTTATATATCTCAAGTTTGATTTTCTTGTTTAGTTCCTTTTCTTGTGTAGCAAAAATGTTTGGTTTTGCTTTTAAATATTCAAATTCAAACATTAAAATTGTTTCATTCATGAATTTCTTGTAGTGGCTATAAACAAAGTATGACCTGCACAAAAGAAGAAACTAAAGCAACCTCCAGTATCTCCAAAATATATTCAGACTGTTCTTCACATCTTAAAAGTCTGAGCAAAACTACTCTATATTCCATAATCCTAGATGCAATTAGATGCGTGTTTTCCTTTGTGAAGATCCTTCATTGCTTGAAGTTGATTGCTCTTGCAAGAATTGAATATTAATTAGTTGATGAAATGGGCCAATACACATATATTAAAAGGGTGAGAATGATTTGTAATACATGTGTCAAGTTTCCTTTTTCTCCTTTATGGGTAGTGTGGGAGAGGTTCCATTATTATTATTTTTTTTAAAAAAAATAACGGAACCATGATAAAGTGGTCCTTCCATTAATTTGGTTTGACAGGCAATAGATTTCCCCTGAGTTCTACTTTGGTATATGCATTTATGTGTGTGTTGTATAGATTAGCTCTTTTGGTTTTTTGAACTCTCCAGACATATCAAGAAGTAATTAAAGGTAGGTTGCAAATAAATATGATACGTAATTAATCCTGGTTATAAAATAAAAAAATTGTATTGTGATTTATGACATTATTAAATTTATCATTTTGGTGGAATCTTTTCTGGCATCCTGGACTTGACGCTTAGCTTTTTAACCTAATTTCACGTGAACATTCAAAAACATTCAACAAATTCCCAGATTTGGGACTTTATTATTTGGATGGGCATGTAACTCCCATCCATAATTTTTAAGTCTTCACAAATATATTTAAAAAAAAAGAACAAGAATGGGGAGAGAGAGAGAGAGAGAGAGAGAATTTTAAGATGGAGAAGGAAGAATCTTTTCCACGGATCTAACACTATATCAAAGAAAAAAAAGAAAGAAAAAAAAAAACATTGAGAAAGCCAATTTTTATTTTTTCTAAAAGCTTTATTTCAAAGTTCAATGGGGAAAACAAAGGGTTTGTGTTTACAATTTCAAAATTGAATAGTTGGCAATCTCAAGTTAGTACTTCTTATAAAATTTATATTTAAAATAAAAGATCTATACAAAAGAAGAACGACAAAGATCACACACATGTATATACTTTTTTAGAATAAAAAAAAGACAAAGAAAAAGAAAGAAGGAAAGATCTGCCAAGCATGCCTGTTGCACTCTTGGAGGTACCTTCTGTGACAGTGGAGGTGGTGCCAAAGGTGGCGCCAGAAAATTGAAATTGTGTGGCTCTAGAAAGAGCACACCGTTTACTCTCCAACACCCAAAAAAAGAAAATCCCTCTCTAGTGTTGGTTCCATCTACAAGGTAAAAATTAACATATGTTAGACCTCATATAAAACTATAAAGATTTGATGGTTGAATGTAGTTGCATCATTGAGTAAAGTTCTACATTGGTTCTATCATTTGAGTTGTGCTCCATCTTTCCTTGTGCACACAACGAATTGTTTGAAGTATCTTTGTAAAGACCTCATATAAAACTATAAAGATTTGATGGTTGAATGTAGTTGCATCATTGAGTAAAGTTCTACATTGGTTCTATCATTTGAGTTGTGCTCCATCTTTCCTTGTGCACACAACGAATTGTTTGGAGTATCTTTGTAACAGCGAGAACCAGAGATAATAGAGAATGAAAGGGACAGAAATAATAGAAAATGAAGGTGGCAGAGATCGTAGAGAATGAAGGAGATAAAATAATGAAAAATAGGGGAGATGGAGATAATAGAAAGAAGACAGAAATAATAGAAAATGAAGGAGACGAGGATGATAAAAAATAAAGGAACAAAGACAAGAGAGTGAGCAAGCAATTGGTATATAATTACGTATGTGAGTGTGAGTGTATTTTAAAAGTGTGTGTGTGTGGGCGCGTGTGTGTAATTTAAAGGTGTGAGTGTGTGTGTGTGTGTAATTTAAAAGTGTGAGTGTGTGTGCGTATTTCTATTTTAAAAGTGTGAGTGATTGTGTGTATTCTAAAAGTGAAAGTAAGGGGATAATTCACAAATTTTTATTTAGTGAGATATGCATTGACTTATATAAGATGTTTTCATAACAAACTTAAGAATGATGCCACATGAACAAATGTTTTCTAAAATATAAATTCTTAAATTTCCTTGAATGGATGGCTAGAATGCAATTGCTAACTTACAAAAGATTTAAAGCCAAGATCAAAAATCAACAACAACAACAACAACAAATAAACACAACTTTAATAGGAATATGGGTGTATTTATGACACACGAGATTGTGTCCAAATTCGAAACATTTATAGTGTTGCAAAAATTTAAATAACACAATCTGACTAAATAATGAAAAATATTACTTTTAAATAAAAAAAAATCCACCATAAAGTTTTACAGACCAAAACTACTCACTAACCATGTATAATTAAGTAGCCACGCGAATACTAGATATAGTAAATCATATAATACACATCGCAATTATATACGCTACAAACAAATGTGGAATTGAAACGGGCTTAGGAACGATTTTTATTTATATATTTATTTTTACTTTGGAACGGACTAAAGCTCATTGAATGAACTTGGACCGGCATTTGAAACAACAATAGAACGGTGCACCGTCCGTCATAATAGACGGTGTTCCTAATATTTAGGAACGGTTACTTAGTGACTGTTCCTATTTTGGAACTGTTTTTGACACAGAAGTTGAAAATCGTTCCTGATTATGTTTGTCTTTGTCAATATATAATTTGTGTATTTGGAATACTCAGTTAATATTTGGAATGGTTGCATGTTATGTTATGACATATTTTGGAACGGTCATTGCAACTCTCTATTTGCGTCGAAGTTAATGTATGGAAGATGCATTTTACACTGATTTTGGAATACACATTGGAATGGTTACTTTTAGATATAGGTGATAGATATTGGAACGGTATGTGGCACTCTACTTGAACCTAACTTTGTAATGAACGTAGGAACGATGCTGATCTTTATTTGGAATACGCTTTTGGCTCGAGTTTAGGAACTGTATTTGCAGCGACAATGGAGATATGTAGTCATTAACATTGGGCTAAAATTAGGAACATTTGGTCCTTCATTTGGAATGGTCTGTTTGGACGGTTTTAGGAATGGTGGTCTTGTATGTGGAATCCATGATTCGAACGGTTCGCTCCTTATATTTTCGCATTCCCTAACCGAGCAAAAGACCGTTCCTAAACTATTTCTTAATTAAAAATTTTATATTATATAATTATTATTTATATAAATAAAATAAAATTATTGATTAATTTTCTTAATTTGGTTAAATAATGAAATATTGAATGATGTTATGCAATACCAAAGTATGCATAATTACGAAAAAAAAATATATTAACTAAAATATTATCCAATTTAATTACAAATACTTTTCTGAAAAAAATATCCTAAATCTACACCCCACCCCCCTCATCGTGGTCCATGTCGGCATCGTCTGGAGCACGGGGGTCTGTCGGAGACTATGACGGGTCGGTAGTGCAGTTGTTGGTCTGCATGTACTTCGTCATGGCCATCATGTCGACCTTCATCGTCTCGAGTTGGACCATCCGATGCTCCATGTCCGACGATGGCGGTGATGATGTATAAGTTGGCGACCAAATACACAACCCTTATTCTTCCCCTGACCGCTGCCAGCCATAAATCTTGCTCAGTCATTGCCATCGAACCCTCTGATTCGGCCAGCGAGGATCGACCGTGGCTTGAGGCTGATGATCCTCCAACAGCTTTTGGAACGTCTCCTGCAAAACAAAGTGAATTATTATTAGTATTGCAAAAAATTAAAGGAAATAAATTTCATAAGAAATAAGTACGTACCGCCACCTCCGCTACCCTCGGCTCTCTCCAGCCGCCGTCGGCCTTCTTCTTGTAGCATCTGAGAATAACTCCATCTGCTTGACTGGCCGACTGAACTGTGCCTCCTGTACAAGAAAGGAACAGTTAGTCAATTTTTTTGTTTAATATTGATAAATGCATTAAAAAAATTAAATTACTTACCATCTTCCTCTTATGCATGCCGACTGTGAAAGAACCCCTACCGTGGACAGTAGATGATGTCGCCGGGTTGGCCGACCGGTTGGCCTTGTTCTTAGCGAACTCGTTCTTGAACTCCTCGTTGTCCCAATACAGTTGGAGCTGCCGCCAGACCTCGTTCGCCAATCGCATCGGCTTCACTAGAGAGTGTCTGGCGAGAGTGAAGCATTTGCGGATGCACTTCCCCCCAAACATGTGGAATAGACGGAACATGGACTCATCGTCACAGTCCAACCAGTACGTCATCTGCAAAAGAAATGAATTGTTAAAATATATAACAAAAAAATTAAATTTATACCATTTAGTAGAAATTAACATAAATTACCTTCAAACTCTCGAACCATAAATGTTGGTGCTTTGGCGACACCTGGCACAAACATCCCCAAGGGTGGGGATAATATCCCCGCATGATCGGGTTGATATGCTTGTGCATCTTGCTCTCATCACTAAAATTACATATTAATTAGTGTTTATAAAAAAAAATCCAAATAAATAACAAAAATATTAAAAAATATGGTACATGGCGTCGGCGAAGGTGATATACTGGCGCACGGACTTGGGGGGGAGGGGGGACTGGTGGTGCAGGTAGGGGTGGTGCAGCCCATGGATGGGCCGGATCTGCCACCTTTGCGGGACTAGATGGTCTGGCCTCCTCTGTGGCCGGTATAGGAGTAGACAGATCTACCCTCCAAATTCGTCATCGGTGCGGCAGCTGACTACTCAGCCGACGGTGGTGGTGGGGGTGATCGGAATGCTGCTTCCCCAACCTGGGAAGCAGTACCTGCAGGTGGTGCAACCGACGGCCCATGAGCGCACGGCCACGCCCGCAAGTACATCCACCTCCTCGAAGAGGCAAATCCCAAAATGTATATCAAATTCCAAAATTCTTCCCTGAAATTACACTAAATCCTTATATTTTCCTATATACTTATAGTATGTATAAATATGATTATATTATAATAATTAGTACCTATACTTTCATATACCCTTACAATATATTATATGTAATTTTACATAAATTTTAAAAAAATTCACAGAATTTTCAGAAAATTACCAAAAAGTTTGCAACAATTTTCAGAAATTCATAAAAAAATATTTTAAAAATCATAGATTGTCACAAATGTTTAGAAAATTCTTCAACCTTACAAAAAAATTCTAAAGAAATACAAAAAAAGTTCTAAATAATTTTCACAATTTTAAAACTTAAATATTTTTCATTAAATCATATATTCCAAAATTTTTTTCAAAATTACGAAAAAGTTCAGAAATTTTTCAGAAAATATTTTAAAAATAACAAAAAATTTCCTTAAAAAAACAAAAAAATAGAAAAATTTTAAAAATTATAACAGATATTTTTAAAAGAACCACATAATTTTTTTATAAATGACTGAAAAATTAGTAACAAAATAGAATTTCCTTTTAATAATAATAGAAAAATACAAATTTTGTAGAAAAATATTACCAAACTTTTTAAAATTAACATAATAATATTATAAAAATAACAGAAAATATTTTTCACAAATTTAAACAATTTCATAGATGCCCAATAATTTCTGAAATTTAAAAAAAATTACTCAAATTGCATACATAATTCATATAGCACATAATTTCAGAAATTGATAAAAATTTACCCAAAAATTTATACATAATATCAACATAAAATTATCAACAAATGCAAAAATTATCAACAAAACAAAAATAATTTCACAAAATTTTCCAAACAATATACACCAATATATGCCCATAATTTCAACAATATCAAAAAAAAATTACTATAGAATGCAACACCTACTTGAGTGGTGGTGGCGGCGGACGGTGGTGGTGTGGCACGGTGGAAAACGGTGGTGATGTGAGACAGAGGACAGTGACCCACTTGCTTGGAGAGAGGGAGGCGGAGGGGCGATAGTGGTGGATGGCTGACGGTTGTGGATGGCGATGCATGGCGGCGGTTGTGGATGGCGGACAAGAGAGAGAGAGAGAGAGAGAGAGAGAGAGAGAGAGAGAGAGAGAGAGTTTGGAGAGGTAGAATGGGAACATTTATGTTATGTGTGGAATTTATATTAACATTTTTGGAATGGTCACCTTTCCTAATATAAATACTATGACCGTTCGTAATAGCAAATTACGACGATGTTTTGAACATTGTACGACATCGTTTCGCGAATAAAAACGACATCATTTTAATATTGGAATTGTGCGCCCATTTATAAGGGTGGTCCCATGACCACTCCAAAAAGTTAAAAAATAATTGTGGTCCAACGACTGTTCCTATATTATAAATAACCGTTCCTAACGAAATTCTAAATAATTATTATTTATAAAATAAAATTAATCAAAATTAAGAAAAACACGTCCCGAACACGTTAATGAGTTAAGAAAAGTATACAATGTACTGTGGCCACAGGTTTAAAGCAGCATGAATGTGTCTCCGAGTGCATATGAGATACCTCTATCACATACTGACATGCGACGGATCCTTTTTCTTGTAACGCACCGTCCTCGCTACACATTATGACTGCACTGGACAAGGCTTATAATGAACATGTCTGCGACATGACCACCTCTTGCCAGATTTAAGATACAGCCATCGTGTGCACATGACTATCGTGGTTCCTCAAGTCTGTGGACTACTCCAGTACAATCGGAACCGGGGAAATCAAAACATACCAACCAAGCCTCCCAAGCTTCCAAATAATGATCCCCACGAGTCAGCTCAATCGGCTCAACCCCAGTCGACTAACTCACCAAGATCGTATAGGCGTCCCACGCTTGTCCCCGATGAAACACGACACTCATCCAATGAATACGACTCTTTGTGCAAGTGTCTATAGGACACTCGACATCCTGTCCCGAGGTCCTCGACTTGAAACGTTTTGGACCCTACCGTTTATCAGTTGGTTTCATAATCACCATCCAATGTGTGGCGTAACTGCATGTGTTGTTAACGTTGTCTGTGGGCTTTGTAGTGATATATGTAAAAACGATATTTTAATATATGAAAATGAGCACAACAAAGACAATAGCAATGGTAACGAATACTCATTTTATTCATTACATAATATTACATTACATCAAGTTGTCCAATAGATTACAAAATGCCAAACCAATTCGCTTTCTGGTCACCTATTCTAACAAAAACATGTTTATCCTTTCTTTAGGATGAAACTTGTCCACTTTTGTCCTTAAACGTTACTTGTTCAGCCTTTTCCTCTGATGAAACATGTTTACCTTTCCCTTTTGATGACCTTTGAATAGACAAGGAGACAAAGAAGCGTGGCATCATCACCCCTCATTGTTTGGTACATTGCCCCTAAGCCCTTCTTCATTAGGTTGGTTGTCTTCATCTAACCTCTCTAAATTATCTTTGGGTAGCAATGGCTCTTTGTTTTTCCATGTCCACTAGTCCAAGATATCATTGTCATCAAAAATATGATTAAGATCAATTGGACTATAATAGTTATCATCTTCCCTTTGATACATCCAATTTTTGACTCTTCATCACATATTATAATGGGCATACACCAACTTATGCAACTTTTGGGTTGTTAAACGATTATACAGTTTAGTATGAATCAATGACCAAGTACTCTAATTTCCTTCACATCCAGATGATGCACATGTCTGACTCAACACCTTAACTACTATCTTCCGAAGTTTGGGTACTTCATCACCATAATTATACCACCATTGAGCTAAAATAAAATTTATCTATAGATGTCACATGAATATTATGCAGTGTACATACATAAGTACTTCGAATCATTAACACCTATAAGAGACGTAGATACTACTTGTCTTGCAAGTGGAGTTCCAAATTCTCCCAATTTATCAACAAATGTCCTTATCTACAACTAATAGAAGTATGCATGTTTGAGAAAAAAATTTTTCAAGGAAGTCAGAAATATATAAAACCAGATACCTCGTTCATTGCGTTAGCTTGAACAATTAAGTCCAGCTCCAGTCTTTCAATCACTTCTTTGACTCCACGTCTAACCTCCACCATGTCAAGAACAAACGTGTTTGAGTATTGCAGAACTGGGTCGAAAAAAATAACCTAAAAGACAAAATACAGAAAATAAATTTAAAATAATGTTTTACTGATATAAGAAAAATAAAAAATAATACCTAAAAGTTACCTGCAATCTCCTAGTATTTCTTCCGATTCCCTTTCTTTTTCTTTCAGCACGAACTGGTGGGTGTACACCCCCGAGTTAGGAACGAACCTCTGGTGGCGGGGGGATGAACCCCCCAAAGGAGGAGGCGGTGGAGGGGGCACAGTGGTAGAGCGAGTGGCTGCCCTCTAGAAACCCCTTGAGGTTGTTGGCTGGAGAAGGCCCTCTTCGCTCTCTTGAAAGAACAGCCCCTGCGGAGGATGGGTAGTCCGCTTCCCTCTCATGTCGCTGAGGGTCCCTTCAGGGGTCCTGGTGGTGGAGGGGGTCCTTATCGGGCTGCCCTGGCCGCTGTCTCTCAAAGTGCTTCCCAAACATGATGAGCTCTGCCACCGAATAATCAAAAGTTAGATACACCTCATGTCAGTGTAGATAATACAGATGGGAAATAAGGAGTACCCAGGGGCTTCTCCAGAGGGACCTCCTTGGGATTCAGCCCAAACCAGGAGAGAAGCCTCTCATCATTCATATCCCTGAATAAGGGTGCCGGTTCAACTCGGGCAGGGCAGAAGAGGCTTTGGACGTTCCTTTATCGAAAAAGAGAGGATGGCAGGGGGATCCATGGTCTATTGACAGGGAAAAGACCCAGGCCTAGGGGGGGGACAAAAATGAATGTCCCCTTCCAATGCGTGGGAACGCTAGGGGCTGGCAGAAAACTGACACCTTGATAGGGTAAGAAATGAAAAACTTCTAGTTCTGACCTCTTTAGGCAAACACAATAAAAGACGTGGTCAGTTGTGACTGGCACCTCATTGTAGCTCAAAATCATGGCGAAACTAGCAAGACAAGTAAAAGAGTTTGGACTCAACTTGTTCAAGGGGACTCGATACAAATTAGATTCATCTTCGTAGAAGATAGGCACGGAAACCTAAGGCACGGATGCTGAACTACTCCCTCAAAGCAGCAACACTGGGGGAGGAAATAGATCTACAAACCTCCGCCAGGCTCACCTCTCTCCCTTCTTACTCCGGTTCAGACATCATTCCTCATCTCCCACCGCAAACCTCCTCTTTCTCCACCTCACTTTCCTCCTTTAGTTCATATATCAAACGCCTAGAAGGACGTGTGAGCTGCCTAATGTTCCATCTTCGGCCACCAGCGCCCATCGGACCATAGCCCATGTCTCCAAAAGTGGCTTCGGAGGGATCATCACCTACATACCTCACTCCCAAGTACCGTACAGACTTATCCGAAGGAGTAGAAGAAGAAGACATGCTCCTTTCACAAGGAAGGGAAAAAGGCCAAAAGACAACATGGAGAAGATGAACTTACAGGTTATGAAGACTTTGGTTTACAGGGATGTGGGGAACATAACAGGGAGGAGATGACCTTTCCTCATTCCTCCTTTTCAAAAGATGTGGGGAAGGGAGCAATGAGGAAAGAGGAAGCCCTTATGGGTGTGGTTACAGGGGCGAAGGAGGAGAGGATACGATTAATAAAGGTACGTTCAGGTAACCGCCCCCCATTGGGCGCGACAGATGTGGGTGGTTATCCAAAAATCGCCCTCCCATGTGAGGCGCTTGAAGCCACGCGCCCACGCGCTAAGGCATTTAGGCGCCAGAAATATCAAATCAACCCTATGCATCATTGTTGGGCTACGACTAGGGCCTCAAGGCCTACAAAGTCACCATCCTTTCCTTAAAGATGAAGGAGGCTTCACTCGGAAGGCAGAAGATCGGAGAAGTAAGGATAGCCTCGCCCCTGCAGAAAGAAGTCCCACCTATGGTCCTCTAGGAAGACTCCTACTCTAAGGATGAGTGAGGGACCTCCCTCTCCCTCAGAGTGGAGTTGGGGGGGGGGGGGGGTGACTGATTGATATGCCCAAAAATGGTTGGCCTATACTCACGGTCCAGAATACTAGGAGGATCCATTTACTAAGTATAAACACAAACGAATGATCCAGCAGTCCCCCAAGCCTGTCGAGGAAATCCTATGCCAGCCCACTTAACGGAGTAGGCCCGGCCCTCCTCAGGAAGAGGGAGCAAGGCCCATTTGAAGGAAGGAAGCCCATCTGGACCTAGGAGGAAAGACCTGCGGAGGAAGGACTTGTGGAAGAAGAGATATACCCGACCACGAAAGTCAGATAAGGATTATCCAAATTTTTTCCTCCTATCTAGGGTGGATCTCACAAACCATCTCCCCCTTTCTCTGAAGACCAATCCCTGTAGGAGTCTAGGGAGGCACCAGCTAAGCCCCAAGGAGTCCTAACCCCCTCAGAATTCTGCTAATTCAAGGAACTCTCCTTATAAATACCAACCCTCTTGGATAGATGAGTAAAATCTCTTTTACTCTCTGAATCTTGGAATTCCTCTTTTATTTGCAATTAGCATACTTTATGCTCTTTATTATCATTAAATCCTTTTTTCATTCAATGCTTATTTATTCTACAATTGTATACTGACTTCAAGCGTCGGAGTGCTAATATTTTTTTTGCAGGTTCCCTATCCAATTTGCAAAATCCAGGCCCACTTCATTCAAAAGAAACAACTTTGACTGAGCTCTTTTTGCTCACATCACAGTCTTTGATGCAAGAAAAGAAGAATATACATATGAGGGTCACTATAATTTTTTGTATTTTATATATCTCAATTTGATTATCTTGTTTAGATCCTCTTTTGTATACCAAAAATGTTAGAAGATAAATTCTTTTGCTTTTCCACATTCCAATTTAATGTGCAATACAAATATAAGGTCCTTTGTTTCTATTAGTGGCTATAAACGAAGTATGACTTCACAAGCAAGAATTTAAAGCGCAACGTCTCCTAAATATATTCAGATTGTTCTTCGCATCTTAAAAATCTTTGGCAAAACTGCTCTAGATTCCACAATCCTAGATGTAATTAGATTCCATTTCTTCCTTTGCAAGGATCCTTTGTTGCTTTATCTTGCTTGCCCCTGCAAGAATTGAATCTTAATTATTAGTTGACGAAGTGGACCAATACACATAAATTAAAAGGGTGAAAACGATTGGTAATCCATATGCCCAGTTTCTTTCTTTCTTTCTTTTTTTTACTTATGGAACCATGCGAGGTTAAATTAATAATAGAAATTGACGACATAACAATTATATGCATTCCCTTAATTTAGTCGAACAGGCAATAAATCTTCTTTAAGTTCTACTTTGGTGTATGCATTTCTGTTTGTGTTGATTATAGATTAGCTCTTTTTGTTTGTTGAATTCTCCGTGTTAGATATGTCAAGAGGTAATTCAAGATGAATTGAAAATAAGTATGATACCTAATTAATCCTGGTTAAAAAATAAAAAAAAATACTTTAGTGATTTATGACTTCATTAAAGTTATCATTTTAGTGGAATCTTTAACTTCATTTCGTACAGTTTCACTTGATACTTTTTTAACCTAATTTCACATGAACACTCAACCTTCAATACAATCCTAGAATTAACACTTTTTTTATTTGAATGGGCATGTAACTCCATCCACAACTCATTAGTATTCACCAATATATTAAAAATATAAGAGCAGAGAGAAAGATGAGAGAGAGAATCTTAACATAGAGAGAAAGAATCTTTACCACGTATCAAACCCTGTATCCACTCTAAAAAAAAATGAAAAGAAAATAGATGAGAGAGGAGAGGAGAGAGAACAAAGAACAGAGAAGAACCTTATGATGGAGAATAAGAATACTCTCCATAGATCGAACCATGTATCCTCCCTCTAAAGAAAACAAAAGAAGAGAGAGAGAGAGAGAGAGAGAGAGAGAGAGAGAGAGAGAGAGAGAGAGAAAGAATCTTTTCCACAGATCAAACCCTATATTCAAAAAAAAAAAAAAAAAAAAGAACGGAACTGAGAAAGTCATTTTTGATTTATTCTAAAAGCTCTATTTCAAAATTCAATAGGGAAAACAAAGGGTTTGTGTTTACACTTTAAGGTTGAGTAGTTACCATTCTTATTACTAAAATTTGTATTAAAATAAAAGATCAAAACAAAACAATAAGAGCAAAGATCACACACAAGTATACATTTTTTAGAAAACAAAAAAGAAACAAAAAGAAAGACAGAAAGATATGCCATGCCTATTGTACTCTTGGAGGTACTTTTTGTGATGGTGGAGGTGGCCCCGGAAAACTAAAATGAAGTGGCTCCAGAAAAAACGCATCATTAACCCCCCAACACCTCTCTCTCCAATATTAGTTCCATCTACAAGGTGAAAAATAACATATGTTAGAGCTCATTCAAAATTCTAAAGATTTGAAGATTGAATGTCACTGAATCGTTGAGTAAAGATCCAAATTGCTTCCATCATTTGAGCTGCGCTCCATCTATTCTTGTGTGCACAAAGAATTGTTTGAAGTATGTGTGATGAAGAGACACAGAGATAATAGAGAATGAATGAGACGAGATAATAGAGAATCGAGGAGACAGAGATAATGGAGATTGGGGAGATAGAGATAATAAAGAATGAAGGAGACGAGATGATAAACAATGGAGGAGACAGAGATGATAGAGAATGAATGAGGTAGATATAATAGAAAATTGAGGAGATGGAAATAATGGAGAAAGAAAGCGACGAATATAATAGAAAACGGAGGAAATAGAGATAATGGAGAATAAAGGAGATAGAGATAATGGAGAATGAAAGAGACAAAGATAATGCACAATTGAAGAGAGAGAAATAGAAAATGGAGGAGATAGAGATAATAGAGAATGAATTAGATAGAGCTAATAAAAAATGGAGGAGGCAGAAATAATGGAGAAAGAAGGCGATTAAGACAATAGAAAATGGAGGAGACAGAGATAATGGAGAATAAAGGAGACAGGGATAATGGAGAATGAAAGAGACAAAGATAATGGAGAATGGAGGAGATAGAGATAATGGAGAATGAGACACAAAGATAAGAGAAAATAGAGGAGACAAAGACAACAGAGAATGAATGAGACATATGTAATAGAAGATGAAGGAGATAGAAATAATGAAGAATGCCTCTAAAAAAAAAAGAAAAAAATGGGGAATGAAGAAGACATGGATAAAAGAATATGGAGGACACAGAAATAATAGAGAATGAAGGAGATAGAGATAATATAAATGAAGGAGACAAGACAATGGAAAATGAAGAGACATAGATAACAGAGAATGAAAGAGACAGAGCTAATAGTAAATGGAGGAGACAGAGATAATGGAAAATGGAGGAGATACGGATAACAAAGAATGAAGAGACAAAGATAATAAAAAGTGAAGCAGGAAGAAATAATAGAGAATGAAGGAGACGGAGATAATAGGAATGGAGGAGACACAGTTAATGGAGAATATAGGAGACAGAGACAATAGAAAACAGAGGAGACACATAATAGAGAATGGGGGAGACAGAGATAATGGAGAATCAAGGAGACATAGATAATGCAGAATGGAGGAGACTGAGATAATAGCGAATGAAGGAGACAAAGATAACAGAAAATAGAGATGACAGAGATAATAGAGAATGGAGAAGACAGAGATAATAGAGAATGGAAGAGAGAGAGAGAGAGAGAGAGAGAGAGAGAGAGAGAGAGAGAGATAATGGAGAATGAAAGAGACAGAGATAATAGAAAATGGAGGAGATAGAGATATCGAGAATGAAGCAGTCAAAGATAATAGAAAATGCAGGAGACACAGATAATGGAGAATGCAGGAGACAGAGATGATAGAAAATGGAGGAGACAGAGATAATAGAAAATGAAAGAGGCGAAGCTAATAGTAACTTGAGGAGACAGCGATAATGGAGAATGAAAGAGACAGATAATGGAGAATGGATGAGATATATATAGAAACAAGAGGTAATAGGGAATTAAGGACACAAAGATAATAGAAAATGGAGGAGACAGTGATAATAGTATATGGATGAGACAGATATAATGGAGAATGAAACAGTCAGAGAATAGAAAATGGAGTAGAGAATAAGAATAGGGTGAGCAAGCAATTGATAGATACTCTTGCATCTGTGTGTATGTGTGTCTATGTGCATTTAAAAACTTAATGTAATGGAGATTTTTCTCATAATTTTATTTAGTGATATCTACACTTACTCATAAAAGGTGTTTTCATAACAATCAGTAAGGTTGATGCCACGTTAACTGATCATAAGTGCAACTGTTAGTAGTCCTCGTCTACTTGAGGTAAGCACACGCCCTATTTTTATACTCGTGTTTGAAAAGAATACTCACTGTCCAATTATATTATAAATGATACATACATTATCCTTCGAAAATACTTTTTTCCCTAGTCGGAGGGGAAGGTGTTACGGTAAAAGCACATAATTAAGGTTGGTTTTTAAGATGTAAACCGATATAAAATGTAAATTTGAACTGGTTGCTTGACTGCTGCATTTCTCTTGAGAAATAATAATTACAAGATAGTCTTAAAGGTCTCAGAAAAACTTTAAAATAACACTAAATGTTCTCAAACATAGAATTGCATGGACGATTGATGCATGTCATGGTCATAATCAGAGTATACATCTTCCTTCTGAAACCTGCATATAAAAATTTTAGTGATAGTAAGATATATATTAAAATTTTCAGATGAAATTTTTGGAGAGTTTGAAGATGAATAAGAGTAAGTACACACTGGAGTTTAGTAAATCACAAGGTGCATAATGAATGTTGCAGCGTCATTCATCGATCGGATGGTTTTGTTGACCTTTTCATGGAAATAAAACTAAGAAGAAGAAATTTTTGATAGGAAATTAATGCAAGTAAATTCTATTTATTGGAACATAAATAATAAGAACTCTTGTGAATTAGTGGATAAATCCTTATGGAAAAAAATATACATCTAAATCAAATAGATAAAACTTTAAGGACACAATATTTACGGCTTCTTCCAACTCTGGGATATCGTATGAATATTTTGCGAACTACTTTTTGAAAATAAATAAAATTTCTATCTAAGTTTTCATATCTTGAATGATGTATTATATGATGCAGGGCACTAAGACGAGATCTAATAATAATAACTTTATCTCGAAATGTATAACTTGTTACATGAAAGTTAACGGTTGGCTAGTCTATTATGAACTATAACAATATAAAAAACACAGAAGTCCAACATGACAGTATTTTCATTCTATTTATAATCATGTACAAATCTATGAAATAGTGTCACGTATATCTAGACTTAACTAAGAGACGCGTGTAGTTATATTAACTTACGTATTTTCTGTATCTACTTAATTAAGGGGCACACACAGTTATTGAAAGCCTTGGGTAGGCGTGTGGATCGTCCCGGGAGTAGCGCGAATGCGGAAGCGCGGTATAATTTAAATTACAAATATTTAAACATGCATAACACATATTAAATAAACTCGTTCAAGGGGTGTGCCCTTGAAACTCCCGGGTGTTCGGTGTATCTCATGAATAAAAATATACACAAGAATCATGGAGGCCATAGGATTCAAAAATAAAAGAGGACGAAAAAACGTAAACGGAAACCTACCGATTCGTCGTTTTCCTTTTCTAACCGGTACTCGCGTTGTTCCCCGATTTGCTCCAAGATCTCGTATAGGAGACCCTCTAATTCGTGACACGCAATCCGCCCACGTATCTTGAACTTCGTGCTAGCGAAAGAACAAGTATTATTTAGGAGAGGACGGATCGTTCAAACGTTATTAGTTTAACGAGATCAATCCTCCTTTGTTCAATTGTTAAAGAACAAAAGAACAAGAAAACAATTTTCTTGGAAGAGGAGAGAGAGGCGGCCGAGAGGAGGGAGAGGAGAGGACGAGTGTGTGTGGGTGTGTTTCAAGATTCATCATCTTCTTCAATGTGTGTGCTAAGGAGTATTTATAATAGAGGAATCCTTTTGCTCTTCAATCTCCTACACTTTGAAGACTCCTCCACAACTAGGATTTGACCTAGTCAAATCCAAGTCAAAACTAGCTTCTTTTGGTCAAACCAATGTTAGCCATAGATCTCACCCTTTTAATCTCAACCATTAATTTAATTTGATGGAATATTAAAATCCTATTAAATATTCTAAGGGCAATAAATATATATATTAAATATAAATATTTATTACAAGCCCATTAAATTAATTTTCTAATAAATCTAATTTATTAGATAAACCCCTTTTATCTAATAAAAGGAATTAACAAGAAAATAAGGACCCGATTAAATCCAATTTAATCGCTCCATTTCTCCAAATATTTAATTCTAAATTAAATACTTTTATGTGTGCGGATTGTGTGTGACTCTTTAGGTTCACCTTCAGCTAGACTTGGTTGGATTCCTAGAATCCGCCCGTTACCATAGGTGGCCATCTAGCAACGGTCCATGGCACTAGAGACTAGGTGAATATACAGGGATGAACATTTAGGCTCTACAGTACATCTATCCTTCCGTCTACGGTCTCACTACGTAGGGTCTAGTGCACGGAAAATGCAGGTACTCATTTTGGACCTAAGTGTCGGTCTGTCCTTTACTAAACGCCGCAAGGAAAACCTTCCCTTCTGTTCAGTTACTGTGGCCATAGATTTTAGGGAGTAGACTCAGAGCATTTGTGAGACACAAACTGTCAACACCTTTTGAGAGGAGACAGATCCTTTCTTGGAAACTACTGTCACTCTGTACACCAGAGCTGTACTAGATATGGCTTATGATTACTCAAGTACTTCTTGGCAATCTCTCACCATATCTAAGATACAGCCCTGATATACAGGTAAACTCAGCAGTTCCTCAAGTCAAAGGACTTGACCTGTACTGTTGGAACTGGGAACACACGTCATACCTAACCGACCCTACTCAAGGTCCTCCGTAAGACGGTTCCCGCGAGTCACCTCATTTGGCTGCTCCCTATCAGGCTAACCCACTAACACTGCTTAGACGACCCTTGTCATCCGTCGATGAAATACGACAGCAGATGCTTAGTGCAAGTCTCAAGGGGAATCTCGGTACCCACTTTCGAGATTCCTTGACTTGGAGATTTCCGGACTGATTCGGCGGAACTGATTTCATGGACCTACCTCCAAGCATAGTCCCAGTCCCCGAAATGCGTTTTCAGTCCGTGGGCTTTGTTTGCGTAGTGAACAGTCATATAAAGCAGATAAAGTGAACACAAACAAAATAAATGCCAAATGAACTTCACTTTTTATTCATTAATGATTTATTAAAACCTCGAAATTGTTCAGACATAGGTTACAATTCGCCTACGAAGATTGGCTACATGGTCACCTATTCTAACAATCTCCCACTTGATCTCAAAGCCAATCGCCCATATGCCTAATTCCCATCTTCTCAAGATGTTGCGTAGGAGCGCTCTGCAACATAGGCTTTGTCAGCGGATCTGCTGTGTTGTCTGCCGAGTTGACTCGGTCCATCCGAACGTCACCTCTTCCTACCATTTCTCTTAGAAGATGGTAGTGTCTAAAAATGTGTTTGGAACGGTGATGAGATCTCGGTTCCTTTGCTTGTGCTATTGCTCCGTTGTTATCACAAAAGATGACAACGGGATCGGCGATGCTAGGCACCACACCCAACTCTTGGATGTAGTTTCTTATCCAAATTGCTTCTTTGGCAGCTTCTGAAGTCGCTGTATATTCGGCCTCAGTGGTGGAATCAGTAGTGGTAGCTTGCTTTTCCAAGCCACTACTCCTCCATTGAGCCTGAATACATAACCCGATTGAGACTTGGCATCATCGTCATCAGCCTGGAAGCTAGCATCGCTAAATCCTTCCAGGATTAGTTCTCCATTGCCATAGACCAAGAATATTTTCTTAGTCCTCCTTAGGTACTTAAGGATGCCCTTAACTGCATTCCAATGTGCCTCTCCTGCACAAGACTGATATCTGCTTGTTACACTCAAAGAGTAAGCAATGTCAGGTCTGGTGCAGTGGACCGTATATTGGATGCTTCCTACTACAGAAGCATAGGGGATGACTTTCATCCTTTCAAGTTCCTCATTAGTCTGCGGGGACTGTTTCTTGGATAACTTGATCACAAGCCTCATGGGAAGGAATCCTCGTTTGGAGTTGTCCATCCGAAATCTCTTTAGAACTTTCTCCATATACGAGTTTTGGGTGAGTCCTAACATTCTCTTAGATCTATCCCTGACAATCTGGATGCCTAGAATGTAGGAGGCTTTACCCAAGTCCTTCATGGAAAACTGGGTTGATAACCATGTTTTTGTGTCACCCAACATTCTAACGTCATTACCTATGAGTAGCATATCATCCACATAAAGCACTGGGAACACTATTGAGCTCACACTGACCTTCTTGTATACACAAGGGTCGGATTCATTTTTGATGAAATCATAACCCTGTATTACTTCATCAAAGCGAATGTTCCAGCTTCGGGATGCTTGTTTGAGGCCATAGATGGGCTTCTGGAGGCGACAGACCTTCTGTTCTTCTCCAGTGACTGTCAAACACTTCGGCTGATCCATGTAGATCTCTTCCTCAACGAAACCATTGAGGAAAGCCGTTTTCACGTCCATCTGCCATATCTCATAGTCACACCATGCTGCTATGACAAGCAGGATCCGAATGGATTTAGCCATGGCTACTGGCGAGTAGGTGTCTTCAAAATCGACCCCGAGTCATTGAGTGTACCCTTTAGCTACTAGCCTAGCCTTAAATGTTGCGACTTCTCCATCAACGCCAAGTTTGCGCTTGTAGACCCACTTACAGCCAACTGGCTTAACACCTTTCGGTGGGTGTGCAAGTCTCCAAACTTGGTTTTCGCTCATGGAGTCCATTTCGGTTTTCATGGCCTCAAGCCATTTCCCGGAGTCGATGTCAGACATCACTTCTCCATATGTCTTAGGATCATTATCCAGTAGATCGGTCGTATTTAGAAAGCCATATCTCACCGGAGGTCGAGATTCTCTAGTTGACCTACGGAGAATGGGAACGTCAGTGGTGATTGTGGGCGCTGACTGTATAGGAGCCGGGAGTGCAGGTACCGAGGCTGGCCCTTCCTGATGTTGTCCTTCATGCCTAGCATGTTGGACTTCTCGAGGTTGGTCAGCCCTACGGGTATCTATCCTGAATCCTCTAAGTGAGGAATCCGCGGCTACCTCTGATGACTGGTTTCCATCACTTGATTCTTCAAGGATCAGTTCATCAGGTTGGATATCCTCTGGAAAGCCTTGTTCCAAGAACAGTGCGTTCCTTGAAACAAACACCTTTTGTTCCAAGGGGTCATAAAAGTAATAACCTGCATTTTCTTTAGGGTATCCAACGAACCTGCATAAGCTAGACCTGGATTCTAGCTTATCTCCCACTAACCTCTTGACGTATGCGGGGCTACCCCACACTTTCAAGTAGTTGTACGACGCAGGCTTGCCGTGCCATATTTCATATGGTGTTTGGGTCAATACACTGGTTGGCGCCAAATTTAATAACTTGGGCGCAGTCTCCAATGCGTAGCCCTAAAGGACAAGGGCAATTTGGTAAAACTCATCATGGATTGAACCATATCTAAAAGGGTTCGATTTCTTCTTTCAGAGACACCATTCAACTGTGGTGCCCCGGGAGGTGTCCATTCAGATATTATACCATTTTCTTTAAGATAATCAAGGAACTCAATACTAAGGTATTCACCGCCTCGGTCTGACCGTAGGACTTTAATTTTGCAGCTGTTTGGTTCTCAACTTCATGTCTGAATTCTTTAAACCTGTCAAGAGCTTCAGACTTGTACCTCATTAGGTATGCATAACCATACCATGAATGATCATCGGTGAAGGTTATGAAGTAGGAGAACCCACCTCAGGCCTGCGTCCTTAGTGGTCCACATACGTCTGTATGGACCAGGTCCAACAGACCTGTGGCAATCCTGCTTTGTCCTACAAAGGGCTTCTTGATCATTTTCCCTCTTTAGACAGGATTCACAAGTTGGTAGCTCACTCAAGTCCCCTACCTCTAGGTTCTTTGAGTCTACCAATCTCTTCATCATGTTTTGGGATATCTGACCTAGCCTAGCATGCCACAATCGTGCGTTCCCGTTGTTATCTATTTTATGTTTGTGTTGAGCGTTTAGAACGAAGTTCATTTGTTGTAAGATATAGAGCCCATTATTAAGTGTACCAAGCAGATGAGCACTTCCACACCTCATCAAATAAAAGCAATTTTTATTGATCATAAACTCATATCCACTATTGTCTAACAACGGAATGGAAATGATGTTTTTAATCATACTAGGTACATAATAAACTTGCTCTAACTCTATACTAATACGATCATTAACTACTAGAGTGGCGGATCCTACTGCTTGTGCCGAGATGGCCTTGCCATTCCCAAGCTTCAAGATCATATACCCGCTACCCTGTTTTCTGCTTCTTTTCAGCACCTGCAAATCATTGCAAATGTGAGCTCCACAACCGGTATCTAATACCCAAGAGGCAGAGTTAGTAACCATATTAACCTCAATCACAAAGATACCTTGGTTGGAGAGGAGTTTGGGGCACTCCCTCTTCTAATGCCCTTTCTCACGACAATTGATACATATGTCATATGCCCTCGACTGTTGCTTGGAGACAACCTTCTCTTTCCTTTGCCTTTCCCCTCTTTGGCAATGGGAACACTCTTAGTGTTTGTAGCTGCTTTGACGACTTTTCCCTTTCCCTTCTTCCTTTTCCAATGTCCGGAACCCTTGTCTTTCGCCTTGGAAGTTGAAGCACCTCCAAACAATACTGAAGGCGTGGACTTTTTGGTCATTGCCTCGTGTTGCACCAACATATTGATTAACTCATGAATACCCTTCTCAAGTGTGTTCATGTTATGGTTAACAATAAATTGGTCGAAGGAGGGTGGGAGAGACTGAAGGATCACATCTATGTACGTCTCATTATCAAGGCCTGCCTTTAGGTCCTTGAGCTTTTCCACCAGGGTAAGCATTTTAACTCCGTGCTCTTGTACAGAGGATCCTTTGGTCATTTTAGTTCCAAAGAACGCCTTCGTCGTGACATGCCTAGTATGCCGGTCCGAGACTGCATAGCAATCCTTAAGGCGAGCCATAATGGAAGGGACATCGTCTAGCTTTTCATACTGCTTCTGAATCTCATTCGTCATAGAAGCAAGTATGATGCTACGGACCTTCCGGTTATCCTTATGCCAAGTCTCGAACGTCTCACGTTCTTCTGGCGTGGATCCTTCCGGTAAGGTCCTAGGGAGAGGCTCGTCCATGACGTAGCCCTGGTTCTCGTAATCTAGGACTATCCTCAGATTGCGCAACCAGTCGTTGTAATTTGTTCCATTGAATTTGTTGGTCTCAAGTATGGTTGATAATGGGTTCTTAGACATTTTAAATCTACATTTTAAAAAAAGAACTCGCGATCAGCAGAATTTAAAAGACGGAAGTTTTGATAAATAATTAAACACTTGGTCTTTAGTCATTTAATGCTCCCACTATTTATACGAAAATACGATACTCTCAAACGTAGTTTTCGGGAAACCTTTTCCTAGTGGGCTTGAGATCCACAGCGAATTTTCCCATACCCCGCTTTTATGATTCGCATGGGAAGAATCCTGTGGGAGGTATGCCATACCACTCTCGTTCCAGAAGATTCCCAAGATAATTGCCTCACCCTTTCATATGATCCCGAGGACTACAAGCGAATCATGCTAATCGGGCGTTAGACCCAACCCAATCTACCGAATCATAGACCCGCTGCTACCTCCACGACTCGTGAGACAGGTAACAGTGGTCTACTTTTCATTCATGACATAGTGTAGCTTCTTTAAGTATGATAGACGTGCCACGACTCGTGAGACCACGCTATCGACCTAAATTAGCTTCCTCACTATGCCATGGATTGAAAGGCATGGACAGACTCCTAGAGTCCATGTCCACTTTGTCTAGGGTCTAATATTTATACATTGGTGCAACCAATTTGAGAGTTGTAAATGACCGAGATCTCATATATATATAAACACATTAATCCATAATGCGTAAATAAATAAATTGCATCCCCTAGCAGTTATACGATAAATAAAACCATTCATTCATCATAACAGTCACATGCAAAATTAAAGCCTAGCACGCCCCTGTTGGATGATCACGAGCCCGAATCCTATGCGACCCACTGAGCCCGTAGTGGATCTATGGTCAATCTAGGGTTGGTCATACACTATTACATTAATAGTAACCCGATCATCATTCTGATGGGCCTTGGTCTCTTTTCTCTTTCAACTCTTCATGGAAACGCCTTGGATCCTCCATTCTGGGCTCTCCATGTGGACCTTCCTTCTTCTCCACAAAATACATAAAAATAAAAACCTCACTCCTATTCTACTCTCATTACATATGTAAAAAGAAACCCCAGCGAAAACCCGGGGGGAGTACATTAGGAGGGAGAAAGAATGCCATATTATTCCAAGGCAACTAGAAGGAGAGAAGGAGAAAGCAGAAAGAGGCACACAGGCCCAACATTAAACTTAAACCGTACATTCGGTCTAGGGCTCGCGATCATCCATTTCCATTAAACGCACATACTCACATGATCCAATCAAATAAACACATGCTAATATTCCATGATTACCAATCACATCAATCCATGATAAATAAATGCACTACGTATGAAAAATATGGTACAACCGTTGGCAATAATTTTTCTCGTTTAGGAAGACCCTTCCTCATTATTTGTAGGTAAGTTATTCCCGGGATTCCAAACCCAATAAGTTCAACCTCTCAAATAATGTTCTTAGACAAAATATGCAAAATTAAATAAAATGAATTTTTCAGAATAATCCAAAAATTAAAAATAACAAGAAAACGACGACGTCAACCGGGCGCCACCACCGGCAGCAGTCAGCCGGCGCGCGCAGGTCAACAGGCCCAGCCTGCTGCCCCTGCGCACGCGCAGGGCCTGCCTGACCGGGGGTGCCTGCAGGTCGGCAGCACTGTGCACGCCCGCACGCGCTGGTAGGTTGTCGTGCGCGCAGGCACCTCTACCCGCGAGCGCCAACCTGCCGGCCACCTACGTGCGCATCGGGAGTGCCTGCCGGGCATGTGCACGCAGACTCCATCGTCTGCGTGCGCGCACATTGGGCGCGCACCTAGTGGCACCGCCTCATGCGCGCACTCGCGCACGGCTTCCATGGCCGCACGTCCGGGCGCACAGGCTGCCCCCGACGTGTTGGCGCGCGGGCTTCCTTGCTTGCATGCGCGCGCGTGCCCGGCCACCCGTCTGTGCCTGTCGCTTGGCCGCGCGGCCGGTGGCCCAGATCTGCGCGCGCCATGCGCGCCTGGTGAAGGCAGCCCCCTCCCCCCCCCCCAAGAAAAACATAAAATACCAACAGTACCAAAATCATACATAATTGAAAGCAAGAAAACAACATGCTTTACGATAAAATATCAAGAAATAAATTAAAACATCCCAAACACGTTTTCATGCTTAAAACGCACACAAAACCATAGGCCTTTATACCGAACCGGGCTCTGATACCACTGAAAGCCTTGGGTAGGCGTGTGGATCGTCCCGGGAGTAGCGCGAATGCGGAAGCGCGGTATAACTTAAATTACAAAAATTTAAACATGCATAACACATATTAAAATAAACTCGTTCAAGGGGTGTGCCCTTGAAACTCCTGGGTATTCGGTGTATCTCATGAATAAAAACATACACAAGAATCGTGGAGGCCATAGGATTCAAAAATAAAAGAGGACGAAAAAACGTAAATGGAAACCTACCGATTCGTCGTTTTCCTCTTCTAATTGGTACTCGCGTTGTTCCCCGATTTGCTCCAAGATCTCGTATAGGAGACCCTCTAATTCGTGACACACAATCCGCCCATGTATCTTGAACTTTGTGCTAGCGAAAGAGCAAGTATTATTTAACAGAGGACAGATCGATCAAACGTTATTAGTTTAACGAGATCAATCCTCCTTTGTTCAATTGTTAAAGAACAAAAGAACAAGAAAACAATTTTCTTGGAAGAGGAGAGAGAGGCGGCCGAGAGGAGGGAGAGGAGAGGACGAGTGTGTGTGTGTGTGTGTGTGTGTATGTTTCAAGATTCATCATCTTCTTCAATGTGTGTGCTAAGGAGTATTTATAGAAGAGGAATCATTTTCCTCTTCAATCTCCTACACTTTGAAGACTCCTCCACAACTAGGATTTGACCTAGTCAAATCCTAGTCAAAACTAGCTTCCTTTGGTCAAACCAATATTAGCCATAGATCTCTTCCTTTTAATCTCAACCATTAATTTAATTTGATGAAATATTAAAATCCTATTAAATATTCCAAGGGCACTAAATATATATATTAAATATAAATATTTATTCCAAGCCCATTAAATTAATTTTCTAATAAATCTAATTTATTAGATAAATCCCTTTTATCTAATAAAAGGAATTAACTCTTCCCAAGAAAATAAGAACCCGATTTAATCCAATCTAATCACTGCATTTCTCCAAAATATTAATTCTAAATTAAATACTTTTATGTGTGCGGATTGTGTGTGACTCTTTAGGTTCACCTTCAGCTAGACTTGGTTGGATTACTAGAATCCGCCGTTACCATGGGTGCCATCTAGCAACGGTCCATGGCACTAGAGACTAGGTGAATATACGGGGATGAACATTTAGGCTCTACAGTACATCTATCCATCCGTCTACGGTCTCACTACTTAGGGTCTAGGGCACGAAAAATGCAGGTACCCCATTTTGGACCTAAGTGTCGTCTGGCCTTTACTAAACGCCGCAAGGGAAACCTTCCCATCTGTTCAGTTACTGTGGCTATAGATTTTAGGGAGTAGACTCAGAGCATTTGTGAGACACAACTGTCAACATCTTTTGACAGGGGACAGATCCTTTCTTGGAAACTACTGTCACTTTGTACACCAGAGCTGTACTAGATATGGCTTATGATTACTCAAGTACTTCTTGGCAATCTCTCACCATATCTAAGATACAGCCCTGATATACAGGTAAACTCAGCAGTTCCTCAAGTCAAAGGACTTGACCTGTACTGTTGGAACTGGGAACACACGTCAGACCTAACCGACCCTACTCAAGGTCCTCCGTAAGACGGTTCCCGCGAGTCACCTCATTTAGCTGCTCCCTATCAGGCTAACCCACTAACACTGCTTAGACGACCCTTGTCATCCGTCGATGAAATACGACAGCAGATGCTTAGTGCAAGTCTCGAGGGGAATCTCGGTACCTACTTTCGAGATTCCTTGACTTGGAGATTTCCGGACTGATTCGACGGAACTGATTTCATGGACCTACCTCCAAACGTAGTCCCAGTCCCCGAAATGCATTTTCAGTCCGTGGGCTTTGTTTGCATAGTGAACAGTTATATAAAGCAGATAAAGTGAACAAAAACAAAGTAAATGCCAAATGAACTTCACTTCTTATTCATTAATGATTTATTAATACCTCGAAATTGTTCAGACATAGGTTACAATTCGCCTACCAAGATTGGCTACATGGTCACCTATTCTAACAGTTATATTAACTAATGTGTCTTCTTTATCTACTTATCTAAGTTACACATAGTTCAGAGACACGTCAAGTTATATTAACTAACGTATCTTCTGCATCTACTTCATAAGAGACACACAATTAAGAAACACGTGCAATTGTATTAACTACCATATATTTTGTATCTACTTATCTCAGATACATGTAGTTAAGAGACAAGTGAAATTATATTAACTAACGTATATTCTGTATTTAAAAGATAATATGTTTCTTTTCTGTTACAGTCTTTAATGCAAGAAAAGAAGAATATATATAAGAGGGCTATACTAATTTTTGGTATTTTATATATCTCATTTTGATTGTCTTGTTTATTGAAAGATTGTGGGTCATCCCGGGAAATAGCTCGAATGCAGAAGCGCGGTATAAAATTAAATACAAAAATTAAAACATACTTTTAATTAATAAAAGAACACGTTCAAGGGGTGTACCCTTGAAGTTCCTGGGCGTTCAGTGTATCTCATGAATTAAAAGCATAAAAGGAATCATGGAGGCCATAGGATTAAAAATAAAGAGAAACAAAAATTTAAATCGGAACCTACCGATTGTCGTTTTCGTCTGCTAATCGGTACTCGCGTTGTTCCCCGATTTGCTCCAAATCTCATATGTGAGACTCTCCAAATAGTAACACGCAATCCACCCACGTATCTTGCACGTCATGCTAGCGAACGAACAAGTATTTTGGAGAGAATGAATTAATCACACGTTATTAATTAACGGTATTAATTCTCCTAAGTTCGATTGTTCCAAGAACAAAAGAACAAGAAAAGTAGTTTCTTGTGAGAGAAAGAGATGGGGCGGACGAGTGGGGAGAGAGGGAGAGCTGAAAATTGTGTGTGTGTGTGTGTGTGTGTTTGGAATTTCATCACTCTTCAAATAGTGAGGGGCTTGGACTATATATAGAGGAGGAGTTTAATACTCTTCAAACTCCAACTCTTAGAAGACTATTTTGACTAGGATTTTGACCTAGTCAAAGTCCTAGTCAAAGTAGTATTTGACCTAGTCAAATTAAATCCTAGCCATCCATCTCTCCTTTTAATCTCAACCATTAATTTTATTTAATGGAATATTTAAAACCTATTTAAATATTCCACAGGGCAATAAATAAATATAATAAATATAAATATTTATTCTAGGCCCATTAAATCAATTTTCTAATAAATCTAATTTATTAGATTAATCCCTTTTATCTAATAAAAGGAATTAATTCTCTCCAGGAAAATAAAAGACCCGATTAAATCCAATTTAATCGTTCCATTTCTCCAATATTTAATTCTAAATTAATACTAAATGTGTATGGATTGTGTGTGACTCTTTAGGTTCACCTTTCAGCTAGACTTGGTCGGATTCCTAGAATCCGTCCGTTACCATGGGTGGCCATCTAGCAACGGTCCATGGCACTAGAGACTAGGTGAAAAATTCGGGGATGAACATTTAGGCTCTAACAGTACACTTGTCCTTCTGTCTTCGGTCTCACCACTTAGGGTCTAGGGCACGGAAAATGTAGGTATTCATTTTGGACCTAAGTGTCGGTCTGTCCTTACTAAACGCCGCAAGGGAAACCTTCCCTTCTGTTCAGTTACTGTGGCCACAGATTTTAGGGACAAGACACAGAGCATACGTGAGACTCAACCGTCAATGCCTTTTGACAGGAGACAAATCCTTTCTTGGAAACTACTGTTACTCTGTACACCAGAGCTGCACTAGACATGGCTTATGACACTCAAGTGCTTCTTGGCAATCTCTCACCATATCTAAGATACAGACCTGATATACAGGTAAACTCAGCAGTTCCTTAAGTCAAAAGACTTGACCTGTACCGTTGGAACCAGAACACACGTCATACCTAGCCGACCCTACTCAAGGTCCTCCGTAAGACGGTTCCCGCGAGTCACCTCAGTCAGCTGCTTCCTAGCAGGCTAACCCACTAACAGTGCTTAGACGACCCTCGTCCCCCGTCGATGAAATACGACAGCAGATGCTTAGTGCAAGTCTCAAGGGGAATCTCGGGTACCCATTTTCGAGATTCCTTGACTTGGAGATTTCCAAACTGATTCGGCGGGACTGATTTCATGGACCTATCTCCAAGTGTAGTCCCAGTCCCCGAAATATGTTTTCAGTCCGTAGGCTTTGTTTGTGTAGTGAACAGATATGAAATGCAGATAAAGTGAATACAAACAAAGTAGTACCAAATGAATTCACTTCTTTATTCATTAATAAATTTATCAAAACACTGAAATTGTCTGGACATAGGTTACATTTTGCCCGCCAAGATTGGCTATATGGTCACCTATTCTAACATTTATTTCCTCTTTTTGTGTAGCAAAAATGTTTGAAGATGAATGGTTGCGCTTTTCCATATTCAAATTAAAACATTAGGATTGTTTGGGGTATGTGTGAAGAAGAGACACAGAGATAATAGAGAATGAATAAGATGAGATAATAGAGAATCGAGGAGACGGAGATAATGGAGATTGGAGGAGACAGAAATAATAGACCATGAAGGAGGCGAGATATAGAGAATGGAGGAGATAGAGATAATAGATAATGAATGAGATAGAGATAATAGAAAACGAGGAAATAGAGATAATCGAGAATAAAGGAGATAGAGATAATGAAGAATGAAAGAGACAAAGATAATGAACAATTGAAGAGAGCGGTAATACAAAATGGAGGAGACGGAGATAATAAAAATAGAAGAGACGGAAATAATGGAGAAAGAAGGCGACGAAGATAATAGAAAATGGAGGAACCAGAGATAATGGTGAATAAGGGAGACAGAGATAATGGAGAATGAAAGAGACTAAGATAGTGGAGAATGGAGGAGATGAGATAATGAGAATGAAGGAGACAAAGGTAATAAAAATAGAGGCGACAAAGATAATAGAAAATGAAGGAGACAAATATAATAGAAGATGAAGGAGACGGAAATAATGAAGAAGGCCTCTAAAACAAAAAAGAAAAAATGGAGAATGAAGAAGACATGGATAGTAGAAAATGGAGGACACAAAAATGAGAATAAAGGAGACAGAGATAATAGAAAATGTAGGACAAAGAGATAATCGAAAATGAAGAGAGACAGAGCTAATAGTAAATGGAGGAGACAGAGATAATGGAGAATGAAAGAGATAGAGATAATGGAGAATGGAGGAGATATAGATAACAGAGAATGGAAGAGACATATGATAAAAAGTGAAGCAGGCAGAAATGGTAGAGAATGAAGGAGACAAAGATAATAGAAATGGAGGAGACAGATAATAGAGAATGGGGGAGAAGAGATAATGGAGAATGAAGGAGACAGAGATAATGGAGAATGGAGGAGACATAGATAATATAGAATGGAGGAAACAGAGATGATAGAGAATGAAGGAAAAAAGATAATAGAAGATGGAGATGACAGAGATAAATAGAGAATAAAGGAGACAGAGTTAATAGACCATGGAGAAGACAGAGATAATAGAGAATGAAAGAGACAGAGATAATAAAAAATGCAAGAGACAAAGATATCGAGAATGAAGCAGTCAATGATAATAGAAAATGTAGGAGAAAGAGATAAGGGACAATGGAGGAGATAGAGATAATAGAAAATGGAGGAGACAGGGATAATGGAGAATGGAGAGACAGAGATATTAGAAAATGGAAGAGACAAAGAAAATAGAAAATGAAGGAGACAGAGAGAATAGAAAATGAAGGGGATAGAGATAATGGAGATTGAAAGCGCACGAGATAATAGAAAATGAAGAGACAAAGATAACAGAGAATGAATGAGAGAGAGAGAGAGAATAAAGAATGAATGAAACATAGATATTAGAAAATGGAGGAGACGGAGATAATGGAGAATAAAGGAGATAGAGACCATAGAAACTGGAGGAGATAGAGATAACGGAGAATGGAGTAGACAGGAAAAAGCAGAATGAGGAGACATAGATAATAGAGAATAAGGAGACAGAGATAATAGAAAATGGAGATGACTGAGAAAAATACAGAATAGAGGAGAAAGAGATAATAGCAAATGAAGAAGACAGGAGATAATAGAGAATGGAGGAGACAGAGATAATGGAGAATGAAAGAGACAGAGATAATAGAAAATGGAGGACACATCGATAATCGAGAATGAAGGAGTCAAAGATAATAGAAAATGGAGGAGATAAAGATAATGGAGAATGGAGGACATAGAGATAATAGAAAATTGAAAGAAACAGAGATAATGGAGAATGAGGAGACGGAGATAATAGAAATGTAAGAGATGGAGATAATAGAAAATGAAAGAGATAGAGATAATAGAGATGAAAGGGACCGAGATTATAGAAATGGAGGAGACAAAGATAATAGAGAATCAATGAGAGAGAGATAATAGAGAATGAATGAAACATAGATAATAGAAAATGGAGGAGACAGAGATAATGGAGAATGAAGGAGACGGAGATAATAGGAATTGGAGGAGATAGAGATAATGGAGAATGGAGGAGAGACGTAGATAATAGACTAAAGGACACGGAGATAATAGAATATGGAGGAGACAGAGAGGTTGCAGACTAGAGGAGACAGAGATAATAGAAAATGGAGAAAATAGAGGTAATGGAGAATGAAGGAAAAGAGATAATGGAGAATGGAGGAGACAAAGAAAATGGAGAATGAAGGAGACACAGATAATAGAGAATGAAGGACACATAGGTAATAGCGAATTAAGGAACATAGAAATAATAGAAAATGGAGGAGACACAGATAATGGAAAATGAATGAGACAGAGATAATAGAGAATGAAAGGATAGCTATAATGGAGAATGGAGGAGACATAGCTAATGGAGAAAGAATCAGACATAGATAATGGAAAATATAGGAGACAAAAATAATAGAGAATGAAGGAGACAGTGATAATAGAAAATGGATGAGACAGAGATAATAAAAACAAAAAGTGTCAAAGAATAGAAAATGGAGGAAACAATGACAAGAGGGTGAGCAAGCAATTCATAGATAATTTTGTATGTCTGTGTGTGTGTGTGCGCATTAAAAAACTTAATGTAATGGAGATTATTCTTCATAATTTTATTTAGTGATATCTACACTTACTCATAAAAGGTGTTTTCATAACTATTAGTAAGGTTGATGCCACGTCAACTGATCATAAGTGCAACTGTTAGTAGTACTCTCTTACGTGAGGTAAGCACACGCCTTATTTTTATACTCGTGTTTGAAAAGAATACTCACAGTCTAAGTATATTATAAATGATACAAACATTATCCTTCAAAAACATTTTTCTCCCCTAGTCGGAGGGGAAGGCGTTACGGTAAAAGCACATAATGAAGGTCGGTTTTCAAGATGTAAACCTACATAAAAATGTAAATTTGAACTAGTTTCTTGATTGTTGCATTGCATCAGAGAAATAATAATTACAAAGATAGTCTTAAAGGTCTCAGAAAAACTTTAAGATAACACTAAAAGTTCTCAAACATAGAATTGCATGGATGATTGTTTGCATGTCATGGTCATCATCAGAGTATACATCTTCCTTCTAAAACCTGCATATAAAAATTTTAGTGATAGTAAGATGTATACTAAAATTTGTAGATGAATTTTTTGGAATGTTTGAAAATGCATTAGAGTAAGTACTCACCGGAGTCTAGTAAATCACGCGGTACATAATGAACGTTGCAACGTCATTCATCGATCGGATGATTTTGTTGACTTTTTCATGGAAATAAAACTAAGAAGAAGAAATTTTTGTTAGGAAATTAATGCAAGTAAATTCTGTTTCTTGGAATATAAGTAATAAGAACTCTTGCATGTCGTATAAATATTTTGCAAACTACTTTTTGAAAATAAATAAAATTTCTATCTAAATTTTCATACCATGAAATGATGTATTATATGATGCAGGGCGCTAAGACGAGATCATAAATAACTTGTTACATGAAAGTTAACGGTTGGCTAGTCTATTATGAACTATAACAATATAAAAAAATACAGAAGTCCAACATGGAAGTATTTTCATTCTATTTATAAACCATGTACAAGTGTATGAAATAGTGTCAGATATATCTCGACATAACTAAGAGACATGTGTAGTTATATTAACTTACGTATTTTCTGTATCTACTTAACTAAGAGGGACACACAGTTATATTAACTAACATGTCTTCTTTATCTACTTAACTAAGAGACACATAATTAAGAGAGACGTCGAGTTATATTAACTAACGTATCTTCTGCATCTACTAAATATAGAGGCACACAATTAAGAAACACGTGCAATTTTATTAACTACCATATATTTTGTATCTACTTATCTAAGAGACACGCAGTTAAGCGACAAGTGAAATTATATTAACTAACATATATTTTGTATTTACTTAACTAAGAGACACGTGTAGTTATATTAACTAAAGTATCTTTTGTATCTACGTAACTAAGAGACACATGCGATATATTAAATAATTTACCTTCTGTGCCTACTTAACCAAGAGAAGTGTGTAATTATTTTAACTAACATACCTTTCCGGTCTTGGAAGTTCCTGTACATTCTCTAACCACAATATTCCATCTCCCGTCCAATCGCTCTTTCATTGACAAAGAATACATGCTTTCTATATCAAGATGACTTTTTCAGTCATCGGGAACACCACCCTATGCCCAAGCAAGATTTCTTTCGCTTCCATCTTTCTGCAATTCAATTTCTCATATGGTAATAAAAGATAGGGTTAATTACACTTAGACACCTCTGAAAATGCGTATTTACACTTTCCCCCAAAGAAGTTTTGAAATTACACTTACACCCCTTTCGAAAATTCTCTGTTTACACCTGACCCCAATCCATTAGAGTTTGAACGGAAAATGTTCACGTCAACAAAAATAATTACATAAATTTTTAATTTTTTCCATCATTTCAACATTCTCATGTATATTTTTGTACTTATAAGAGGATAAATGTAATGTATATATATGGAGTGATGCCAAGATTATTACATTTTTGCCTTATAAGTACAAAATGATTACACAAAAATGTAAAATAAAAAGTCAAATTGAGAATTTATGTAATTATTTTTGTTAACGTGAACATTTTCCATCCATACTTTAATGAATGGAGGTCAGGTATAAACGGAGAATTTTTGGAAGGGGTGTAAGTGTAATTTCAAATGTTTTCTGGGGCAAAGTGTAATTATGCATTTTTAGAGGGGGTCTAGGTGTAATTAACCCTAAAAGATAATATGTTTCTTTCCTATTAAAACGTTTAGCGGATCGGCACAGGAGATGAACGCGAATAGCGAAAGCGCGAAAGATTGCATAATAAAAAAATTACAAAGCATAATTAAATGGAATTTTAAAGCATGCATAACATACATAACCAAATCTAGGGGTGTGCCCTTGATTCTCGTGGGCGTTTGGTGTATCTCATGTTCAATAAAACACAACATGGAGGCCATAGAATTTGAACCGAAAACCATAATTAAAGAACCTACCCGGTTGTAGTTTTGTCTTCATTCGGCTACATGCATTGTTCCCCATTTTGCACCAAGATCTCAAAGAAGAGACCCTCTAAATCATCTCACTCGCTACACCGGAAAGCAATGAACCCTTGTGCTAGCAAGAAATCATTTGGGGAGAAGAGACATCGATACACGCTATCAATTAACGCAATCGACGTCTCTTATGTTCTACCTTGAATAAATCAAGAACAAAGTAGAAATCTTGAAGAAAGTGAGAGAGAGTGGACGAAAATTGAGAGAGAATTATGAGATGAGAGTTGAACATATTCGTAGGTGTATGTGTGTGTTTTGGAGTATTTATAGAAAAATCTTTTTCCTATTCCTACTCAACCCCTTATAAAGAGGGACACTTGACTAGGATTTTGACTCCTAGTCAAACAAGGTTTTGATTAAGTCAAATTATTCATGGCCCTTCATCTCATCAATCTCTAGATCAAATCTTGTCCATCTATTTTGATAGGCCTTATGGAATGGGCCTATTTAATTCTATATTAAATAGTCCCATGGACTTTTATATTAAATCCTATTTAATATACCAAGCCCATTAATTAATTCATGTAACGGAATTATTTAATTCTAAATTAAATACTCCCATGGACTTTATATTAAATCCCATTTAATATATCAGGCTCATTAATTAATTCACCCCTTTAATCTAATTAAAAGGAAATCCCATGCTTTATAAAATTCATAAATCTAATTTATGAACTCAAGCCCGATCATTCCAAATAATCCATCGAGGCTTGAATCTCCAAGAAGTATAATTTAATCCTATTAAATTAAACCTTCTCCTGGAATTGATTCCAAATTAATTCCCTTTCACTTGGTGTAGCGGGTGTGACTCTTTAGGTTCACCTTTCAGCTAGACGTGGACCTACTTTTTGTTATCTAATAACCAAAGTAGTCCGTCACCATGGGTGGCCATCTAGCAACGGTCCATGGCACTAGAGACTAGGTGAATATGTGATTGTGAATATTTAGGCTCCGAGCTACATACAGGTACGGTCCTACTGTCGCCTGTCTTCCGGCCTCAGTCTAGGGCATGGAATTAGGATGTCGGTTCCCATCCTTGACTTAGGCATCTATGCTTAATACTCGAGATATGATTTAACTCTTAGATTTACGTAGGAAATCCTTTCCCACTTAATCATGTTCTATGGCCGTAGACTTTGACAACCTAAACCATCTCAGAGCGTATGCGAGATCTCGCTGTCATATCCTTTGACAGGGGACAGATCCTATCTTGGAATCCACCGTCCTTACATACTCTGACTGCACCGGACAAGGCTTATGATGGGCATGTCATATTACATGGTCACCTCTCACCAGATCCAAGATACAGCCTTAGTATGTAGTGACTGCCGTGATTCCTCAAGTCCGAGGACTAATCCCGTACTATCGGAACCGAGAATACAAGCCATACCGACTAAGCGCGTGTGGCTTCCGTATGACGATTTTCGCGAGTCGCCTTCGTCAGCAGCCACCTAGCTGGCTGACCCACTAACACTACATGCACGAGCCTCATCACTTGTCGATGAAATGCGACTGCAGATGCTTAGTGCAAGTCTCAAATGGATTCTCGATGCCCTGTCTCAAGATTCCTTGACTTGGAGTATTTCAGACCGATCCAAGAAACTGATTTCATTAACCTACCATCCAATGTGCAGTTCCAGTTTCCCGAAATGTTATTTCAGTTTGTGGGTGTTTGTTGTGACATTGAAACGATTCAAGCAGTAAGCACAACAAACTCATCGTTGCCTATGATCAATCCTTACTACATTCATTAACATAATATTACTTGTTCAAAGATTGACGAATAGTTCTCAGAACAACCAACCCTATTGATATTTTGGTCACCTATTCTAACAATTTCCCACTTGACCATTAAGTCAATTACCCACTTTGTTCAGAATCCTCTGAGCATGAGTAATCTACAATACCGACTAAGGTCTCGTGAGTCCGCTTATATTTCGTTGATGAAGCAATACGGTCTAACCGTGTTACCTCAATCCACCATCGCCTCCATAACATCGACAGTACTCCATCGCATAAGCGGGTAGGTTGTTCGTTGTCTACATCAATGCGGCCCATATCATGAATGCCTAGTTTGTCGCATTGTCATGCGTACGTACACCCACATGCCATAAATTTTGCAACTCCTCAATCGTCGACTCCAGGTAGACATTGATCAGACATTTGGGATTAGATGGTCCAGGGATCACCAACGTCAGGAACATATACTCAGACTTCATACACATTCCCCGTGGGATATTGTATGGTGTAAGTATCACGGGCCAATATAAGTAAGTTTTACCATACTGCCCGTGCAGTGCAAACCTATCCGTGCACAACCCTAGCCTAACATTATGGGGCTCCGCTGCAAAATTGGGGTATGTCCGGTCGAAATGCCTCCAAGCCTCTGCATCGGACGGATGAAACATGGATCCCTCCTCCGTCTGATGGTTGGCATGCCATGTCATGTGCTCGGCAGGCGCCTCCGACGCATACAATCTCTACAACTGAGGGGTAAGCGGCAGGTACCTACGAATGGAATATGGGGACTTCTTGCATCATGGATTTCTCTCCCTGGTCGACTTGTATCTAGCGTATCCACAAAACTTGCAATATTCCATATCAATGTCGTCTTACCAGTACAACATGCAGCCATTTTTACACGCATTAATCTTCTCAACTAGTAAACCAAAGTCTCTTATCAATTTCTTCGTACTATGATAATCGGGGGAGGATGTGTGATTGTAGGGTATTATATGATCAGCCCACTGGAAAAGTTAATCATATGTTCACTCGAAAAAACCCTCTTCGGCCTTGGTATTCACTAAACTAGCAATTGACGCCAACTTAGATTGAGTCCAGCCGTTCCACAATAGCTGGTCGGCAGCCTGCACTACATCAAAATAAATGGTCTAACAACCCAGACATATAATCATAGGGCCCCTCATAGTAATAAGAACTAGGCCCGACATCAGAAGGACAATACCTACTACCATCATCAAGCACACCCTCCTGGTTATAAGAAGAACAGAAAGATGGCTCGGTGGAATCGAAAACCATCCTCTACGCCCAATCCATCTGAGTCGCATCACCCCAATGTGAAGTACCATCCTCCTGAACGGCTGGCATTTGTTGCTGCTGAACAGGGGGCACAGTCTATGCATCAAATTATTCCTGCACCCTCTCCTCGCCATGCGAAATCCAATTATGATACTCTGGCATAAACCCTTTCATACACAAAGTCGAAATTTACCTGGTCCGGTATTTTGAACATTTCATTTTTTGCACTTTCGGCACGGACACTTAATCTTCTCCCCGTCCATATATGCACGCTGAGATTTGGCCCATTCTAGAAATCCAGTAACACCATCCTCAAACTCCAGCGCCACACCCAGCAGGTCTCGATCATACATCTGTTTCCTCAACTGTCGTAACATGATTAGTCTTACGTACACATGCAATTCAAAACAGTAATTAAATAAGCAGAACAAGTTTATATATATACAACCATTTATTAATTCCGTGCATTTGAATTGGCCACAAAGGGTTTTAAGTTATTACCTGAACAAAATCGCTTCAAAGGTCAATGCAAATTTGGCAGAGATTGTTGATATTTTTGATTTTACATATAAAAATGAAAGAAAGAGAGTTAGAAGATATGAAATGGAGAGAGAGTAAGAAGAAAAAAAATGAAGGGGACATACAAATAAGTCGTTAAAATATAGCCGTTGATTTAAAATTAGGAACAGGGTTAGGAGCGGGAATAGGAACACTAATATATCCATTATGAAATAGCCATTGAAGTATATTTGGAATGGTATTCGGAATACATAATTTGTTATGTACAAGGACCATTTCTAATGTTAACAAATTTTGGGACAGTCCTTGCAACTCTAACTTAGTTTGATAAGTACCATAGTTAGGAACAGTCATTGCATTACAATATTTTCATTAGGCGTAAAACGGTCCCATTTAGTACTACATTTTGGAATGGCCAGCCCGGGGTTCCAATTCGTAACGGTAGTAGGCACGAGAGTAGGAACGGTTGCCATTTTAGGTCAACCTACCGTCCCAAGAGGCATATATGTGTTCCAAAATAGAATGATAAAATTTTTTCGTCCCCTTTTTGGAACGGTTGTCGGACTGCAATTGGGAACACATTATTTCGCACACTACGAGGAACGGTCATGCCGTTCCAATACTTTAGGATTCCGCACAACATGAAAAATTGTGTCAGCAATGGGTTACCATTCCATAACAGTTCCTGTGACCGTTCCAATTTAGATCGAAATTTGGAACGGCCACTGTAGTCCACGCAAATTCTCACATTTTTTTGTAGTGATACATTTTAAATGAATTTTCCGTAATACCTACAAAGGTTTTGTACCATCCTTGGCAACTTAATATTAGAAATATAAGGCCTATTGTTGAGATTAATGATACACAATTGAAACTAAATTGTATGTATATAGACTGCATTGTGTATTTTTATATTTCTGTCTTTGTGGCTACTAAATTAACCATGATGGTATGGCTAGTGCAATACAAAGTTCTAAGTTCTATGTGTTATTCATATATCAATATTTCTGAAAAATAAAATTTAACCTGAAGTAAAATGTAGTTATCGATTATTTTTCTTAAACAATTCAGCCACAATCTAGTTATATATAGAAACAGACAAATGTATTAATTAATATAAGTATATAGATCATTAATTTGGTCGTACGTTCATAGATAATTAATATGCACTTTCTTTATGTATGAAATCTTGAATACGCATATACAATTTTTGGTGTATACGGATATTAATTTTTTTGGTGTGTACGAATGTACATAATTAATTTATATCGAAGTATGAGATATTTACAATAACTGCATAAGACAACTATATGGAGAAATTAAAAATTTATTTTTATGATATAAATAAATCTTCCATCTTCTTTGAACTTTGCACTAAAAGTTCTTCCTTGAGTCATCGTATATATAAAAAAATTTTGTGCACTTCAAAAAAGAAAAAAGTGCGAGCACCTTGTAAAAAGTGAAAGCACCCTGTAATATGGGGCATGTGCTATACACCTCCCTAAAAAAAAAAACAATTAGCAAAATATTTCCTTTTATATATGAAAATGGAGTAAAACAAACCTTGCAGCGCATAATGTGGCACAGTCGCTTTTCAAGAGATTTTTTCATTATTATTTTTTTTTTTGGTTACTTACACTTAGACTCCCTTTGAAAATAAAAAATTATACTTTCCCTAATGAAATTTCAAAATTACACTTACATCCCCTTTGAAAATTCACTGTTCACAACTGACCTTTCTTTTGTTAGGGTCTGATCTAACTAAATTTATGTTGAATATGTATCTAATATATTTTGTCTTTTTTGCTTTAATTTAAAATTTATTTAGCCATTTTTCAATTACCTTATATTAAATTTAAATATCAAATATTATCTAACAACATTAAGAAAAAAAAAGAACTAGGTCTACATCATACCTAAATCCAAAATATAAGGTCCATATTAATAGCATTAGATCTTGAGGAGGTCAGATAGGACGAATTTAAAAAAGTATTTATCACCTTTTTTTATTTAAAAATTGTGTATTTAAATGATGGCAAGTAATGCCTTTGCTTCAAAAATTTGCGAAAGAAAGAAAAAGAATCACTTTTTTCTTATGCTTTGATTTTTTTAAATAAATTAAACATTATTTTGGATAATTTTATCTTTATTATTATAATTTAATTAAAATATATCATTTTGTATTATTCTTCAGATTTGAACATCTGAAATTATCATTGACCTCTCATAATCATTTAACACTATTAAACTTCACATTTTTCATAATGTTAATATTTTTAGAATTTTTATGATTTATTTGCTGCATTATTATATTATTTGTATAACATAGAAAATATAATTAAGTTATTAGGACAATTAACGAGAAAGTAATGTTTTCTCATAAACATGCAAATTTACTTATTGTGCCTCAATGAATAGGCCTATTACTTAGTGAAAGTGCTATCTAATTCAATGTTGACTTCTCTATTTGTATTTGATATTCTAATAATAAAACAATAATTATTTGTACATAATTAAATAAGATGCATTAATTGAAATAATTTTGGGGATAAATTCAACTTGCACACCTAAATTACTCGCCATGTTAGTGGTCAATGGTTACAAAATTTACTCCTTTAATAATGTAGGGGAAATTGACAAAATGAGCCTTGACATGTAATCTAAACTCTTTGACTCCTTATATTTGGGGCTAAATACCATGATTGCCCTTGAAGCCACAATTACAAAAATGGTTACAGTATTGAAGTTACAATAAAGATATATACTAGAGAAATTTTAGCTTGAAGCCGCATTCTGTTGTAAACTGAATGACAAAATGCGATGTCAAGCCAATGTTGGGGGGAAAAACGGCTGAGCGAAGCTAGTGATGGTGGAGGTGGTGCAGCCGCATTAAAATTAAGTGGCTCTTGAAAAAACATACTATTAACCCTCCAACACCCTTAAAAAAAAATTCACCCATATTGGTTCCATTTACAAGGAGAAAAATAACATACCTTACAGTTCATAAAAAATATAAAATACAATTGAAGGTTGAATGTTTTTGAACCGTTGAGTAAAGATCTTCATTGCTTCTATAATTTGAGTTGTGCGCCACTGTCTCTTGTTTGCACAAAATGTTGTGTGGAGTATATGTGCGTGAGAGAGACTGTGCAAATAGAGAGTGATGATAACGAATAGAGTGTGAGCAAACAATCAATAGGTAATTATATATGTGACTGTGAGTTTGTTTAAATATGATATGTTAACATGACATTATTCTCATTGTTTGTCCTGAAACATCTTATATAAGCCAATGTAGATATCGCTGTAGAGAATTGTCTCCATTATATTCACTCTATATAATTACGCACATACACACTCATATACATAATTACTATCAATTGTTTGCTCACACTCTTGTCTTTCTCTTTATTCTATATTTATTCAGTTTCTCTCGTAAACACATACTTCAGATACACTACACAAGAAACAATGCCACCAACTACGATAATAGAAGCAATGTAGATCTTTATTCAGCTTCAATTACATTTAACTTTCAATTGTATTTATGGTTTTGTATGGGCTCTAAAATTTGTTGATTTTCATCGTAGATGGAATAAATACTAGGAACGATCATGTATATAAGTATTGGAGGGTTAATGCTATGATCTTTTCGGAGCTATTTGATTTTACTGTGCCGGCACCACTCCCACCACCACTGCCACCATCACAAGAAGTACCTCCAAGAGCGCAACAGTCATGGCAAATCTTTCTTTCTTTCTTTTTTTTTTTTTAAAAAAAAATATACATTTTTTCATCTTCGCTCTTCTTCTTTTGTGTACATCTTCTATTTTAAATATAAATTTTATCAGAAGTACTAAATTAAAAATGGTATATCCTTAATCTTCAAAGTGTAAATACAATCCCTTAGATTTTAAAATAAAGCTTTTAGAAAAAATCAAATTGGCCTTCACAATTCTTGTTTTTTTTTTTTTTTTTTTTTGATATAAGGTTTGCTTTGTGGGAAAGATTGTTTATTTCTCTCTCATCTTATAATATATTGATAAAAAGTAATGAGTCATGAATTGGAGTTACGTGCCCATCCAAATAATAAAGTCTCCATTTAGAAAATTTATTGAAGGTCGAGTGTTTACATGAAATTGATAGTCTAACTAAATTAAATTTAGAATACGAAATGCAATCTATATACATACAATTTAATTTAAATTATCATCCACATCGACAATAGGCCTATTATTTCGAAAATCTCTTAAATTGTCAAGGATGGTATAGTACATTTGTAGGGGATTATGGAAAAATCATTTTATGAGTTATATAATTGCAATGTATATTATAAGGTTTACTATATCTACTACTATTCATGTGGTAAATCAAATATACATGGTCTGTGAGTATCTTTAGTTTGTAAAACTTTACAGTGGATTCTTATATTTAGAAACAAGATTGCTAATGTGATGTGTTAGTTTATGTATTTTACTCTTATTTATTATATATTTTCAATCGTAAAAAGTTATTAATTATATGCACATAGAAAGAACGTGCCACGACGGCTAGTAATATATTAATGAATAGTCATGAATCGTGAATGGGAGTTACATGCCCATCCAAATAATAAAGTCTCATTTAGGAAATTTATTGAAGGTCGGGTGTTCGCGTGAAATTGATGGTCTAACTAAATTAAATTTACTATACATAATGCAATCTATATACATACAATTTAATTTCAATTATGTATCATCAATATAAAAAAATAAGCCTATTACTTCTAAAATCTCTTAAACTGCCAATTGCCAAGGATGGCACAGCATATTCGCAAAATATTATGGAAAAATGATTTCTAATTGCAATGTGTATTATAGGATTTATTATATCTACTACTTATTCATGTGGTAAATTAAATATACATGGTCTGTGACTATATTTCGTCTGTAAAACTATATGGTGGACTCTTATATTTAGAAATAAGATTTCTAATTTGGAAACCATTTCATGTATTATAAATACACTCGTATCCCTTATTAAACTTGTAATTATCTTTTCTTGTTGATATATTTTTTTTTTTTGCTTATAGTAATTTCATTATAGCCGTCTACCTGGGACCTCTAAGAAATTATTTTATAAAAACGATTTGTCTTCTCTTTGTGTTTTGTCACGTCATGTCAATATAACATGGCATCATTCTCAATGTTTGTTATGAAAATATTTTATATGAGGCAGTGTAGATATCGTCTGAAAGGATTGTCTCCATTATGTTCACTCCATATATATTTTAACATACACTCTCACATACATAATTACCTATAGATTGTTTGCACACATTCTTGTCTTTGTATCTACTCCTTGTTACTCAGTCTCTCTCTCACACACATGCTCCACACAATAATTTGTGCACACACAAAACAATAATGCGCAACTCAAATGATGGAATCAATGTAGATCTTTATTTAGCGATTCAACAACATTCAACCTTCAATTCTATTTTATAGATTTATATGAACTCTAACATATAATAATTTTAATCTTATAGATGGAATGAATATTGCAGAAAGACTACTTCTATGGGTGCTTGACGATTAATGGTATGCCCTTTCTGGAGCCACTTCATTTTAATATGCCGGCACCACTTTCACCACCATCACAATAAAGTTCTGGTTGTATACGGATATAAAAAATTCGTTAATGTCTATGTTGCATCTTGGAGGTATCTCTCTGATAGTCTTAACTTGACACTTTGAATAATTGAGACTTTATTATTTGGAAGGGCATGTAACTCACATCCACGGGTCATTAGTGTTCACCAATACCCAGAGAGAGAGAGAGAAAGAGAGAATCTTAACATGGAGAAGAAAGAATATTCTTCACAAATCGAACCTTGTATCCTCCTCAAAAAAGACAAAGCGAGAAGAGATATATATATATATATATATAAATAGAGAGAGAGAGAGAGAGAGACTTAAGATGGACAAGAAAAAATCTTTTCCACAGATCGAACCCTGTTTCACCTATGAAAAAAGAAAAAAAAAATTGAGAAATCCAATTTTGATTTTTTTCTAAAGCTTTATTACTAAATTCGATGGGGAGAACAAAGGATTCATGTTGACACTTTCGGGATTCAGTAGTTACCAATCTAACATTAGTACTTATTATAACCCTCCAGTACCTCTCTCTCCAATATTAGTTACATCTAGATGGTGAAAAATGACAGATGTTAGAGCTCATACAATTATACAGATTTGAAGATTGAATGTCGTTAAATCATTGAGTAAAGATCGACATTGCTTCCATCATTTGAGTTGTGCTCCATCTATTCTTGTGCGCACAAAGATTGTTTGGAGTATGTGTGACGAAGAGACACAAAGATAAAAGAGAATGTATGAGACTAGATAATAGAGAATCGAGGAGATGGAGATAATAGAGATTGGAAGAAACAAAGATAATAGAGAATGGAGTAGACGAGGTATTAGAGAATGGAGGAGACAAATGTAATAGTGAATGAATTGAAGGACAAGCGGATCCGCCCGGGAGCGCGAGCGGAAGCGAAGAAGCGAGAAATTGTGCACAAATTTAAATCAAATTCAAAATACGCGAATTCCAAGGGGTGTACCCTTGGGTGCTCAACCGGGCGTTCGATGTAGGATGTGTAAATATTGAAAACATATATTTAAACACATAGCGCATAGATATATAAATGAAATCACTCAAAGTGTAATAAACCGTTACCTTTGATTGTTTAGCGTATGCTCCCGGCTACTAGCGTTGTTCCTTCTCCGGAATGCTCACGAAATCCAAACGTATGGATTCTCCAAAGGTTATCCTCACCACACCGGAAGAAACACACATTCTTCTTGCTAGAAAAGAACGGGTTTAGGAAGGAATCGGTTTAAGAGAAGAACACTATGGATTAGTGTTCTCTTAAACTTACTTTGTTCTTCTTCTTGATTCAAAATCAAGTGAAGAACACAAGTGTAAGAGAGGGAGAGAGCACGAAATTTGAGATAGAGGAGAGGATTTTTGTCTTCTCTTTTTCCTAGAAAAAGATGAATAATGAATCACTTTATGCTTGGTGTTGTATATTCTAATATATATACATAATTAATGTGATTATTGGAATGTGTCTAGGTTCATCCAAGGATGTCTAGATTCATTCCAATCAATCATCATCAATTCTTCAATCAAGCCTACCAAAATATATGGTATGATCAAATCATACCAAAAGGGAAGAGCTTGATTGGAGTTGATTTGTCTCTTTCCAAACGAGATAAGTCAACATACCACCTAGCAGGAAACATGGCTGATTTTGCTTCCTCCAAGGGAGCGTGTCGGCCATGTTTAATTAAGGAAAGAAGTCCAACTTCTTCCTATTCCAAATTAGGAATTATTTCTCCTCTCGGGTATAATTTAACGGACCAGGTTTTATCGTAATCCAATTACGACGAACCCAATATTAAATCCAATTTCATGTCCACTTAAATTATTCCCGTTGATCTTTAATCCAATTAAAAGATCCAACGTCTGAACATCTCAACTTTCCATATTTAATCGAAAATCCAATTTACCGATTAAATGAAAGCCCGATACAATATCGGCCCGTCCATCCAATGGAATTTCCCTTAAGTAATCCAATTATTTATTTTATCCTTCGAGATTGACTCCAAGTCGATCTCTCAACCTCCCCGGTGATTTTGTGTGTGACCCTTTAGGTTCACCCTCAGCTAGACTTGGGCCCGTGTCCCACAAGGGCCCGTTACCATGGGTGGCCGTCTAGCAACGGTCCATGGCACTAGAGACTAGGTGAATTGGCGTGAACATTTAGGCGCCGATTCCGTACGGGTACGATCCTTCCGTCTACCGTCTCCCGGCCTTAGTCTAGGGTATGGAATTGGGTGTCGGTTCCCATCCTTGACTAGGCATCTATGCTTAATACTCGAGACCACGTATGCTTCATTGCGTCGACACAGGAAACCATTCCCTGTTCGACCAACCACTATGGCCACAGCTTCAAACAGCATGAACGTGTCTCCGAGTGCATAGGAGATACCTCTGTCACATACTGACAGGGGACGGATCCTCTTCTTGGAATCCACCGTCCTTGCTACACATTCCGACTGCACTGGACAAGGCTTATGATAATCATCTTACAGAATGATTACCTCTCGCCAGATCCAAGATACAGCCGTCCTGTGCACACGACTGCCATGATCCCTCAAGTCTGAGGATTACTCCCGTACTATCGAAACCGGGGAAAAAACAATCATACCGACCAAGCCTCCAAGGCTTCCATATGATGATCCCCGCGAGTCAGTCCAGTCGGCTCGACCCTAGTCGACCAACCCATCAAGATCGTATAGGCGTCCCACGCCTGTCGCCGATGAAACACGGCACTCATCCAATGAACACGACTCTTGACGCAAGTCTCAATAGGACTCTCGATGCCCTGTCTCGAGGTCCTCGACTTGGAACGTTTCAGACCCAACTCTTAATCAGTTGGTTTCATGACCACCATCCAATGCGTGGCCCAACTGCACGAGTTGTTATCCATGGTCTGTGGGCTTTGTTGCGATATAAGTTAAACACCGTTTTAACAAATGTAAGATGAGCGCAACAAAGAAGGTACCATTGGTGACGAACACTCATCTTATTCATTACATAATAATATTACATTCACATCAAGTTGTCGGATATGTTACAAATTGCCAAACCTATTGGCTTTCTGGTCACCTATTCCAACATGAATGACATAGAGATAATAAAAAATTAAGGAGATGGAATAATGGAGAAAGAAGGCGACGGATATAATAGGAAATGGAGGAAACAGAGATAACGGAGAATAAAGGAAATAGAGGTAATGGAGAATGGAAGAAAGAGATAATAGAAAATGAAGGAGACAAAAATAATAGAGAAAGAAAGAGATAGAGATAATAAAAAATAGACGAGACGGAAATAATGGAGAAAGAAGGTGAAGAAAATAATAGAACATGGAGGAGACAGAGATAATAGAAAATAAAGGAGACAGAGACAGTGGAGATGGAGGAGATTGAGATAATGGAGAAGGGAGGAGCTGGAGACAATGGAGAATGAAGGCGACAAAGATAATACAGAATGAAGGCGTGTCAGAGATAATAGAATATCAAGGAGGGGAAAATAATGGAGAATGCCACTAAAAGAAAAAAGAAAAAATGGAGAATGAAGAAGACAGAGATAATAGAAAATGGAGGAGACGGAGATAATGGAAAATGAAGGAAACACAGATAATGGAGAATGAAAGAGACAGAGCTAATAGAAAATGGAGGAGACAGAGATAATGGAGACTGAAAGAGACAGAGATAATGGAAAATGGACGAGATATAGATAATAGAGAATGGAAGAGATAGAGATAATAGAAAGTGAAGCAAGTAGAAATAATAGAGAATGAAGAAGAAAGAGATAATAGAAATGGAGGAGACAGAGACAATGGAGAATGTAAGACACAGAAACAATAGAAAATGAAGGAGACAGATAATAGAGAATGGGGGAGAAAGAGATAATGGTGAATAAAGGTGATAAAGATAATGGATATGAAGGAGACATAGATAAAGGAGATTAGAGGAGACAAAGATAATAGATTAGAGAATGAAGGAGACAGATAACAAAAAATGGAGAAGACAGACACAAATTGAGAATGAAGGAGACAGAGATAATAGAAAATGGAGAAGATAGAGATAATAAAGAATGGAGGAGACAAAGATAGTGGAGAATGAAAGAGACAGAGATAATAGAAAATGGCGGAGACAGAGATAATGTGAGGCGATCTCTTCCATTTCAATCAGAGCGCCGTTCACTTTAGTGAGCGAGGTAAAGCACGGGCACACGAGAATGTAATATAAACTAAACGCAAGCGGCCGCTAAATAGTACGAGTTAATCAGCTAATAGGACCTTGCGGCTATTTAGCAAGTAGGCCCGGAGTTACTGAGTTATCCGACCAGCGCTATTCTGACTGCAAGGAAGAATAGAGTAAGTTGGTCTACTGCTCTTCTAGCGGCTGAAGACCCGGCTGTAAGCTTGTCTGTAAGCGAAGATGATCAGCCTTCCTATTCCGACCAAGAATGGAGGAGACATAGATAATAGAAAATGGAGGAGAGAGAGATAATGGAGAATGAAGGAGATGGAGATAATGGAGAATGGAGGAGATAGAGAATATAGAGAATGGAGGAGACATAGATAATAGAGAATGAAGGAGACAGAGATAATAGGGAATTAACGACACAAAGATAATAGAAAATGGAGGAGACAGAGATAATGAAAAATGAATGAGATAGAGATAATAGAGACTGAAAGAGATAGATATAATGGAGAATGGAAGAGACACAGATAATGGAGAATGAATGAGACATAGATAATGAAAAATAGAGGAGAAAGAGATATTAGAGAATGAAGGAGACAGTGATAATAGAAAATGGATGAGACAGAGATCATGGAGAATGAAAGAGTCATAGAATAGAAAATGGAGGCAATAGAGATAATAAAAAATGGAGGAGACAAAGACAAGACGGTGACCTAGCAATTGATAGATAATTTTATATGTGAGTGTGTGTGTGCGTGCGCATTTAAAAAGTTTATGTAATGGAGATTAGTCCCATAATTTTATCTACTAATATTTGGACTTACTTATAAAAGATGTTTTTAACTATCGGTAAGGTTGATGCCACATGAACTGATCATAAGTGCAACTCTTAGTAGTCCTCATTTATGTTAGGTAACGACACGCCTTATTTTTATGCTTGTGTTAGTTTAGATATATTATAAATGATAAATACATTATCCTGCTAGAATATTTTTCTCCCCTAGTCGGGGGAAGGCGTTACGGTAAAATCACATAATTGAGGTTGGTTTTCAAGATGTAAATCGATATAAAAATGTAAATTTCAACTAGTTGCTTGACTGATGCATTGCATTTGAGAAATAATAATTAAAAGATAGTCTTAAAGGTCTCAGAAAAACTTTAAAATAACACAAAAAGTTCTCAAACAAAGAATTGCATGGACGATTGCTGCATGTCATGGTCATCATCACAATATACATTTTCCTTTTGAGACCTGCATTTCAAAATTTTAGAGATAGTAGGATGTATATTAAAATTTATAGATGAAAGTTTTGGAATGTTTGATGATGCATTAGAGTTACTACACACCGGAGTCTAGTAAATCACGTGGTTCATAATGAACGTTGCAACGACATTCATTGATCGGATGGTTTTGTTGACTAGTCTTTTGATGGACTGCATTTCGAACATGTAGCTGGCCCAATTTAGTCAAACTAAAAATAATAATTTTATCTTTTGGATCGACCCATAAAATTACATAAGACCCAAATTTAATATGGACTTATGAATTTAATTCCTTAACGATAAGCCCAAATTTATTATGGACTTTTATTTTGGAACCCAATTATTAGCCAATTTATTTTGGGCTTTTAATTGGTAATTTATTCTAAAATTTCGATGTCAACAGATGCCCCCACTTCAAGGCTCGGCGAAGAACATGCCGAATATTGTCGAAGGCGTGACTTGAAGTAATTTCTCTTTTTCTTGCCCTGTCGGGACCACCTTTCTTCTCTCTCTTTTTTTTTTTTTTTTTATAATTTTTCTTGCAAATGGGCCATGAAAGCCCAAATCTTTCAATCCATTTGTTAATTCTTCACAGAATGACTGCGCCATCAGAATCATGCAAGCATGCAAGTACTTCATTTACATTTTTCTTTGTAAGTAGCCCACTAATAGGCATAGCTTCCTTACGGCTGCAACTCTGCATTTCTCCTTTTACTTTACAACAGGGCAGTGGGGTGGCTTTTTTTTTATTTTTGGAAACATGTGGACGAGAATTTTAATATTTCTCATTTATGGAAATCAACAATTGCATTTCCATTCTGCCAGTCTCATTCTTTTTTAGAGTTTGAGAAGTATGGCAATTTTCCATCTATCTTTCACAAAGAACCATTATAAAAAGATGACTTTGGCTTTTAATTTTCATCAAGCGGACGAACTTAGACGAATTTTCTGCAACCCCTTCATCTTCCTTGACGTAATCCCTTGGCGTTTGTGTTGTTTTTTCGCCTTTTTGGGTGTGACCTGCTTGTGGTTTTACTGCTTTTGCCACGAATTTGTGAACGGGCTTCTGCAGTTTCTCACACAAGTGCTATGGATTTTGCGCGCCATGTCTTCGTGGATTTGTGTTTAGGAAGAATTTTTGACTTCTATGAATATTTTCAAGCACACACATGCACGTGTCTTTCTCTCCACGACTTTGACTTCTATTTTCCTTGTGCAAATTTGCTTGTTTCGCTAGGATGGGCTTTGAAAATTTCAATAATTCATTCCCACGCATCGATGCTTGAAGTAGCAAGGACAACGTCGAGGTCGAAGGTATTTGTACGTCCATGGCCGGTTGACATCGTTCCACCGTTCAAGGTTCAATCTTCGCACAAGTTGTTCCCGTCCACCGTCGGTTTGAAGAGGTGACGAAAGAGGCGCTCGATTCCCGCTTCAATGCTTGTCCCAATCCAAGGTCTTGGTGGACAATCTTTCTTTTCATGACGTTGAAGCCGACGTTGAGTTTGCGCTTCCAAGTCGTCACTGCATATCGACAGGGCTCATGGAGAATTCCACCATCCAAGTTCTGCAAGACATTCCTTTTCGCGGAAGACGCGCTCGATCAACGTGCAAGCAAGCATTCTTCACGAATTCGAGAATCATGCCGTCGTTCACACATTTCTCTTCCATGTGCATCAGCAACAAGATCCTCACCATAGAAGAAGAGCAAGGCCATCGTCCAAGCGTCTTTCACGAAGTCGAAATCCATGCCGTCATCCGCGCGTTTCCTTTCACTTGCATTGCTACAAGGACATTCTTCAAGCTTTCCTCGAGCTAGGATACCTTCTGTGATGTCTTGCCTTCCACCGTTAGCGAAGTCCACAGAGGAAGTTGAAGTTTCATGGCCGCTTGTACTTGGAGATTGTAACGACGAGGTCGTCTTTTCTTTTAAGGAGATGTTAGGCGATGACGCTTGTAAGCCCTCCATGCCATTAAGTCGTGATCTTTACTTTTGGTGCGCCATCGGCTTTCCACAGATTTAGACGGCATGCTCACCTCCGATTCGGTCAACCTTCGTCCAAGCGACGTCTTCTTCACCTGTTTCTTGAGTGAAAGCTGCTTTCCGACTCGAACAACCTTGGCTGCTCCACTCGTTAACGTTGATCATTGCCCCCAAGCTGTGAAGCACTTGATGAGAGGCCTTTTCTACTTGAGCGAGAAGACCCTTGTCAAGAAGCCAAAAAGAGCTTGTCTAACCTCAAGGGATAGGGTCGCCAAGAGATAGAAGACCCCATTGATTGAAGAGACTTCGTATATGTTCGAAGAATCTAACCAAGGGAGTTGAAGAAAATGGATGTGCTTCTCGAAGACTCAAGATGAGGTTTGATAACTTTCAACTTGTTCGCCTGAGTGTTTAGCATTTAGCGCTACTTTCACTTTGTCTTTTTTTTTTGTTGTCTTCTTGCCGATGTAAATGGATCTTTGTGCAATAAAAGTATTTCTGTTACGCATTCCCTTCTCGAAATTTTCATTGCGTATCATTTGAAGCATTTCTTTTCTTGTCGACATTGACCATGATACAAACGGTTGCAATGCACATTTAAGATCAATTGGAACTTCAAAAATTGTTTACTTTGGATATAAAATCGACCAACCTCTGCATTGCCCTCTTCCTTCTCGAGAGAAATTTTTTTTTTTCACATGGTCGAGAGAACACGGCCAGGGTGTGTTCCTCTCGATTTGTTGCTGGTGAGACCTTTTTTTTTTTATACGGCCGTGTTTCTGGACCCCCAGGGTATGTTCTGCTTGCCTCCATGGACACAACCGTGTTCTTGAACACGGCTAGGGCGTGTTCGACTATCTTCCTTCATTTTTTTTTTGTTTCGCCTGATTTCTTCCTGAAAAGAGCACGACTTAGCAGAAACAACATGGCTTAGTATGCTGACACCGCTAGAATTCATTTTGCTTGCATTTTCATTTTGGGAAAGAGGTCTTGCTTAAAAAAAACAACGGACTTATTTGAAGATATGATTGAACTTAGGAACATATACCCAAGCTGCCTACGTACCCCGTGAAGGGATCAAGTCAAAACGTAGTTCAAAGAAACTTGAATTTTCTTTATTTCTCTCCTTTTTTTTTGTTTAACAGGAGGGATGCCGTACACAGTTTATACTCATGCGGGCCAGGAGTAACGTGCAGTTTAGGCTTGTGTGTTATGGAGCAACATGCAGTTTAAGCTCATGCGTTTAGGAGCAACTTTTTCATGCATTTGTCATTTGCGAGGCCGAGGCCGTATCTTTGATTTGTGATGATAAAAGTTTCATGTACTCCATCTTCGGGTTGTGCTCGGGAGCATCTTGAATCTCATTTTTGAAGATCTTCAAGTCAGAGTTTTGATCAACACTAACGTGGTTAGATGGATGTAGCTTGATGGTTTCTTCGTCCTCTTTATCTGAAGTGCTTTCTTGATCATGCAATCGTCTGGCGAGGCATCGCTTCACTTTGATTGGCTTGTTTGAGGGGATGAGCAGGAATGACGTCTTACTTCCTCGGGGCCGAGACTCATGAAGTTCTTGACTTTTACCTTTTTCTATCGATTTTTTTGTTGGGTCAAGTTGACTTGTTTTCTTCAGCTGTCGCACAGGACCATCTTCGAGGTGATCGCACACAAGTCCATCCGGAGTGAAGCCTAAGACAATGCGCGGTTGGTTGACACGGAAGCCTTATCTTCTCAACTCATGTTGCACTTTAGTTAATCCATGGATCTTTTCACCAATCAACTCAGGATTTAACTTGTTGAGTCGAGACGGAGCGGAGAAGTCATACCCTGCTTTCGCCAGGAGGTGGTAAGCTTTTGAGCTAAATGCCCCGGCATTTCTTCGGGTTGATTTTTCAGTAGAAGTAGTTTACTTGAGTCCAACGAGTGTATACCGATGACGGGCTTGATTAGTTCAACCTTGGCACCTTGAGGGTCATTGGATTTCACCTTACTTTGTTGTTTGATTCCTTTGGATAGTGGAGGAGCATGGTCTTGTGACGAGCTTTGTTTGTCTTTGTCGTCGGACTGAACCACATAGTGGAATACTGGCGGGTAAGGTGGCGTCTTTGACTTATGAATTTTGCTTGTCGGCACTTCACCGATGGTCAATTTGCCGAGCTTTTCATCATCGCTTTCTGAAGGAATGGGTTTGGAGTGTGCCCCCTTGATTGGTTGACAGACTGGGATCATTGAAGGTGTTGTTTCTTGCATCTCATTTCTCTCGAGGTAGAGCTTGGCGTCAACATCGTACTCTACCTTGGTGAAGGGCTTCATGTCAGCATCAAAGGCCTCCACTCGTATAAGCTCAACACTATCCAATTGAAGTTTTGATGGCGCTGCCGGTAGAGCTTCTTCTTCGCTTTCCAAAATATGCAAGTCATTTATTGGAGTGACGATGACGACGTTCGTTCCCACCGTGTCTTCATCATCCAAAGTAAGCCAACCTTTGTAACGTGATGTTTGGTGGTTTTGAGGCCCTTCCCTCCTTCTTTCGCTTGGTGAAAATTGATAGAAGTTGCTTTGATGGCCATGGACTCTTTGACATCGGGTGTGATGAAGTCTTCATCCTCTTTTGACCCCTTCTTTTGGTAGTCAATTGGGAATTTAGGTCTGTGATTAGTGATGCTTATCTCCATGTTATGCGCGCGGGTAGCCAACTCCTCAAAGCTTCTTAGCTTGATCCCCTGCAAGATGTAGACAAGACCCCAATGCATACCTTGGATGCACATTTCTATCGCTGAGGCCTCCGAGAGTTTGTCTTTACAGTTCAGACTTAGAGCGTGCCAACAGTTGATGTAGTCGGTCACTGGCTCGTCCTTTCACTGCCTTATGTTGGTGAGTTCATACATGCTCACCGTCCGGTGGGTGCTGTAGAAACGGTTTAGGAATTGCTTCTCCATTTCATCCCAACTGTCAATTGACTCGGGCTGTAGATCGACATACCATATCAAAGCGTTCCCTTTAAGCAATCGGACGAACTGCTTCACCAAGAGGTTATCGTCAGTGCCGGCGTCGTTGCATGTCTCGATGAAGTGGATGATGTGTTGTTTTGGGTTGCCTCTTCCATCGAATTGTCGCAGTTCTGGCGGCAGGTATCCCATTGGCATCCTTAAGGCGTCGATGCGCTTGGTATAAGGTTTTGAATACGCGGGCGAGCATTGGGTCGTTCCGCCGTATTGGGCTTTGATAGTGTTGGTGATCATCTCTTGCAATTGTTGAATAGACCATGTAGCAATAGATGTTTCAGAATCTGTAGAATTTTGCACGAAGTCATGCGTCGGTGGTGATTTATCCACTTGCTTCTCGCTTTTAACATGGTTCGAGAAAGAGGCATGCTTGTGGCTGTCGTTGGTTTCTTCAACGCTCGTATGCTCTTGGTTGCTCATCAATTGGGCGATTTGGAGGTCTTTTTCCCCCACGATCTTTTGGAGATTAGCGATGGCTTCGACCATTTGTGCTAGTTGTTCCTCCATTGCAGTCACGTCGGCCATCTTGGTGGGGACGATAGCGAAATGTTAGGACTTGGAGTTGATCTCGGTAGGACTTGCTGAGTTTGAGCCGTCTGAAGGGGTTGTGTCAACAATCTTGCCCCTGGTAGAGGTTTGACCCGCGGTAGCGACGTTGAAGGTGACTTGATCCTTCTTGGGCACCATTGAGTGCTTTGACGTTGGAGGAAGGGATGAGAGGCAGAGATTGTCCCACTGGGCGTGCCAGAAATTTGTTCACACAAAATTTCATGTCTACAAAAATAATTACGAGACAAGAAAAATATGGACAAATAATTTTATTAATTTTTTTAAAAAAAAAGTGGATACAATCTCTGATTTGGATGTAATCCCCTGATTCTTCCTTCCGAATGTTGATCCAAGCACTTGAAGCTTATTCTTGGATGTTGATGTGTAATCTCCTCCGAATTTGTGGAGTGAACTACGTGTCACCTTGAAATTTGGTATCAAGGCTTGATGAATTTCATGCCGAGGAAGACGTGAAACCTTCGTGGTCGTGGATCTTCGTTGTGACAGAGAGCTTTTGGACTTAGGTCCCTTTGGATTTCTTGTGTTGTATGGAGTGACTTCTTGTCTTGTGCTCCAATGCTCTACGGAATTTCTCTCTTTTTTAACTTGAGTGGTGGAATTGGGCTTGATCACCGCGGGCTTTGACATGGACTAGTCTTTTGGTGGACTGCATTTCGAACATGTAGCTGGCCCAATTTAGTCAATCCAAAAATAATAATTTTATATTTTGGATCGACCCATAAAATTACATAAGACCCAAATTTAATATGGACTTATGAATTTAATTCCTTAACGATAAGCCCAAATTTATTATGGACTTTTATTTTGAAACCCAATTATTAGCCAATTTATTTTGGCCTTTTAGTTGGTAATTTATTCCAAAATTTCGACGTCAACAGCCACGTCAACAAATTGTATTGATGTGGCACAATCCTCACTGTTTGTTATAGAATACCAAGTGTAGGCAAATCTTTTTTAAAGTATAACTTCTTACAGGTCCTTCAATAGATGGGTAGAATGCAATTGCTAATATTTACAAAAGATTTAACCCTCCAACACCTGTAGAAGTAGTCTTTCTCGGTATTAGTTCCATCTACAAGATTAAAATTAATCTATGTTAGAGTTCATATAACTATACAATACAAGTGAAGCTTGAATGTAGTTGAATAAAGATCTATTTTGCTTTATCATTGGGATAATTACATATACACCCCCTAACCTATGGTCTGTTTACACAAACCACCCCTGCGTTTTGAATAATTACACATACATCCACTATTAATATAAGCATCATTTATACAAACCACCTCTATTTTTTTAGAAAATTACACTTACACCCTTAAAAAAGTATCGACAGTATTCCACAAAATACCCCTATTTTTTGGCTATCAAGGGTGATTTCTGTAATTATACAAAAGGCATGTGTAAATAGACTATAGGTCAGGGGGTGTAAATGTAATTATCCCTTAATCATTTGAGTTGTGCGCCTTTGTTTCTTGTGTGCAGAAAGTGTCTATGAGAGAGACTGAGTAAATAGAGAGCGACGATAAAATCAAGAGTGTGAGCAAATAATGAATAGGTTATTATGTTTGTGTGTGTGTGTAAATACATGAAGAGTGAATAAAATTGAGACAATTTTCTCTAGCAATATATCCACTGGCTTATATAAGATGTTTTCATAACAAAAGGTAAGAATGATGTCATGTCAACAGATCGTATTGATGTGGCATGATCCTCACCGTTTGTTATAGAACACCAAGTGTAGGCAAATAATTTTTAAAAAATAATTTTTTCTATGTGCTGACAGATGAATATAATGCAATTACTAATTAATTTAAAAATGATATAAGCCAAAAAGAAAAAAATATCAACAAGAACAAGAGATAAACACAACTTTAATAGGGGATATGAGTGTATTTATGATAGGATGTTGTGTCTAAATTGGGAACATTTGTAGTGTTGCAATAATCTGAATAACAAAATCTTACTAAGTTATAGAAATCTTGTTTTATATAAAAAAAAATCCACCACAATATTTATTATTTATGGTTGGGGTGCCACTCGGTAGGGCAAGACCCTACTCATATTCGTACCAAAAAAGACCCAAATAAATTTATACCTAGACCCTACCCTATCCTATCCTCCTCAAGGCCCAAAGTTGTTTATTAAACCTTATGTTACGGGCCAGGTAAGACGCAAATCCATTTCTCTTTCTTGTTTTTGATTTTTTTCTTTTTTTGTGTCTAGGTGATGTTTGTCATTTTTACCCAACAAAAGATTAATAAAAAAGACTAAAAAAACATAAATTAAAGCAAAATACATAAAAATATGTTAGAGACATATTATACAGAGGAAATACTTAAAATCCATATTACGAAAATAAAACCAATAGATGAACTACTAGTATTCGGTATCAAAATAACTTATTCTAGAAAAAAAAAAACTATCTTTTAAATAGAAAGAATTTATTATGTTTAAATATACATTAGATTTTAATAATATTTTTTTAACTTTTTATTTTATTTTTTATTTATCGACTGATAAACCAAAATCCAAATCGTGGTGTACTCAGCATCAATGGTGATATATGCTAACAACCAACTTCAATTTCTTTTTAATATTGGATTAGTATTTTATATTTTTATCGATAATTATAAATAAATTTATGATTATTGAGACCTATCACAAAAATTTCTTCTCAATTAAATTCTTTTAAAAAACATATAATTTATGTATCATTTAAAGATATTCTAATATGAACTTATTAAGTCAATACATTTAACTGTATCGATTGTCGAATTTAAAATAACAAAACTTTAAACTTCAACTTTATCATTTCAATCAAATATTGTTGCTTATTAACATGTTGAAAACTTATCTAGCATAATTCATATATTTGTATAACAAAGCATTCAATTATTTATTGATTAAAAAATAGTTAAAAAAATAATACCATAATAAATTTTAGGACACCTTAGTTTTTTTTTTTTTAAATTTATTCACTTGAAGTTAAATAGATTGATTGCTAATAATCCAATTGAATTGGTAAAAAATAAAATAAAAAAATTTTAGGGTCCAAATTGGGTATAAATGCTCATGAATATTAGTGAGTGGAGATCCAACTCAAATCCAATATATATTTTTAGTGGGTTTGGACCTGGGCTTATATCCAATAATATGCATTTGGTCTGAACCTGGGCCCATGGACAACCCTGATTTATGGGTAGTATGCAAGAAGATCATTTTTTTTAAAAGAACCGTGTATGGTTGAATGATGAATGGAATAAGCATACTTGGATTTGAATTGATGACATGACAATTGTAGAGTAGGTCTTTTGTTTTGTTAAATCCTTCATGGTAGACATATCAAGAGGTAATTCCTGATAAGCTGCAAATAAATAGGATACAGATATTTTTGTCCTCTGACTATATTACATTTTTTATTTTAGCCCCTTATCTTTTTAAGGATGCGAAAAGGTTCTGTAGTTTTTTAATTATCGCAATTGTTGTCATCATTTAGCCGGAATTTCTTCAAAGTTCTTAAAAACTTTCTCAGGTGTCACTTTGAATTGGAAACTGATTGTCCTGGCTAATTATGCAAGATGTTGCAATTGGATGACTTTAATTATAAAAAAAAATGTGATACCTTACTATCCCAGGTTACAAAGCAAAAACTATTCCAGTAATTTATGACATCATCAAATTGTTATTTTGGTTGAGAATCGTTAACAATTTCCTATGATAGTTTTAACTTGACGAATAGCTTTTTCATATGAACACAAATTCCCATAATTGAGACTTTATTGTTTGGATGGCCATGTAACTCCCATCCACAATTCCTTAGTGTTCACCAATATATTAGATAGAGAGAAACTTTTTTTTTGAAAGAGAGAGAGAGAGAGAGAGAGAGAGAGAGTTAAGATGGAGAAGAAAGAATCTTTCCAACAGATCGAACCTGTATCCCAACAGAACTGCACATCAAATTTTTAGTGATAGTAAGATGTATATTAAAATTTTCAAATGAAATTTTTGGAAGGTTTGAAGATGCATTAGAGTAATGCTCAATAGAGTCTAATAAATCACACGGTGCATAATGAACGTCGCGAGATTGTTCATAGATCGAATGGTTTTTGTTCATCTTTTCATGAAAATAAAACTAAGAAGAAGAAATTTTATTAGGAAATTAACGCAAGTGAATTCTATTTCTTGAAACATAAATGATAAGAACTCTTGTTAATTAGTAGATGGATCCTTATGGAAAAAATGTACATCTATCATATAGATAATATTTTTTTTTTGAGATACAGATAGATATTATATTAAGAACACAATATTAACAACATCCAAGTCTTGGACGCCGTATAAATATTTTATAGCTTCACAAACTACTGTTTGAAAATAAATAATTTTTGTTCTAAATATTGTTATCACGAATGATGATGATGCAGTGTCGCTAAGACAAGATCATAAATAATAATAACTTTATATAGAAATATATAACTTGCTACATGAAATTAAACGGTGGATAATCTATTATGAACTAAAACAAGATAAAAAACAAAGAAGTCCAACATACAAGTATTTCTCTACTGTTTATAACCATACACAAGTCTATGAAATAGTGTCACTTTATTCAATGTATCTTTTCATAATATGTGTTTACTTGACTAAGAGACATGTGTAGTTATATTGATTAACATAATTTCTATATCTACTTAACTAATTTACACGTGCAGTTATATTAATTTACTTAACTAAGAGACTTGTGTTATCATATTACCTAACATATCTTCTATATCTACTTAACTGAGAGACACGTGTAGTTATATTGACTAACCTACCTTGTTTATCTATTAAACTAAGAGACTCGTGTAGTTATATTAACTAATGTATCTTTTCGATTTTGGTGGTTCTCGTACGTTCTCTAACCTCAATAGTCCATCTCCCCTCGAGTCGCGCTTTCATAGAACGAATACTTGATTTTTATATCGGGATAGACTTCTTCAGTCATCGGAATGCAACCATTTGCTCAAGCAGGATTTCTTTCGCTGTCCAAATTGGAACGTCCACAGGAATTCTTGTGGAACAGAAACCCATTGCTAATGTCACATTCATGTTGTGGTAAATTCGAACACATCGGAACGGCATGCCCGTTACAAATTCCATTCCAGTGTGAGTTACAATGAGGTACAGCCTCCATAGATAGAAAATTTTGTATTACAAGGACCGTTCCAAAAGGAACACAACTAGTAGATTAAAACAGTTATTTTTGTATTCCAGTTACCGTTCCAATTGGTCTTACAATTTGGAATGATTTTCTGTAGGTAAGAAATGTTGTATTACAATACCCGTTCTAAATACACTATAACGGCTATATGTCCGTTCCAGTTGCCGCCCTTGGAGCCTTTCCAAAAGCTGGTGCAATGGTTAGATTCTAACGGCTAGTTTTGGAGTTCCAACTACCATTCCAATGTCCGTTTCAAAATTTCTTATATATGCATTGACTTCATTTCATTTCTCTCACTGTCTCTCCATTTCATTTCTTCTCATTCTCTCTCTTGCATTCTTATGCATATAAATGAGAATATCATCAATCTCTATTTAATTTTCATTGATCGTTGAAACTGTTTTGTTCAGGTAACACTTGAAACCCTTCTTGGTCGATTAAAATGCATGAAGTTAATTGGTTGTACATATATCAATTTGTTCTGCTTATTTACTTTTGTCGATTGCATGTGTGTAATAATATATATGTGTATATGTATGTGTAACACTCATCATGTTAAAGACAGTTAAGGAGATAGATGTATGATAGGGACCAGCTAGGGTGTGATGTGGGAGTTTGAGGATGGTGTTACTGCATTTCTTGAATGGGCCAAGTCTCAGCGTGGATATATGGACGAAAAGATTAAGTGTCCGTGTCGAAAATGCAAAAATAAAAGGTTCAAAATACTAGACGAGGTAAATTTCAACTTGTGTATAAAATAGTTTATGGTGGAGTATTTTAATTGGACATCGCCTGCCAAGGAGAGGGTGTAGGAGTACTTTGGTGTCATGACCACGCCTCCTGTGCAACATCAACAAACCCCAGTCGTTTAGGAAGACGGTAGTACGCACTGGGGTGATGCGACGCAGATGGATTGAGTGCAAATGATGGTTTTCGATGCCGACAGGCCGACTTTCTGGTCTTCTTATGGTGACCGTTGGGGTGTGCCTGATGATGGTACGAGGTATTGTTCTTTTGATGCTCGGCCTAGTTCATATTACGGCGGGGGAACCTATGATTATGTGTCTAGGTTGTCAGCTCATTTTTTTTGATATAATGTATGTTGCCGACCAATCGTTGTGGAACGACAGCACTACATCTTAGTTAGGTTTGGTTGCTACTTTGGTTGATATCAAGGCAGAGGGGAGTCTTTCCGAGCAAACATATCATCGATTGTGCCAGTCGGTTGATCAAATAATGCCCCACAATCACACTTTCCCCTGATTACTACAGTACCAAAAAATGATAAGACACTTGGGTTTACCTGTTGAGAAGATTGGTGCATGTAAAAACGGCTGCATGTTATACTAGAAGGACGACATTGATCTAGACTACTGCAAAATTTTGGGGAGAAGCTAGGTACAAGCTGACAGGGAGAGCAATCTTAGCAGAATGAAGGCCCTATATGACACTTTTAGGTACCTGCCCCCCTTACCCCTCGACTGCAAAGATTGTATACTTCGAAAGCAACTCCTGAGCACATGACGTGGCATGCCAACCATCAGACGGAGGAGAGATTCATGTGTTATCGGTCTGATGCAGAGGCTTGTAGGTATTTCGACCGGACATATCCTGATTTTGTAGTTGAGCCTCGTAATGTTAGACTGTCGTTGTGCATGGATGGGTTGACACCGCACGGGTAGTATGGTCGTACTTACTCATGTTGGCCCATTATACTTACACAGGAAAATCTCCCACAGGGAATGTGCATAAAGTCTGAGTATATGTTCCTGACGATGGTGATCCCTGGCCCTTCCAATCCCAAGTATCTAATTGATGTCTACCTAGAGGCATTGATCGAGGAGCGGCAGAATTATGGCGTGTGGGTGAATGGACGCACGATAATGCCACGAACCAGGCATTCATGTGTGCGTGGCGCACTGATGTGGACAGTGAACGAACTACCCGCTTATGGGATGACTTCTAGATGGTGTACCATTGGCGTTATGGGGTTTCCAGTTTATATGAACGAAACACGGGCATTCCATTTCCAACACAGTAGGAAAACGTGCTATTTTCGCTGCCACGGACAGTTTCTCCCCCAGGACCATCCATACCATAGGAACAAAAAAGATTTCACTAAAAAATTGAGTCGAAAAGGGAAGTTGCACGCCCGAGGCTGACTTGAGAGCAGATCCGAGTCCATCTCAATGCGTTTAGTGTTGTAGTCGAACAACCGTTGACTATCCCCAAAGGCTACGACATCAAACACAACTGGACGGAGAAGCATCTTTTGGGATTTTGAATTTTAGGGGACGCATCTGATACGACACAATCTTGATTCATGCACATTGACAAGAATGTGTTTGACAATATATTCAATACCGTGATGGACATAAAGGGGAAAAACGAAAGACAATCTGAATGCACAGAAGGACCTGAAGATCAAATGTAATAGGACGGAATTTGAGGTGGACGAAAGGAGACCGAATGTGATGCCGAAAGCCATATATACATTGACGAAGGCCAGGAGAAGAGGATATGTGAGTGGATTCGTTGTCTTAAATTTTCCAATGGGTACACATCTAACCTATCCTGTTGTGTTGAGACGAAGGAGCCAAAGATGCACAGCATGAAGAGGATCTCCCAATAGAAATGGTTTTTTTAAGTTTGGCATTACAATTATCATTCTTAATTATTAAACAAGATGGCAAATTCAAAGATACGAACAGTATTTTGAACATGACCGTTTCAAAATCAGTTGCGACATACTTTCAGTTTGGTGCCTTCTGAAAAAATAGGTAGGAAATTTAAAAACTTGGAACGATTAAATTAAATTTTGACTGTTCCAAATACAACTTCAACATTTTCAATTTGGAAACTTCTGAAAAAATTGGTGGAAAAATTAGATTTTGAAACCGTTAACTCCTATTAAACCGTTCCTAAGTATATTCAATAATCGTTCCTAGGTTAACAGTGTTACGAATCGTGCCAAAGGTTAATAACCAACCGTTCCAAAAATATCTATTGCACGTTTCGGTGTCGATATCTGAGCCGGATTATGTGATTGTCTATTATTTGGTCCGGTTGAAGGTTGCATCTGTAACACCCCCTACGTAAACTATACTTTATCATTACTAATCATTATAATCTTCGCAATTGTAAGTTGTCTTATAAAAATTTTCATTTTAAACTAATAAGATAAATCCTAATTTTCTCGATATAATATAATTCTATAAATATATCTTAAATCACGATAGGTATCATCAAAAGTTTATATTTACTAGGCCACATATATACTTATGTACAAACTCCAAAAGATGAAGGTTTCAGGCTGTTACAAAATCTAAAACGCAAACCCGACAAAAGACTAGATGTTAATAGTCATATGACCAAAACCCACGGGCTTCAGATGTCACGGCTGACCCACCTATTAAGGTCCATGGCAGACTTCAAATTTGACGTAGCTAGTCACCGTGATCTATCTCCTGGAAAATGTTGGCAAGGGATGAGCTGCCTACTCAATAAGTATAGCTAACTAACTTGTACATATACAAGCACCTACATAATAAAACGAGTATCATGCAATACGACAAATATAAGAAATAGCATATACCAACAATCATATATCAAATTACACATAATACTCGACTTTATTGTTTATTTCCTTAGGCCCCTGCTTACCCATGCTGGAGTACATCACTCAATGGTCTATGCCGGCTATCATCCCCTCAATCATAATATCTCTTTTTTTTTTTCTCGGTACCACACAGCACACAGCTCGTATGATACCCCATAATCAATGATACCACACAGCACACAGCTCGTATGATATTCCATCATTCATCATATCACACAGCACACAGCTCGTATGATATGTTACATCATCTCCCTCGATCAATGACAGCACACAGCTCGTCATTAATCATATCACCATAAGCCATTGCAGTATGCCCTCCAGTTAGGTAAGCCATTACTTATCTCAGTTCACCATATTCTCCTCACTCATTGTCATTCAACAATCAAATCCCCACCCGTAACTTCAACATTCAATTTCATTTAAGAATCACATATAATACATATCACCATCCTTCTAAATTCCGAACAACATAACCACATATAATCACATAATGACAACTTCACAGAATAACAAGTAATCCAAACAAATAGCCAACAACTCACAATTTCGTATACAACACAAGAATATGTATCTATATATATAACACATATATATACATATATATAAATTCAATTAACTATACTTACCTCGATCCCAAAATGATTATGCTAGTAGGAGTTGATTAGTCTTCTACTTTATCCTCGTGTCCTATAATGCGTTATAATATGTATAATCAATATATATCGAAAATAACGTAAGTTACGACTGAAATTACTAAATATATGCGTATATTTTATATCAATCTTTTAATATTTTATTTATATTAAAATTCAAAACCTCCGTTCCTTTCTCGTCTAAATTCTAGACGCTATAAACTCCCCCGGTATACATCTAATTTATCTATTAACTCATAAAAGCTTATTCTATCAAAACCCTCATGTTTTTATAATTATTGTCCCCTATAACATCCCTAAATGAAATTATTATAAATATCTCATATTTCTTTTTTAATAAATACCATATTTCTCAAATATAATTTTCTAATATTTCTCAAACACAATTTTCTACTATTTCTATTAGTTTCTGTCAATTCCTCACTATTATAATAATTATTTATATACTGGTACATACAATTATATATTTGGTTAATAATCCCGATAAATTCGAGTAATTCCATTTTAATAATGGCTAAATCTAATAGATTTAAATAAATTTTAATTTATTGGCTATAATATCACCGGTCCCAATAAATATATACCGAACACTAATTTATATAAATACTCAAATTCAATAAATTTTTCGGTTAAATAGTAAATCGAAAAGGACAAATCATATTTAATAAATGCACTAATTAAATAATATTAATATAATAATTAATTTATAATTTATAATAAAAAATTCAATAACCTGTTCGCGTTCTGAAAGTAAACACATTTACTATGTGTAATTGTGTGTTTTGAATTTGTGTGATGAACTTATCATTTCATAATTTGTAATTTAGATATATATTTTAATATGTGAAGGTTAATTTGGTAGGCAGCCACGTGCTGCACTGAAATCAATTCTTCTTTTTTTTTTTTTATTAAAATTGTAATTTAATCCTCAACTTCTAATATATTTATAATTGACCACAAATATTTAATAAGGTTCCAATTTAGTCCCTTCAAGTTTTAATATATTTATAATTTCAACCTATGACTTATAATTAAATTAAATTTTCTTAATAATTACTAATTAGCGCCATCGATTATGAATAAAATTCTACGGACATCACAATTCTCCCCTCCTAATAAAAATTTCGTCCTCGAAATTTAATTAACTTACCTGTCTCTGGAAATAAATAGGGGTACTTTTCTCTCATATGCTCCTCAACCTCCCAAGTGGCTTCTCTTGGGGAGTGATGACTCCACCTCACCTTTACCATAGGGATCTCCTTATTTGTTAATTTTCGTATATTTTTGTCCAAAATTTCTATTGGCTCTTCCACATAATGTCAACTCCTCGGAAATTTCTATCTCCGGTTCACGGATAACATGGCTAGGATCTGATCGATATCGTCGTAGCATCGAAACATGAAACACATCGTGTATCTGTGACAACTCTGCTGGCAGTGCTAGTCGATACGCTAATGGTCCGATTCTTTCAATAATTTCATACGGCCCAATATACCTCGGACTTAACTTTCCTTGCTTGCCAAACCTCAATATACCCTTCCATGGGGAGACTTTCAAGAAGACCTTCTCACCAATTTCATATTCCATCTCCCTTCGATTTTTATCAACATAACTTTTCTGACGATCTTGGGCTGCTTTCAAACACTTTTTAACTGTCTGTACCTTTTCCATTGTTTGTTGTACCAATTCCGGACCTTCTAGTTGACGTAATCCCTCAACATCCCAACATACTGGACTTCGACATTTTCTTCCATATAAAGCTTCATATGGGGCCATACCGATGCTAGAATGAAAACTGTTGTTATATGCAAACTCCATCAAAGGTAAGTGATCATCCCAATTGCCCTTGAACTCCATTACACAAGCCCTCATCATATCTTCCAGCGTCTGAATCGTTCTTTCGGACTGTCCATCTGTCTGAGGATGAAATGCGGTACTGAAATGCAATTTTGTGCCTAACGCCTTTTGTAAGCTTCCCCAAAAACGTGAGGTGAATCGAGGATCTCTATCTGACACAATAGATATAGGCACACCATGTAGTCTTACGATTTCAGAAATATATAACTCAGCTAGCTTATCCAAAGAATCACCTTGGCGTACAGGCAAGAAATGAGCTGATTTCGTCAGTCTATCCACAATTACCCAAATAGCATCATGCTTTCTGAGTGTACGAGGCAACCTTACAACAAAATCCATAGTGATCCTCTCCCACTTCCACTCTGGTATAGATAAAGGTTGAAGTTTACCTGCTGGCGCGCCCCGATGTTCTGCCTTTACTTGTTGACACGTCATACATTTACCCACAAATTCTGCTACATCTTTCTTCATTGTCTGCCACCAATAATATGGTCTTAAGTCTCGATACATCTTCACGGTACCAGGATGCATTGCATATGGTGCATTGTGAGCTTCCCGCAAAATCTCTTCCCGTAATCCATCCTCATCAGGTACACAAACTCGTCTTCCGTTCACTATCACTCCATCAACCCTTACTGAAAAATTTGGTTTCTTACCTTGTTTCATTCTCTCCAACATCCGTAATAAGAAAGGATCTCGAGTATGCGCTTCTCTAATTGTATCCACAAGGTTCGGCTTAAGCTGCAAGGTCGCCAACAAACCTGCTATCTGATCAACCTCCAATTTCGTATTCAGAGATCTCATTTCCAATAACAATGTCAGATCATGACTCCCCAAACTGGCTAAGGTGCTTGAACTCTTTCTACTTAATGCGTATGCTACTACATTTGCTTTTCCCGGATGATAATCAATAGTGCATTCATAATCCTTTAGCAACTCTATCCATCTTCTTGTCTCAAATTCAATTCCTTCTGCGTTAAAATATATTTTCAAGCTCTTATGGTCGGTGAAGATCTGAAATCTTTCTCCGTACAAATAATGTCTCCAAATCTTCAATGCATGCACAATCGCTGCTAACTCCAAATCATGCGTGGGATAATTTAACTCATGGGTCCTCAGCTGACGAGATGCATAAGCAATTACCTTCCCATTTTGCATTAAGACACACCCCAAACCTTGTTTTGACGCATCCGTGTATACCACATATCCACCACTGCCAGACGGTAAAACCAAAATTGGAGTCGATGTCAATCTTTTCTTTAGCTCATCAAAACTCTGCTGACATTGTTCAGTCCAATGGAATGGTACCCCTATCGTCAATAACTTAGTCAAAGGACCTGCAATTATGGAAAAACCCTCGACAAAACGCCTGTAATACCCAGCTAATCCCAAGAAACTTCGAACTTCCGTCGTATTCTTCGGTACTCTCCATTCCATAACAGCCTTCACTTTTGCAGGGTCAGGCATAACCCATCACCGATATCACATGCCCTAGGAAAACCACCTGATTTACCCAAAATTCACACTTTGCTTAACTTAGCGTACAACTCTTTTTCTTTCAAAATTTGCAACACTATTCTCAAATGTTGTTCATGTTCCTCTCTATTCCTCGAATACACCAAGATGTCATCTATAAAGACTATCACAAACTGATCCAAGTACTCTTGGAATGTACGATTCCTTAATGCCATGAACGCTGCCGGTGCATTTGTTGATCCAAATGGCATCACTAGGAACTCATAATGACCATAACGAGTATGAAAAGCTATTTTTGGTATATCTTTCTCTGCTATCCTCAACTGCCAATACCCAGACCTCAAATCAATCTTTGAAAATATGGTAGCCCCCCTCAACTGGTCTAGCAGATCATCAATTCTCGGTAACGGATATTTATTCTTCACGGTCACCCTATTCAATTGGCGGTAATCGATGCACAACCTCATACTACCGTCTTTCTTTTTCACAAATAACACTGGTGCTCCCCACGGTGAAGTACTTGGTTTAATAAATCCTTTCTCCAATAATTCTTCTATTTGCTTTTTAAGTTCTTGTAATTCCACTGGCGCCATTCTATACGGTGCAATAGAAATCGGGGCAACTCCTGGGAGGGTTTCTATAGTAAAGTCCACTTCCCTATGCGGTGGCAAACCTGGTAGGTCGTCAGGAAACACTTCAGGAAAATCTCTCACTACAGGGATTTCTTCCAATGTGGGACTAATCTTTTCGGTGTCTATCACATGGGCTAAATATGCCTCACATCCTTCTAACATTAATCGTCTCGCCTCAATAGCCGATATTACACAGACTGGTACTACTTGTCGATCTCCCACAAATACTACTTTTGGCTTGCCAGAAGATTCAATCATCACTTCCTTCTTATAACAGTCAACCACTGCCTTATGTTGCGCTAACCAATCCATCCCCAAGATTACATCAAACTCCTTCAGATCCATCACTATCAGATCTACAGGTAAGGTTACGTCACCAATCCTCACTAAACTCTCCTTTCTAACATTATTCACTATTACACCCCCTCCCATGGGCAAATGAACCATCAAATTATATCCCAGAGGGCTATTCTCACCAGGTATTTTAGATACAAATTCTGAAGATATATATGAATGCGTAGAGCCAGGGTCAATTAAAACATATGCCTCAACATCAAATAATAAGATCATACCTGATATCACGTCATTTGAGGCTGGAGCTTCTTCCCTCGTCATATTATATATTCTTGCTTGAGTCTGTCTCTGAGTTGCTTGTGCTCCCGATCCCCTCGTACTCCTACCAATAGTATGGCTACCATCTCTATTATCAGTGCCTCTGCCCCTGCCTCTACCTCTACCTCTTTCAGCTCCACGAGCACTGCTTCCTATACTGCTTTGACTCTGAGCCCCACTGGTTGAACCTCCACTCATACCTACCGCACCGGTAGTCTGGCTGGGACAATCTCTCGACATGTGTCCTCTACCCCCGTAGTTATAACAAATCTTAGGTATAGCACCAGGTCCCCAACATGTTCCTCGATGTCGCCTTCCACAAGTAGGACAACTCGGTATAAAGGGTAGCCCCCTACCATAACTCTGTCCATCTCCTCTACCTGATCCAATAGAAGGCAAACTAGGGGAACTGCGTTCTACTGATCCCCTGTTAGTGCCCACTGATCCACCAAATCTCGATCCACTACCTCCTCCAAAAGCGGAACCACCACGTGCGAAACTTCCACCCTCTGCTGAAAATGAACGGCCGGTGCCCCTCTTGGTCAATCTACTGGACTCCCCTGTCGTATATGTTGACTTTCTCTTCTCTTCTCCTTTCTTTTTCTCTGCAGTCACTGCCTCTTCCATCCGAACTGCTGACTCAACGAGAGTTTTAAAGTTCGTAATTCTAACTGCAAGGCCCTTCCTAATCTCAGGTCGTAAACCCCTGTTCAAATCGGTAGCATCTGTCCTCTTGTGTCGCTACTGCCTCCGGTGCGTACTTGGCTAATGCGGCAAAACGAATCTCGTACTCAGCCACTATCTGATCATCCCCTTGTATTAAGTTTTAGAAACTCCATCTTCTTCTTGTCTTGGTACATCTTAGGTCTATATTTTATCATCAAACTCTTTCTGAAATTCGGCCCAAGTTATCTCTCGTGGCTCATATGCCCTCTTTACTGACCTCCACCAAATAAGTGCATTCCCCGTGAATAAAGAAACAACGTACTAAAGTCGATTTTCTGGAGTACAGTTCACCAAGTTCATCACATCTTCGGTCTTTTCCCACTATTTTTCAGCAATCTCTGGGTCTATGGTACCCTCAAATTCTGTAGCTCCCATCTTTCTAATCCTCTCATAATTACGGTCAACTATAGGAACCACTTGTGCTGGCACTGGGGCTGGTACATGTGCCTGTGCAAGAAACTGTGCTTGAGCTTGGGCTTGGGCCTCCAAGGCCATCCGGAGGATCTGTGCATACTCTGGTGGTAACCCTACTGCTGGAGCACCACTAGGAGGAATTGGAGCATCAACACCAACACCCTCTCGACCTACTCCAACTCCACCTGCACTTGCAGGTGCAACGGAGCCCTCTGCGGACTCCACTGACTCTTCTCTATTATCTCTTGGGTCAGCACGTTCACCTTGAGAAGCCATCCTACATTAAGCAATTTAATCAATAAACTCATCCCATAGTCACTTACCACCCTAGAAACGTAGACCTGCTCTGATACCACCCAATGTAACACCCCCTACGTAAACTATACTTTATCATTACTAATCATTATAATCTGCGCAATTGTAAGTTGTCTTATAAAAGTTTCATCTCAAACTAATAAGATAAATCCTAATTTTCTCGATATAATATAATTCTATAAATATATCTTCAATCACGATAGGTATCATCAAAAGTTTATATTTACTAGGCCACATATATACTTATGTACAAACTCCAAAAGATGAAGGTTTCAGGCTGTTACAAAATCTAAAACGCAAACCCGACAAAAGACTAGATGTTTAATAGTCATATGACCAAAACCCACGGCTTCAGATGTCACGGCTGACCCACCTATTAAGGTCCATGGCAGACTTCAAATTTGACGTAGCTAGTTACCGTGATCTATCTCCTGAAAAATGTTAGCAAGGGATGAGCTGCCTACTCAATAAGTCTAGCTAACTAACTTGTACATATACAAGCACCTACATAATAAAACGAGTATCATGCAATACGACAAATATAAGAAATAGCATATACCAACAATCATATATCAAATTACACCTAATACTCGACTTTATTGTTTATTTCCTTAGGGCCCTGCCTACCCATGCTGGAGTACATCACTCAATGGTCTATGCCAGCTATCATCCCCTCAATCATAATATCTCTTTTTTTTTTTCTCGGTACCACACAGCACACAGCTCGTATGATATCCCATAATCAATGATACCACACAACACACAGCTCGTATGATATTCCATCATTCATCATATCACACAGCACACAGCTCGTATGATATGTTACATCATCTCCCTCGATCAATGACAGCACACAGCTCGTCATTAATCATATCACCATAAGCCATTGCAGTATGCCCTCCAGTTAGGTAAGCCATTACTTATCTCAATTCACCATATTCTCCTCACTCATTGTCATTCAACAATCAAATCCCCACCCGTAACTTCAACATTCAATTTCATTTAAGAATCACATATAATACATATCACCATCCTTCTAAATTCCGAACAACATAACCACATATAATCACATAATGACAACTTCACAGAATAACAAGTAATCCAAACAAATAGCCAACAACTCACAATTTCGTATACAACACAAGAATATGTATCTATATATATAACACATATATATACATATATATAAATTCAATTAACTATACTTACCTCGATCCCAAAATGATTATGCTAGTAGGAGTTGATTAGTCTTCTACTTTATCCCCGTGTCCTATAATGCGTTATAATATGTATAATCAATATATATCGAAAATAACGTAAGTTACGACTGAAATTACTAAATATATGCGTATATTTTATATCAATCTTTTAATATTTTATTTATATTAAAATTCAAACCTCCGTTCCTTTCTCGTCTAAATTTTAGACGCTATAAACTCCCCCGGTATACATCTAATTTATTTATTAACTCATAAAAGCTTATTCTATCAAACCCCTCATGTTTTTATAATTATTGTCCCCTATAACATCCCTAAATGAAATTATTATAAATATCTCATATTTCTTTTTAATAAATACCATATTTCTCAAATATAATTTTCTAATATTTCTCAAACACAATTTTCTACTATTTCTATTAGTTTCTGTCAATTCCTCACTATTATAATAATTATTTATATACTGGTACATACAATTATATATTTGGTTAATAATCCCGATAAATTCGAGTAATTCCATTTTAATAATGGCTAAATCTAATAGATTAAATAAATTTTAATTTATTGGCTATAATATCACCGGTCCCAATAAATATATACCGAACACTAATTTATATAAATACTCAAATTCAATAAATTTTTCGGTTAAATAGTAAATCGAAAAGGACAAATCATATTTAATAAATGCACTAATTAAATAATATTAATATAATAATTAATTTATAATTTATAATAAAAATTCAATAACCCGTTCGCGTCTGAAAGTAAACACATTTACTATGTGTAATTGTGTGTTTTGAATTTGTGTGATGAACTTATCATTTCATAATTTGTAATTTAGATATATATTTTAATATGTGAAGGTTAATTTGGTAGGCAGCCACGTGCTGCACTGAAATCAATTCTTCTTTTTTTTTTTTATTAAAATTGTAATTTAATCCTCAACTTCTATATATTTATAATTTGACCACAAATATTTAATAAGGTTCCAATTTAGTCCCTTCAAGTTTTAATATATTTATAATTTCAACCTATGACTTATAATTAAATTAAATTTTTCTTAATAATTACTAATTAGCCCATCGATTATGAATAAAATTCTACGGACATCACAACATCGTTTTTGAATCTCCCTCATTGCGGATCAGACACAATATCTTGATATCCCTTTACCAAAATGGGCCCAAACTTCATCGAATGTAACGTTTTTCTACTTAATCATATCTAACAGTTAGATCAAAAGGTTGACGGTCTGATTGCCATGAGAAAGGGCATTGCAAGAGGGATTACCTTAAATTCCGTTTCGAGCATTGTCGTGAGAAAGGGATTGGAAGAGGGATTGCCCCAAATTCCTCTCCGAGCAAGGTATGTTTGTGGTCGAGGTTAATATGGTCACTAACTCTGCTTCTTGGGTATTAGACACCGGCTGTGCAGCTCACATTTGTAATAACTTGCAGGCGCTGAAAAAACGCAGAAGACTAAGTAATGACGGAATTATCCTAAGGCTTGGCGATAGCAAGGCTGTTGTTGCTGAAGCTGTATGAATCGTTAGCTTAGTAATTAGTGATCATGTTAGTTAAAATTAAAAGATTGTTATTTTTTACCTAGCATGATCAAAAGTATCATTTCCATTCCATTGTTAGACAATAGTGGCTTTGAATTTTTTGATCAATAAAAATTGCTTTTATTCCATGAAAGATGGATCTTCTCAGCTACTAGGCAAACTTAACAATAGTCTTTATATTATGCAAAAACCCTATTTGATCATGACCGCTCGCCACAAACGTAAAGTAGACGATCTTGAGAACGCATACTTGTGGCATGCAAAGCTAGGTCACATCTCTCAAAGCAGGATTAAAAGATTGGTAGACTCAAAGAGCCTAGAGGTGAGCGATTTGAGCAAACTACCAACCTACCAATCCTACCTGAAAGTGAAATGACAAAGAAGCCCTTTGTTGGACAAAGCACGCTTGCAAACGGTTTATTGGACTTAGTCCATACCGACATGTGCGGACCACTAAGTACTCAAGCTAGAGGTGGTTTCTCTTACTTCATAACCTTCACCAATGATCACTCACGGTATGGTTATGTTTACCTAATGAGGTACAAGTCTGAAGCTCTTGTGAGGTTTAAAGACTATAGACTTGAAATTGAGAACTAAACCGGCTGCAAAATTGAAGTCCTATGGTCAGACCAAGGCGGCGAGTACCTAAGTTCTGAATTTCTGAATTATCTAAAGGAAAATGGTACAATCTCTCAATGAACACCTCCCGGGACACCTCAATTAAACGGAGTCTTTGAAAGCAGGAATTGAACCCTGTTGGACATGGTTTGATCCATGATGAACTTTACCGAGCTACCCTTGGCTTTCTGGGGCTACGCACTTGAGATGTGCGTTGTCCAACGTTGTAGCCCAGACACCATATGAGATATGACACTGCAAGCCTGCGTCCTACAAATACTTGAGAGTGTGGGGTAGCCCTGCATACATCAAGAGGTTAGTGGGAGACAAGCTAGAGTCGAGATCTAGCTTGTGCAGGTTCGTTGGCTATCTAAAGGAAACTGTAGGTTATTACATTTATGACCCCTCTGAACAAAAGGTATTTGTTTCGAGGAATGCAGTGCTCTTGGAAAAAGGTTTTCCATTGGATTCCCAACATGATCAAATGCTCCTTGAGGAATCAAGTGAGACACTTCAGTCATTAACGCCAGGAGCTACAGATGCTACGTTGAGAGGGTTTAGGTTAAGTACCCAGCGGATTGAGCAGCCTCGTGAGGTTGAACATGTCGAACAACCTCTTCAAGCCCAACATGTTGAGCAGCCTCACGAGGGGCCAAACGCGATAACAGAATCGCCAGCCCTTGCCATGTCTGTACCCCTCGTTCCCAGTAATATTCCAGTCTTCCGTAGGTCAGCAATAGTGGCACTTCCTCCCTAGAGGTATGGCTTCTTAGGCGTGACTTGTCAATTGTATAATGATCCTAAAACATACGGGGACGCGATGTCGGACATTGATTCAGAGAAGTGGTTTGAGGCCATGAAAGCCGAAATGGCCATGAACATGAACCAAGTGTGGAAACTTGTGGACCTTCTCAAAGGTGTTAGACCCGTCGGGTGTAAATGGGTCTATAAGCGTAAACTTGGGGCTGATGGAGAAGTAACTACCTTCAAGGCTAGGCTAGTGGCGAAAGGCTACACTCAACGACCCGGGGTCGACTTTGAGGAAACCTATTCATCAGTAGCCATGGCTAAGTCCATTCGGATTATGCTTGCCATAGCTGCATGGTATGACTATGAAATATGAAAAATGGACATGAAAACGACTTTCCTTAAAGGTTTTCTTAAGGAAGAGATCTATATGGATCAGCCGGAGGGATTCATTGTTGTTGGAGAAGAGCAGAAAGTCTATCATCTCCAAAAGTACATCTATGGCCTCAAGCAAGCATCCCAAAATTGGAACATTCATTTTGATGAAGTCATACGGGAATATAATTTCATCCAGAATGAATGTGACCCTTGTATATACAAGAAGGTCAGTGGGAGCTCAATTGTGTTTCTAGTGCTTTATGTGGATGACATTCTGCTCATTGGTAATGATTTCAGAATGTTAGGTACACAAAAGCATGGTTGCCTAGTCAATTCTCCATGAAGGATTTGGGTGAAGCTTCCTACATTCTAGGCGTCAAGATCTTTAGGGATAGATCTAAAAGAATGTTAGGAATGACCCAAACCTCGTATATCGAGAAAATCTTGAAAAGATTCAAGATGGATAACTCCAAACGAGCTTTCCTTTCCCTGGGACATGGGGTCACCTTATCCGAAAAGTAGTCTCCCAAGACTGATGAGGAGCTTGAGAGGATGAAGGACATCCCCTATGCTTCCACCGTGGGCAGCATCCAGTATGTCGTTCACTGCACTAGGCTTGATGTCGCTTATGCTTTCAGTTTAACCAGCAGATATTAGTCCTGTGTAGGTGAGGCACATTAGATTGCAATCAAGAGTATCCTTAAGTCCTAAGAAGGACTAAAGATATGTTCTTAGTCTATGGCGGTAGAGAGTTGATACTAGAAGGTTTTAGCAATGCTAGCTTCCAGTCAGATGATGACGATGCCAAATCTCAGTCAGAATTCGTGTTTAGGCTTAATGGTGGAATGGTATCTTGGAAAAGTTCTGAGCAGGATACCACAACTGATTCCACCATTAAAGCTGAATACATAGCAGCTTCAGAAGTTGCCAAGGAAGCAGTTTGGATGAGAAATTACATCCAAGAGTTGAGTGTGGTGCCTAGCATTGCCGAACCGGGGGTTATCTTTTGTGATAACAATGAGGCTACCGTGCAAGCAAAGGAATTGAGATCTCATAACCGATCCAAATACATACTTAGACGCTACCACCTGTTGAGAGTGATGGTAGGAAGAGGTGATGTTCGGATGGACCGAGTCAGCACAGCAGAAAATGCAGCTGATCCTTTGACCAAGCCCATGTCACAGATCGCTCATGCGCAACATCTTGAGAAGATGGGTTTAAGGCATATGAGTGATTGACTTTAGGTCAAGAGGGAGTTAGAATAGGTGACCGTGAAATCAATCTAGTTAGGCTTATGTAACCTGTTTCTGACAATCGTGGTATAAATAATTTATTCTGAATAAAAGTGATGTTAAGTTTATGGCATTCATACTTTGATTGTGTTCACTTATTTGGTATTACTGATCAATACACAAGCAAAGCCCACAGACCGGATGCGTTCATCCAAGAGGCTGGACTGTGCATAGGTTGGCAGTCATGAACCCAGCCTCTGTGGATCGGTCTGAAACTCTCCAAGTCAAGGACCTCGAGATTGGGTATCGGCGATCCAATTGAGACTTGCACTAAGGATTTCAGTCATTTTTTATCAACAAGTGATGAGGGTCGTCCGTGCAATATTAGTGGGTTAGTTGGCTCGGTGCCGGTCGACTGAGGTGACTCACGCGAATCGTCATATGGGAAACATTCAGTAGGTTGGTCGGTATGACTCGTATTCCCAGTTTCGATAGTACGAGACTAGTCCTGGGACTTGAGGGACTACAGCAGTCACATACACACCATTTTTGTATCTTAGATTTGGCGAAAAGGCTACCGAGTCAAAAGACTTGGTTGCTATAAGCCCTGTCTAGTGCAGTCAGGGTGTGTGATGTGGATGGTAAGTTCCAAGAAAGAATCCGTCTCCTATCAACGGTTGACAGTAGTATCTCACTTACACTTTTAGACTCGTTGCCTATAAAATCTGTGGCCACAGTGACTGAATAGTGGGATAAGATCCCAATGACCTTTCAGTGGGTGAACGAGTGAAGGCTAAAGTCAAGAATGGGGATCGACATCCAAGATCCATACTTTAGACTATAGTTGTGAGATAGTAGACAGAAGGACCGTAATTGTATGCATTCGGGAGCCTAAATGTTCACGCCATAATTTCACCTAGTCTCTAGTGCCATGGACCGTTGTTAGACGGCCACCCATAGTGACGGACGAATTTCGATCGTGGAATGATTGGAGATCGGCCAAGTCTAGCTGAAGTGAACCTAAAGAGTCACACACAATTCACTAGAAATGGAGGAATTAATTTGAAATTAATTCTGGGAGATTGAACGATTTAATGAGATTAAATTGGTTCTCTTTTGGAGTATCAAGTCTTTAAGAATTAATTGGATTAATTAGGTTTGATTCATAAATTGGATTTATGAAATTAGGGAATGGGCTATTTCCATCTTTGAATAGATTAAAGGTGGAAATATTAACTTTAGGCTTAAGTATTTATTTAATTTTTTTACTAGAAGGACAATAGGATTTATTGGACCATTTAAATAGAATTTAAAGGTCCATTTCATAAGGCCCATCAAAAGATGGACGGACGAGATTTAATCCTTGGGCTAGATGAGATGTAGGGGTAGGATTAAATTTGACTTAATCAAAGCCTATGTTCACTAGGTCAAATCCTAAAGGTCCTCAAAATGTCTCTTTGTAGAGTTTGAGTAGGAGTAGAAAAACTACTATATAAACTCAAAGACACACACACACAACAACAACAACAATAACAACAACAACAACTCTCTCATCTCACACACAATCAAACGCCGCCCCTCTCTCTTGTCTCTCTCTCTCTACCATCACCCTCTCTTCACCTCCAAAAGGCTTCTTGTTTACTTGTCTTTGATACAAGGAAATACATGAATAATCAATCACATTAAGTAATAGCGATTGGTCAATTGTTTCTCCCTTTTCTTGATATCTTGCTAGGATGAGGGTATCAAGGTTCTAGTGAATTGCGTGGACGATTTGTAGGATTTCTATGTTGGGATTTAGGTGGCAAATCCAGGAACAACGCTTGTAGCCGAATGAAGAAGTCTACAACGGGTAAGTACGCTTGTTGCATTTTCGCCCCTTTGTTCCAATCCTGTGGCCTCCATAAATTTGTATGCTCTTTCTTTTAATTCATGAGATACACCCAACAGCCGGGAGATTCAAGGGCACACCCCTTGATTGGTTTAAATTCTGTCGTTATTATGCATGTTTACGTTTGATTATATTTTAACGCCCCCGTGCTTCTGCATGCGACTCCTCCCAGGCCAATCTGCTTCGCTTAACTGGGCGCACAGGAGGCCGGACTGTCTATTGCTGCACCAGCGATAGATCCGGCCCATTCGTTGGTTGCACCACCCCTAGCACCAACACCAGCACTAGCAGTCCTCCCACCATTAGCACGCCATTATATCACCTTGACCGACGAGAGGTATTAACTTTTTTTCTATTTTTGTTATTTTGGGATATTTTTTCATAAACACTAATTAACATGTTATTTCAGGTTTAAGCGCAAGATACACGAGCACATCAAGGCGGTGGTGCGAGGACATTATCCCCACCTTTGGGGATGTTTACGGCAGGTGCCGCCAGAGCACCAACACTTCTGGTTCGAGAGCCTCAATGTAATTTTGTTTTGATTTTTATTTTATTATATAATTTAAAAAAAATAAGTTGTTTAATAAATTTTGTCTTTTTCTATGATTTTGCAGATAAGGTACTGGTGGGACTGTGGCGATGAGTCCATATTTTGGCTATTTCACATGTTCATAGGGAAGTTCATCTGCAAGCAGTTCACCTTTGCCAAACAGCAATTGGTGAAGTCGTTGTGGCTGGCGAACGAGGTCTAGACTAGCTCCAACTGTATTGGGCCAGTGCGGACTTCTAGTATGATTCTGGCAAGAACAAGGCCAACCGGTCAGTTAACCCCGCAGTGGTATCGACTATCTACGACGAGGTATCTTTCTCAGTCGGCATGCACAAGAGAAAGATGGTAAGTAATTTTAATTTTTTTTAAAGCTTTGATTAATATTATATAATATTTTCTAATTATTTTTTCTTGTATAGGAGGCACAACTCGGTTGTCCTATCAAGATGATGGAGTTATTCTCCAAATGCTACAAAAAGAAGGCTGACGGCGGTTGGAGCGGCCTAAGGACAACAGACGTAGCGGTAAGTTATAATAATTTAAATTATTTTATTTCTTTAATTTTTTGAAATAATAATAATATTTATGTTTGTTTTGCAGGAGACGTTCCTGAAGCTGCTAGAGGATCACCAGCCTCAGGCCACAACTGTTGGCCAGAATGCTCCAGCCCCATCGAAGGCTCGGTGGTGATGACCGAACAAGACCTGTGGCTGGCAGCGATCGGGGGCAAGAACAAGGGTCGTGTATTCAACCTTCGTTCTAAGGCCCACGCTATTAAGTAGACCTACACATCACAATCGCCACGGCCACCACTACACCCGGACATGGAGCATCAGATGGTCTAGCTCGAGACAACGATGATCGACATGATGGCCATGATGAAATCCATATAGACTAACTCCTTGACTGTCGGCCCATCACAGCCTCCGATAGACCCCCGCGCCCTAAGCGATGACGACATGGATCATGACGATGAGGGGGATGGGTTGCAGATTAGATTTTTTTTTTTCATTATTTGTAATTAAATGGATAAGTTTTATATTAATATAATATGTTTTTGTAATTATCAATATTTTAATACTAATTGCATTCCATTGTTCAATACTTATTTATTAATTAAATTACAACTAATAATTGATTTTACTAATTAATTATAATTATACAAAATTATTATTTCAAAATTTTAAAAAAATTAAATAATTTATAAACGTCCGTTTGAATGGTTTGGAAGTGCGGAGACTGTTCCAAACATGAAGTCCAAAAAAGGACGGCACCGTTTCGGAGTGTATTCCAAGGTGAGGTTCAACCAGTGTTGCAAAAACCGTTCTAATATATTGTAACAATATAAACGCAGTTCCAAAATTAATTACTAAATATCAAGTTTACCATTCCAAATAAACTTCCTACAACCGTTCGAACAATGTATTCCAAATAAGGGACAAGACCGTGCCTAAGTGTATTCAAAATTTCATAACTAAATATCAATCTGGCCATTCCAAAATCAAATCCTACAATAGTTCCAACCATGTATTTCAAATAAGTACAAAACCTTTCCTAAGTACATTCAAATGTAAGGTTCAACTAGAGTTCCAACGACCATTCCAAAATCTATCACCAGGACATAAACCAACCATGCCAAAATGTATTCCCAGAACAGTTGGAAGATGCGTCTTTGTTACATCAAATTTATGTAAATAGTGTTGCCAAGACCATTCCAAATTATGTAAAAAAATAAAGACTTAAACCGTTTCAAAATGTAAAAATGTATTCCAAATACATAAATTATATTTTAACATAGACAGACGTAATTAAGAACGATATTTAGCAGGTGAGTCAAATGCCGTGACTAATTAGGAACAGTCGCTTCCCAATCGTTCCTAAATATTAGGAACACCGTCAATTACGATGGAAGGTCTCTTGTTCCATTGCCATTCTGAAGGCCGGTCCAATTTTGTCCAGTGAGTATTTTCTCGTTTCCAATTAAAAAAAAAAAAAGACCCATTCCTAAACCCCCACCAATTCCCACATTTTTTTGTAGTAAAAAATTGAAAATTATTTCAAAATAAAAATAGAGATATAAAAAGAAAAAAGTTAGGGTGATGAAAAAAAACGGATTAGAGATAGAAAAAAAAGTTTTCTATAAAAGAAATAAAGTAAAAGTGTAGAGAGAGAGAGTAGCACTCTAGAAAAATATTTATCAGCTTTTTTATTTCAAAATTATGTGCGCAAGTATTACTATTGCTTCAAAAATTGTGAAAGAAAGAAAAAAGAAGCACTATTTGCATATGCTTTGAATTTTTTTGAATAAATTAAACTTTATTTTGGATAATTTTATCTTTATTATTATAATTTAATTAAAATATATCATTTTGTATTATTCTTCAGATTTACACATCTGAAATTGACATTGAGCTCTTCATAATCGTTTAAAACTATTAAACTTCAGAATTTTCATATTGTTAATATTTTTGAATTTTATGTTTAATTTGCAGCATTATTTTACATTATTTGTATAACATAGAAAATATAATTAATTTATTAGGACAATTGACGAGAAAGTAATGGTTTCTCATAAACATGCAAATTTACTTATTGCGCCTCAATGAATAGGCCTATTATTTAGTGAAAGTGCTATTTAATTCAATGTTGACTTCTCTATTTGTATTTAATATTCTAATAATAAAATAGTATTATTTGTACAAAATTAAATAAGATGTATTAATTGAAATAATTTTGGGGATAAATTCAACTGGCACACCTAAATTACCCGCCGTGTTAGTGGTCAATGATTACAAAATTAACTCCTTTAATGATGTACGGAAAGTGACAAAATGAGCCGGGACATGTAAGCTAAACTCTTTGAACCCTCATATTTGGGGTTGAATACCACAATTGTCCTTGAAGTTGTAATTACACAAATGGCTTGAAGTCAAATGTTGGGATTTGTAGCATTGATGTTACAATAAAGACATCTAGTAGAGAAATTCTAGCTTGAAGTCGCATTCTGTTGTAAACTGAAAGCCAAAATGCGATGTCAAGCCAAAGTTGGGGGAAAAACGGCAAAGTAATCTAGTGATGGTGGAGGTAGTGCAGACGTATTAAAATCAAGTGACTCTAAAAAAAAAATACCATTATCGCTCCAACACCCTTAAAATAGTGTTTACCCGTATTGGTTCCATTTACAAGGAGAATAATAACATACCTTAAAGTTCATAAAAAATTATAAAATACACTTGAAGGTTGAATGTTTTTGAATCGTTGAGTAAAGATGTTCATTGCTTCTATAATTTGAGTTGTGTGTCATTGTTTCTTGTTTTCACAAAGTGTTGTGTGGAGTATATGTGTGTGAGAGAGACTGTGTAAATAGAGAGTGATGATAACGAATAGAGTGTGAGCAAACAATCAATAGGTAATTATGTATGTGACTGTGAGTTTGTGTAAATATAATATGTTAATACGACATCATTCTCACTGTTTGTTGTGAAACATCTTAATTTAAGCCAATGTAGAAATCGCAATATAGAATTATCCCCATTACATTCACTCTATATAATTACACACATACACACTCATATACATAGTTACTATCAATTGTTTGCTCACACTCTTGCCTTTCTCTTAATTCTCTATTTACTCAGTCTCTCTCATAAACACATACTTCAGACATACCGCACAGGAAACAATGCCACCAACTAAAATAATAGAAGCAATGTAGATCTTTATTCAACTTCAATTAAACCTTCAATTGTATTTTATAGTTTTGCAAGGGCTCTAAAATTTCTTGATTTTCATTGTAGATGGAATACATACTGGGAACGACTAATTTTACATGTGTTGGAGGGTTAATGCTATGATCTTTTCGGAGCTATTTGATTTTAATCTGCCGGCACCACTCCCACCACCACCGCCACCATCACAACAAGTATTTCTAAGAGCGTAACAGTCATGGCAGATCTTTATTTCTTTCTTTTTGATTTTTCTTACAAAATATTTACATTTTTGCTATCTCGCTCTTCTTCTTTCTGTACATCTTTTATTTTAAATATAAAATTTATAAAAAGTACTAAATTAACAATGGTAAGTCCTTAATCTTCAAGGTGTAAATATAATCCCTTGGATTTTAAGATAAGGATTTTAGAAAAAATCAAACTATCACAATTTTTTTTTTTTTTTGGATATAAGGTTTGCATTGTGTGAAAGAGCTCTTTATTTCTCTCCCATCTTATAATATATTGATAAAAAGTAATGAGTCATGAATTGAAGTTATATGCTCATCCAAATAATAAAGTCTCAATTTAGGGAATTTATTGAAGGTCGAGTGCTCACATGAAATTGATGGTCTAATTAAATTAAATTTAGAATACGCAATGCAGTCTATATACATACAATTTAATTTCAATTATGTGTCATCAAGATTGACAATAGGCCTATTATTTCTAAAATCTCTTAAATTGTCAAGGATGGTACAACACATTTGTAGTGTATTATGGAAAAACATTTTATGAGTTATATAATTGCAATGTAGATTATAAGGTTTACTATATCTACTACTATTCATGTGGTAAATCAAATATACATAGTCTGTGAGTATCTTTCATCTATAAAACATTATAGCGGATTCTTACATTTAGAAACAAGATTGCTACTTTGGATACAATTTCATGTGTCATAAGTACACTCATATCCTCTATTAAAATTATAATTATCTCTTCTTTTTAATTTTTATTGTTTTTTGTATATTAATAATTGTATTATAGCGATCTATTCCAGGACCTATAAGAAATTATTTTTAAAAAGCAATTATCTACTCTAGGTGTTCTGTGTCACGTCCATATAACGTGACCTCATCCTCGTTGTTTGTTATGAAAACATCTATATAAGTTAGTATAGATATCGTTAGAAAGCATTATCTCCATTACGTTCACGCCTTATATATATGCTCGCATTCTTGTCTCTATGTCTCCACAAAATACTTTGTACACGCACAAAACGATGACGCACAACTCAAATGCTAGAATCAATGTTGATCTTTATTCGGTGATTCAACTACATTCAATCTTCAGCTTGTAGATGAAACCAATATTGAAGAAAGACTTTATTTTAACGGTATGCCCTTTCTGGAGCCATTTATTTTAATATGCCGGCACCACTTTCACCGCCGCCACCACCACCACCACCATAGACATCAATGATTTTGTATATCCGTATACAACAGAAACATTATTGTAATGGTGGAGGTGGCTCCAGAAAATTAAAATTAAGTGGCTCCGGAAAAAGCACACCATTAACCCTCCAACGCCCATAAAAGTAGTCTTTCTCCAATATTGATTCCATCTACATGGTGAAAATTAACATATGTTAGAGCTCATACAAAATTATAAAGATTTAGAGCTTGAATGTAGTTGAATCGTTGAGTAAAGATCTACATTGCTTCCATTGTCTGAGTTGTGCTTGATCTTTTCATGTGCGCACAAAAAATTGTTTGGAGTATGTGTATGATGGACAAAGATAGAGATAATAAAGAATGAAGGAGATAATAGAAAGGATATAGAGACAATAGAAAATGGAGGAGACAGAGATAGTAGAGAGTGAAGGAGACAAAAACAAAGACGGTAAGCAAGCATCACTAGATAATTATGTATGTGATGGTAAGTGAGTGTGTTTGTATTTGAAAAATGAATGTAATGGAGATAATTCTCACAATTTCTTTTTAGTGATATCCACACAGACTTTTATGATTGTCTTTGTAACAAACAATACGGATGATGCCATGTTAATAATCGTATTAATGTGGCGCAATCCTCACTGTTTGTTACGGAACACCAAGTTTAGCCAAATAGTTTTTAAAATATAATTTCTTACAGGTCCTACATAGATGGCTAGAATGCAATTGCTTATTTTTACAAAAGATCTATGGCCAAAAAAAAAAAAAGGAAAAAAGAAAAAATCAACAACAACAACAATACATAAACACAACTTTAATAAGGAATATGAGTGTATTTATGACACATGAGATTGCGTCCAAATTTGAAACATTTTATACTGTTGCAACAACTTAAAATTGAATGACAAGCGGATCCGCCCGGGAGCGCGAGCGGAAGCGAGACAGTGAGAAATTGTGCACAAATTTAAATCTAATTTAAATATGCAAATCCCAAGGGGTGTACCCTTGGGTGCTCAACCGGGCGTTCGATGTAGAATGTGTAAATATTAGAAACATATATTTAAACACATAGGGCATAGATGTATATTAAATCAATCAAAGCGTAATAAACCGTTACCTTTGATTATTTAGCGTATGCTCCCGGCTACTTGCGTTGTTCCTTCTCCGGAATGCTCACGAAATCCAAACGTATGGATTCTCCAAAGGTGATCCACACCACACCGGAAGAAACACACGTTCTTCTTGCTAGAAAAGAACGGGTTTAAGAAGGAATCGATTTAAGAGAAGAACACTCTGAATTAGTGCTCTCTTAAACTTACTTTGTTCTTCTTCTTGATTCAAAATCAAGTGAAGAACATAAGTGTAAGAGAGGGAGAGAGGCCGAGAGTTTGAGAGAGAGGAGAGAATTTTTGTCTTCACTTTTTCCTAGAAAAAGATGAATAATGAATCACACATGCTTGGTGTTGTATATTCTAATATATATACATAATTAATGTGATTATTGGAATGTGTCTAGGTTCATCCAAGGATGTCTAGATTCATTCCAATCAATCACCATCCATTCTTCAATCAAGCCTACCAAAATATATGGTATGATCAAATCATACCAAAAGGGAAGAGCTTGATTGGAGTTGATTTGTCTCTTTCCAAACGAGATAAGTCAACATACCACCTAGCAGGAAACATGGCTGATTTTGCTTCCTCCAAGGGAGCGTGTCGGCCATGTTTAATTAAGGAAAGAAGTCCAACTTCTTCCTATTCCAAATTAGGAATTATTTCTCCTCTCGGGTATAATTTAACGGACCAGGTTTTATCGTAATCCAATTACGACGAACCCAATATTAAATCCAATTTAATGTCCACTTAAATTATTCCTGTTGATCTTTTAATCCAATTAAAAGATCCAACGTCTGAACATCTCAACTTTCCATATTTAATCGAAAATCCAATTTACCGATTAAATTAAAGCCCGATACAATATCGGCCCGTCCATCCAATGGAATTTCTCTTAAGTAATCCAATTACTTATTTTATCCTTCGAGATTGACTCCAAGTCGATCTCTCAACCTCCCCGGTGATTTGTGTGTGACCCTTTAGGTTCACCCTCAGCTAGACTTGGGCCCGTGTCCCACAAGGGCCCGTTACCATGGGTGGCCGTCTAGCAACGGTCCATGGCACTAGAGACTAGGTGAATTGGCGTGAACATTTAGGCGCCGATTCCGTACGGGTACGATCCTTCCGTCTACCATCTCCCGGCCTTAGTCTAGGGTATGGAATTGGGTGTCGGTTCCCATCCTTGACTAGGCATCTATGCTTAATACTCGAGACCACGTATGCTTCATTGCGTCGACACAGGAAACCATTCCCTGTTCGACCAACCACTGTGGCCACAGCTTCAAACAGCATGAACGTGTCTCCGAGTGCATAGGAGATACCTCTGTCACATACTGACAGGGGACGGATCCTCTTCTTGGAATCCACCGTCCTCGCTACACATTCCGACTGCACTGGACAAGGCTTATGATAATCATCTTACAGAATGATTACCTCTCGCCAGATCCAAGATACAGCCGTCCTGTGCACGCGACTGCCATGATTGCTCGAGTCTGAGGATTACCCCCGTACTATCGGAACCGGGAAAAATCAATCATACCGACCAAGCCTCCAAGGCTTCCATATGATGATCCCCGCGAGTCAGTCCAGTCGGCTCGATCCCAGTCGACCAACCCATCAAGATCGTGTAGGCGTCCTACCCCTGTCGCCGATGAAACACGACACTCATCCAATGAACACGACTCTTGACGCAAGTCTCAATAGGACTCTCGATGCCCTGTCTCGAGGTCCTCGACTTGGAACGTTTCAGACCCAACTCTTAATCAGTTGGTTTCATGACCACCATCCAATGCGTGGCCCAACTGCACGAGTTGTTATCCATGGTCTGTGGGCTTTGTTGCGATATAAGTTAAACACCATTTTAACAAATGTAAGATGAGCGCAACAAAGAAGGTACCATTGGTGACGAATACTCATCTTATTCATCACATAATAATATTACATTTACATCAAGTTGTCAGATAGGTTACAAATAGCCAAACCTATTGGCTTTCTGGTCACCTATTCTAACAATCTCCCACTTGACCTAAAGCCAATCACCCATTGACCTCAAACCTCTTATTCAGATGGTGAGTGTGGGCAACTTGCGACATGGGCTTAGCAAGTAGATCTGCTATGTTTTCTGCAGAGCTGACTCGGTCCAACCGAACGTCACTCCTGCTATCCATCTCTCTAAGCAGATGGTAGCGTCTAAGAATATGCTTGGTCGTGATGAGATCTCGGTTCCTTTGTTAGCGCTATCGCCCCCGTTGTTATCATAGAAGATAATTACAGGCTTACCAATGCTAGGTACAACATCCAACCCTTGGATGTAGCTCATCAACCAAACCACTCCTTAGCAGCTTCCAAAGCCGCTATGTATTCAAAACTCTATGGTGGAGTCCGCCGTGGTAACCTGCTTGGAACCCTTCCAAGCAATCACGCCACCATTTAGTCTAAATACAAAACCATACTGAGACTTGGCATCATCGTCATCCGACTGGAAGCTAGCGTCGCTATAGCCTTCCAATATCAACTCTCCACCGCCGTAGATCAAGAACTTGTCCTTAGTCCTTTTCAGGTACTTTAGTATAGTCTTGACTGCACTCCAGTGTGCCTCCCTGGCACACAACTGATATCGGCTAGTTACGCTCAAAGCGAAAGCCACATCAGGTCTAGTGCATTGAACAACATACTGTATGCTGCCTACGGCTGAAGCATAGGGGATGTCCAACATCCTTTTAAGCTCCTCATCAGTCTTAGGAGACTGCTTCTTGGATAACTTAATTCCATACCTCATAGGAAGGAATCCTCGTTTTGAGTTCTCCATCTTGAATCTCTTCAAGACTTTCTCAATGTACGAGGATTGGGCCATTCCTAACATCCTTCTAGATCTATCCCCGTAGATATTGATGCCAAGGATGTAGGATGCCTCACCCATATCCTTCATGGAGAATTGCGTTGACAACCAAGCTTTAGTGGTACCCAACATCTTAGCATCATTCCCAATGAGCAAGATGTCATCCACGTAAAGCACCAGAAACGCAACTGAGCTCCCACTGATCTTCTTGTATACACAAGGATCAGACTCGTTCTTGATGAAATCATATCCCCGTATGACTTCATCAAAACATATGTTCCAGCTTCAGGAAGCTTGTTTGAGGCCATAGATGGACCTTTGGAGACGGCAGACGTTCTGCTCTTCTCCAACAGTTGTGAAACCTTCCGGCTGATGCATATAGATCTCTTCCTCTATGAAACCGTTGAGGAAAGCCGTTTTCACGTCCATCTGCCATATTTCATAGTCAGACCATGCTGCTATGGCAAGCAGTATCCGAATGGACTTGGCCATTGCTACGGGCGAGTAGGTTTCCTCAAAATCGACCCCGGGTCGTTGAGTGTAACCTTTCGCCACAAGTCTGGCTTTGAAGGTTGTAACCTCCCCGTCAGCTCCAAGCTTACGTTTGTAGACCCATTTACACCCTACGGGTTTAAACCCTTTGGGTGGATCTACTAGGGTCCAAACCTTGTTTGTACCCATCGAGCCCATCTCGGATTTCATGGCCTCAAGCCACTTGTCCGAATCGATGTCCGACATCGCTTCTCCGTACGTCTTTGGATCATTATCCAATTGACCGGTCAGGCCCAGAAATCCATACCTATCACGTGCATGGGATACTCTAGCCGACCTACGTAGGACTGGAACAATATCAGTGGGAACTATTTGCTCAAATGTCACTGCCGCCTCTTGGGGTGCTTCACTTGATTCCTCAAGGAGCACCTCATCGCGTCGACTATCCGATGGAAAACCCTTTTCCAAGAACACTGTGTTTTCGCGAGACAAAAACCTTTTGCTCGGTGGGATCATAGAAATAATACCCTGCAGATTCTTTTGGATAGCAGATGAACCTGCATAAACTAGACCTCGAGTCCAGTTTATCTCCCACTAATCTCTTGACATATACGGGGCAACCCCACACTTTCAAGTATTTGTAGGAGACAGGCATGCCATGCCATATCTCATATGGCGTCTGGGATACCCTTTTCGATGGCACCAAGTTCAAAACTTTGGCCGCCGTCTCAAGAGCGTATCCCCAGAAGGAAAGGGGGAGTTCGGTAAAACTCATCATGGATCGGACCATGTCCAACAAAGTCCGATTCCTCCTTTCAGAAACTCCATTAAGCTGCGGTGTTCCAGGAGGGGTCCACTGAGAGAGAATCCCATTCTGTTTTAGATAATCAGTAAACTCACCACTCAAATACTCTCCACCTCGGTTCGACCGAAGAGCTTTGATCTTTCGACCGGTTTGGTTCTCTACTTCAAGTCTGTATTCCTTAAACCTTCCAAAGGCTTCAGACTTGTACCTCATTAGGTAAACATAACCATACCGTGAGTGATCATCGGTAAAGGTTATAAAGTACGAGTACCCACCTCTAGCCTGAGTATTTAGTGGACCACAGACATCTGTATGGATCAAATCCAACAAACCACTGGCTAGCGTACTTTGTCCAACAAAGGGTTTCTTGGTCATCTTTCCCTTTAGACAGGATTCGCAGGTCGGTAGGTTGTCCAAATCGTCTATTTCTAGACTCTTTGAGTCCACCAACTTTCTTACCCTATCTTTAGAGATATTTCTCATTTGCTTGGTGGACTCAAAGAGTCTAGAAATAGACGATTTGGACAACCTACCGACCTGCGAATCCTGTCTAAAGGGAAAGATGACCAAGAAACCCTTTGTTGGACAAAGTACGCTAGCCAGTAGTCTGTTGGATTTGATCCATACAGATGTCTGTGGTCCACTACATACTCAGGCTAGAGGTGGGTACTCGTACTTCATAACCTTTACCGATGATCACTCACGGTATCGTTATGTTTACCTGATGAGGTACAAGTCTGAAGCCTTTGGAAGGTTTAAGGAATACAGACTTGAAGTAGAGAACCAAATCGGTCGAAAGATCAAAGCCCTTCGGTCGGACCGAGGTGGAGAGTATTTGAGTGGTGAGTTTACTGATTATCTAAAAGAGAATGGGATTCTCTCTCAGTGGACCCCTCCTGGAACACCGCAGCTTAATGGTGTGTCTGAAAGGAGGAATCGGACCTTGTTGGACATGGTCCGATCCATGATGAGTTTTACCGAACTACCCCTTTCCTTCTGGGGATACACTCTTGAGACGGCGGCCAAAGTTTTGAACTTGGCGCCATCTAAAAGGGTATCCCAGACACCATATGAGATATGGCATGGCAAGCCTGCCTCCTACAAATACTTGAAAGTGTGGGGTTACCCCGCATATGTCAAGAGATTAGTGGGAGATAAACTGGACTCGAGGTCTTGTTTATGCAGATTCATCGGCTATCCGAAAGAAACTACGGGGTATTATTTCTATGATCCCTCCGAGCAAAAGGTTTTTGTCTCGCGAAACGCAGTGTTCTTGGAAAAAGGTTTTCCATCGGATAGTCGACGCGATGAGGTACTCCTTGAGGAATCAAGTGAGGTACCCCATGAGGCGGTAGTGACATCTGAGCCAGTGGTTCCCACTGATATTGTTACAGTCCTCCGTAGGTCGGCCAGAGTATCCCATGCACCTGATAGGTATAGATTTCTTGGCCTGACCGGTCAGTTGGATAATGATCCAAAGACAAACGGAGAAGCGATGTCGGACATCGATTCGGACAAGTGGCTTGAGGCCATGAAATCCGAGATGGACTCGATGGGTACAAAACAAGATTTGGACCCTAGCAGATCCACCAAAAGGGGTTAAACCCAAAGCTGGAACATACGTTTTGATGAAGTCATACGGGGATATGATTTCATCAAGAACGAGTCCGATCCTTGTGTATACAAGAAGATCAGTGGGAGCTCAGTTGCGTTTCTGGTGCTTTACGTGGATGACATCTTGTTCATTGGGAATGATGCTAAGATGTTGGGTACCACTAAAGCTTGGTTGTCACTATTAATGTAATAGTATAGGACCAACCCTAGATTGACCATAGATCCACTGCGGGCTCAGTGGGTCACATAGGATTCGGGCTCGTGGTCATCTAACAGGGGCGTGCTAGGCTTTAATTTTGCATGTGGTTATTATGATGGATGGATGGGTTTTTTATTTATCATATAACTGCTATGGATGGTTTAATTTACACATGATGGACGAATGTGTGAATGTTTTTTATTATGAGATCTCGGTCATTTACTACTCTCACATTGGTTGGACCAATGTTGAAATATTAGACCCTAGACAAAATGGATATGAATTCTAGGAGTTTGTCCATGCCTTCCAATCCATGGCATAATGAGGAAGCTGTTTTAGGTCAATAGCGTGGTCTCACGAGTCGTGGCACGTTATTGTACTTAAAAGAACCTGCACTATGTCATGAACGAAAAATGGGCTGTTGTTACCTGTCTCACGAGTCGTGGGGGTACCAGTGGGTCTGTGGCTCGGTCGATTGGGTTGGGTCTAACACCCAATTAGCATGATTCGCTTGGAGTCCTCGGGATCATGTGAAAGGGTGAGGCAGCAATCTTGGGAATCTCGTGGAACGAGAATGGTATGGAATACCTCCCACAGGATCTTTTCCATGCGAATCGTAAAAGCGTGGTATGAGAAAAATCGCTGTGGATCCCAAGCCTACTAGGAAAGGATTTCCCGAAAATCACGTTTGAGAGTACCGTGTTTTCGTACAAATAGTGGGAGGATTAAATGACTAAAGTCCATGCATTTAATTATTTTTATCAAACCACCGTCTTTTATCTTCTGCTGATCGTGCGCTGTTCTTCTAAATGCAGATTTAAAAAAATGTCTAAGAACCCACTTTCAACCATTCTTGAGACAAAACAAATTCAATGGAACAAATTACAACGACTGGTTTGCGCAATCTCAGGATAGTCCTAGATTACAAGAACCAAGGCTACGTCATGGACGAGCCTCTCCCTAGGACCTTGCCGGAAGGATCCACGCCAGAAGAACGTGAGACGTTCGAGACTTGGCATAAGGATAACTGGAAGGACCGTAGCGTCATACTAGCTTCGATGACTAATGAGATTCAGAAGCAATATAAAAGGCTAGACGACGTCCCTTCCATAATGGCTCGCCTTAAGGATTGCTATGCAGTCCCAGACCGGCATACTAGGTATGTCGCGACCAAGGCGTTCTTTGGAACTAAAATGACCGAAGGATCCTCTGTACAAGAGCACGGGGTTAAAATGCTTACCCTGGTGGAAAAAGCTCGAGGACCTAAAGGCAGGTCTCGATAATGAAACGTACATAGATGTGATCCTTCAGTCACTCCCACCCTCTTTTGACCAATTTATCGTCAACTACAACATGAACGCACTTGAGAAGGGCATTCATGAGTTGATCAATATGTTGGTGCAATACGAGACAACGACTAAGAAGTCCGGGCCTTAGGTATTGTTTGGAGGTGCTTCAACTTCCAAGACGAAAGGCAAAGGTGCCGGACGTTGGAAAAAGAAGAAAGGGAAGGGAAAGGCCGTCAAAGCAGCTACGAACACTAAGAGTGTTCCCATTGCCAAAGAGGGGAAAGGCAAAGGAAAAGGGAAAGGTTGTCTCCAAGCAACAGTCGAAGGCATATGACATATGTATCAACTGCCGTGATAAAGGGCATTGGAAGAGAGAGTGCCCAAACTCTTCTCGAACCAAGGTATTTTTGTGATTGAGGTTAACATGGTCACTAATTCTGCCTCTTGGGTATTAGATACCAGCTGTGGAGCTCACATTTGCAATGACTTGCAGGTGTTGAAAAGAAGCAGAAAACTGGGTAGCGGGGACATGATCTTGAAGCTTGGGAATGGCAAGGCCATCTCGGCAGAAGCAGTAGGATCCGCTACTCTAGTGATTAGTGATAGTATTAGCATAGAATTAGAGCAAGTTTATTTTGTACCTAGTATGATTAAAAACATCATTTCCATTCCATTGTTGGACAATAGTGGTTATGAGTTTAGAATCAATAAAAATTGCTTTTATTTGATGAGGTGTGGAATTGCTCATCTGCTTGGTACATTAAATAACGGGCTCTATATCTTGCAACAAACGAACTTCGTTCATAACGCTCAACACAAACGTAAATTAGATAATAACGGAAACGCACGACTGTGGCACGCTAGGCTAGGTCACATATCCCAAGATAGGATGAAAAGGTGGGTAGACTCAAAGAACCTAGAGGTAGGGGACTTGAGTGAGCTACCGACTTGTGAATCCTGTCTAAGAGGGAAAATGACCAAGAAGCCCTTTGTAGGACAAAGCAGGCTTGCCACAGGTCTGTTGGACTTGGTCCATACAGACGTATGTGGACCACTAAGGACGCAGGCCCGAGGTGGGTTCTCCTACTTCATAACCTTTACCGATGATCATTCACGGTATGGTTATGTTTACCTAATGAGGTACAAGTCTGAAGCTCTTGATAGGTTTAAAGAATTCAGACTTGAAGTGGAGAACCAGACCCACTGCAAAATTAAAGTCCTACGGTCAGACCGAGGCGGTGAATACCTTAGTACCGAGTTCCTAGATTATCTAAAAGAACATGGTATAATATTAGAATGGACACCTCCCGGAACACCACAATTAAATGGTGTCTCTGAAAGGAGGAATCGAACCCTGTTGGATATGGTTCGGTCCATGATAAGTTTTACCAAATTGCCCTTATCCTTTTGGGGCTATGCACTAGAAACGGCAGCCAAATTGTTGAATTTGGCGCCTACCAGTGCATTGACCCGAACGCCATATGAGATATGGCACGGCAAGCCTGCGTCCTACAACTACTTGAAAGTGTGGGGTAGCCCCGCATACGTCAAGAGGTTAGTGGGAGATAAGCTAGAATCCAGGTCTAGCTTATGCAGGTTCGTTGGATACCCTAAAGAAACTGCGGGTTATTACTTTTATGACCCCTTGGAACAAAAGTTGTTTGTTTCAAGGAATGCAGTATTCTTGGAGCAAGGCTTCCCGGAGGATATCCAACCAGATGAGCTGATCCTTGAGAAATCAAGTGATGGAATCCAGCGATCAGAGGTAACCGCGGAACCCTCACTTAGAGGATTCAGGATAGACAGCCGAAGGGCTGACCAACCTCGAGGAGTCCAACATGCTAGGGATGAAAGACAACCTCAGGAACGGCCAGCCCCGGTCCCTGAACCGTCGGCTCCAATACAGTCAGCGCCCACAGTCACCACTGACGTTCCTGTTCTCCGTAGGTCCACTAGAGAGTCCAGACATCCAGTGAGATATGGCTTTCTAGGAGCGACCGATCTTTTGGATAACAATCCTAAGACATACGGAGAAGCGATGTCTGACATCGACTCCGGGAAATGTCTTGAGGCCATGAAAACCGAAATGGACTCCATGAGCGAGAACCAAGTCTGAAGACTTGTAGATCCACCGAAAGGTGTTAAGCCAGTATGGCTGTAAGTGGGTCTACAAGCGCAAACTTGGCGTTGATGGAGAAGTCACAACCTTTAAGGCTAGGCTTGTAGTTAAGGGATACACTCAACCACCCGGGGTAGATTTTGAGGATACCTACTCGCCAGTAGCCATGGCTAAGTCCATTCGGATCCTGCTCGCCATAGCAGCATGGTATGACTATGAGATATGGCAGATGGACGTGAAAACGGCCTTTCTCAACGGTTTTGTTGAAGAAGAGATCTATATGGATCAGCCGGAGGGTTTCACGATCACTGGAGAAGAACAGAAAGTCTGCTGTCTCCAGAAGTCCATCTATGGCCTCAAACAAGCATCCCGAAGTTGGAACATTTGATTTGATGAAGTAATTCGGGGTTATGACTTCATCAAGAACGAATCCGACCCTTGTGTATACAAGAAGGTCAGTGGGAGCTCAATAGTGTTCCTAGTGCTTTATGTGGATGACATTCTACTCATTGGTAATAACGTTTGAATGTTAGGAAACACAAAAGCATGGTCGTGAACCCAGTTTTCCATGAAGGACTTGGGTGAAGCCTCCTACATCCTAGGCATCCAGATTGTCAGGGACAGATCTAAGAGAATGTTAGGACTCACCCAAAACTTGTATATGGAGAAAGTCCTAAAGAGATTTCGGATGGACAACTCCAAACGAGGATTCCTTCCCATTAGGCATGGGATCAAGTTGTCCAAGAAACAGTCTCCACAGACTGATGAGGAACTTGAAAGGATGAAAGTCATCCGCTATGCTTCTGTTGTAGGTAGCATCCAATATGCGGTCCACTGCACCAGGCCTGACATTGCGTACGCTTTGAGCGTAACAAGCAGATATCAGTCCTGTGCGGGAGAGGCACATTGGAATGCTGTTAAGGGCATCCTTAAGTACCTAAGAAGGACTAAGGAGATGTTCTTGGTCTATGACAATGGAGAGCTGATCTTGGAAGGCTTTTAGCGACGCTAGCTTCCAGTTTGATGACGATGATGCCAGGTCTCAATCGGTTACGTATTCAAGCTCAATGGAGAGTAGTGGCTTGGAAAAGTTCCAAGCAAGAAACCACTGCTGAATCCACTACAGAGGCTGAATACATAGCATCTTCAGAAGCTGCTAAGAAAGCGGATTGGATGAGAAACTACATCCAAGAGTTGGGTGTGGTGCCTAGCATCGCCGAGCCTGTTGTCATCTTCTATGATAACAACGGTGCAATAATGCAAGCAAAGGAACCGAGATCTCATCACCGTTCCAAACAGATTCTTAGACGCTACCATCTTCTTAGAGAAATGGTAGGAAGAGGTGACGTTCGGATGGACCGAGTCAACTCAGCAGACAACACAGCAGATCCGTTGACAAAGCCTATGTCGCAGAGCGCTCATACGCAACATCTTGAGAAGATGGGGATTAGACATATGGGCGATTGGCTTTAAAGGTCAAGTGGGAGATTGTTAGAATAGGTGACCATGTAAGCCAATTTCGGCGGGAATATGTAACCTATGTCTAGACAATTTCAGGTGTTTGATAAATCATTTATGAATAAAGAAGTTAAAATTCATATGGCAACACTTTGTTTACGTTCACTTATATCTGCTATTACATTTCTGTTCACTATGCAAACAAAGCCCACGGACCTAGAATCGATTTCGGGGACTGGGACTACGCTTGGAGGTAGGTCCATGAAATCAGTCCGGAAATCTCTAAGTCAAGGAATCTAGAAAATGGGTACCGAGATTCCCCTTGAGACTTGCACTAAGCACCTGCTGTCGTATTTCATCGACGGGTGACGAAGGTCGTGTAAGCAGTGTTAGTGGGTTAGCATGCTAGGAAGCAGCTGACTGAGGTGACTCGCGGGACGTCTTACGGAGGACCTTGAGTATGGTCAGCAAGGTATGACGTGTATTCCCGGTTCCAACCGTACAGGTCAAGTCCTTTGACTTGAGGAACTGCTGAGTTTACCTCTAGATCAGGTCTGTATCTTAGATATGGTGAGAGATTGCCAAAATACTCTTGAGTAGTCATAAGCCATATCTAGTGCAGCTCTGCTGTACAGAGTGACAATAGTTTCCAAGAAAGGATCTGTCTCCTGTCAAAAGGCATTGACAATTGAGTCTCATGTATGCTCTGTGTCTTGTCCCTAAAATCTGTGGCCACAGTAACTAAACAGAAGGGAAGGTTTCCCTTGCGGCGTTTAGTAAGGACAGACCGACACTTAGGTTCAATATGGGTACCTGCATTTTCCGTGCTCTAGACCCTAAGTGATAAGACCGAAGACAGAAGGAAAATGTACTGTTATAGCCTAAATGTTCATCCCCGAATATTTCACCTAGTCTCTAGTGCCATGGACCGTTGCTAGTGTTAGAATATGTGACCATGTAAGCCAATTTTGGCAGGAATGTGTAACCTATGTCTAGACAATCTTTGGTATTTGATAAAACATTTATGAATAAAGAAGTGAAAATTCAAATGGCAATACTTTGTTTACGTTCACTTATCTGCATTTACATTTTTGTTCACTACACAAACAAAGCCCACAGACTGAGAAACGATTTCGGGGATGGGGACTGGGACTACGCTTGGAGGTAGGTCCATGAAATCAGTCTCGCCAAATCAGTCCGGAAATCTCCAAGTCAAGGAATCCCGAAAATGGGTACCGGGATTCCTTTTGAGACTTGCACTAAGCATCTGCTGTCGTATTTCATCGACGGGTGACGAAGGTCGTCTAAGCAGTGTTAGTGGGTCAGCGTGCTAGGAAGCAGCTGACTGAGGTGACTCGCGGGAACCGTCTTATGGAGGACCTTGAGTATGGTCAGCAAGGTATGACGTGTATTCTCGGTTCCAACGGTACAGGCCAAGTCCTTTGACTTGAGGAACTGCTGAGTTTACCTGTGCATCAGGTCTGTATCTTAGATATGATGAGAGATTGCCAAAATACTCTTGAGTAGTCATAAGCCATGTCTAGTGCAGCTCGGGTGTACAAAGTGACAGTAGTTTCCAAGAAAGGATCTGTCTCCGGTCAAAAGGTGTTGACAGTTGAGTCTCATGTATGCTCTGTGTCTTGTCCCTGAAATCTGTGGCCACAGTAACTGAACAGAAGGGAAAGGTTTCCCTTGCGGCGTTTAGTAAGGACAGACCGACACTTAGATCCAAAATGGGTACCTGCTTTTTTCATGCGCTAGACTCTAAGTGATGAGACCGAAGACAGAAGGACAAGTGTACTGTTAGAGCCTAAATGTTCATCCCCGAATATTTCACCTAGTCTCTAGTGCCATGGACCGTTGCTAGATGGCCACCCATGGTAAAGAGCGGATTCTAGGAATCCGACCAAGTCTAGCTGAATGGTGAACCTAAAGAGTCACACACTATCCACACACACTTAGTATTTAATTTGGAATTAAATATTGGAGTAAAGGAATGATTAAATTAGATTTAATCGGGTCCTATATTTTCTTGGAGAAATTAATTCCTTCTATTTGATAAAGGGAATTAAATTAATAAATAGGATTTATTAAAAGGGTTGATTTAATGGGCTTAGAATAAATAATAATATTTATTTATTATATTATAATTATTCTTTTAGCCTTTTTGAATATTTAATGGGATTTAAATATTCCATTAAATTAAAATCAACGGTTGAGATGGAAAGGGGAGATGGAAGGCTAGGATTCGTTTGACTAGGTCAAACACTAGTTTGACTAGGACTTTGACTAGGTCAAAATCCTAGTCAAATTAGAGTTCTTAGAGTTGGAGTTTAAAGAGGATTAAACTCCTCCTCTATATAAACCTCTAGCTTCCAACAATTGTAGGATGATGATTCTTGAAAACACACACAACACATACTCTCCCCTTCTCCTCATCTCTCGTCCGCCCCTCTCTCTCTAGCAAGAAAATATTTCTTAGTTCTTTTTGTTCTTGGAACATTAGAACTTAGACGAACCAATACCGTTAATTGATAACGTGTTATTGATTCGTCCACTCCAAAAATTATACACTTGTTCGTTGCTAGCACGACGTGCAACATACGTGGATGGATCGTGTGTCACGATTTGGAGGGTCTCAAGAACGAGATCTCGGTGCAAAACGGGGAACAACGCGAGTAGCCGTTGAAGACGAAAACGACAATGGGCAGGTCTCGTTTTACTTTTCGTCCCTCTTTAATTTTCAACTCTATGGCCTCCATGATTGCTTTATTTGTTATATAATCATGAGATACACCGAACGCCCGGGAACTCAAGGGCACACCCCTTGAGCGTGTTCTTTTCAATTAAAAGCATGCCATTTATTTTGTAAATTTATTTTCTATCGCGCTTCCGCATTCGCGCAATTCCCGGGACGATCCACCGATTTCTTTCAGCTAGATGGCCACCCATGGTAGCGGACAGATTCTAGGAATCCGACCAAGTCTAGTTGAAAGGTGAACCTAAAGAGTCACACACTATCTACACACACTTAGTATTTAATTTGGAATTAAATGTTGAAGTAAAGGAATGATTAAATTGGATTTAATCGGTTCTATATTTTCTTGGAGAATTAACTCCTTCTATTAGATAAAGGGAATTAAATTAATAAATTGAATTTATTAAGGGAATTAATTTAATGGGCCTAGAATAAATATTAATATTCATTTATTATATTTATTTGGCCTTTTGGAATATTTAATAGGAGTTAAATATTCCATTAAATTAAATTAATGGTTGAGATTTAATGGGAGAGATGAAAGGCCCGGTTCGGTGTATAGGCCTAGGGTTTATGTGCGTTATAAGCATGAAACGTGAAATTGACATGTTTTTATTAAATCTTGATTTTTCTTGATTTTAATCATGTTGGTTTTATTGCTTTTAATTCGTGTGAATTTCTGAATGTTGGTATTTTTTCTGTTTTTCTTGGGAAATGGGGTGGAAAATTGAACAAAAAATGAGAAACAACGCAGTCGGCCAGCCCTCCGGCAGGGCAGACGCGCGCATGCAAGGGAGGCCTGCGCGCGCCCACCCAGCCGGTCGCGCAGGGGGCAGCGCACAGCCAGGAAGGCTGCGCGCAGGCGCGCGCGCCAGGCAGGCCCGCTCATGCGCGCGTGCGCGCGCAAGGCTGCGCGCCTGCGAGTCCGCGCGCGGACGGCTCTGTGCAGCGCCGCCAGGCGCGCGCGCCCGGCAGGTGTGCCCAGTGCGCGTCTGCGCGCGCACTGCGCACGGCACGGCCGGCAGCTAGCAGGCCAGCGCGCGCAAGGCAAGGGAGCCTGCGCGCGCGGCGGCCTGCCGGAATGCCAGGCCGCGCAGCGCGCTGCCGGCCAGGCGCGCGCGCATGCAGGCAAGGAGCCTGCGCGCGCGCTCGGCCAGGCAGTGCCGGCGGGCCGCCGGCGGCGGCGGCGGCGGCGGCAGCTGCTGCTGCTAGGGTTTCAAAAACCCTAGCAGTGTTTTTTCCTTTTAGTTTTTTAATTATTTTCAGTTTTAATTTTGAATTAATTCTGAAAAATCGTTTTTGGTTCAATTATGCTTATTTTCTAATGACATTATTTTAGGAGTAAAATAAATTGGATGTGGAATCCCGGGGTTATTTTACTTAAAATAATGAGGAAAGGTTTTCCTAAAACGAGGAAATAATATTACCAATATTTGTGTTTTATTTTTCACACGTTGTGCACATATTCATTTATTATTTTGGATATTTATGATTGGAAATCATATGTTGATGGTATTTTGTAATTATATGATTGGATCATGTGATTATGTGTATTGGATGGAAATAGATGATCGCGAGCCCTAGACCGGATGTATGGTTTATTTTCTGTTGGGCCTGTGTGCCTCTTTTATTGCTTTCTCCTTCTCTCTTTCTAGTTGCCTTGGAATAATAAGGCATTCTACCTCCCTCCTTATGTACTCCCCCCGGATTTTCGCTGGAGTTTCTATTTTTGATATGTAATGAGAGTAGACTAGGAGTGAGGTTTCTATTTTTGTAATTGGTGGAGAAGAAGGAAGGACCACATGGAGAGCCCAGACGGGAGGCCCCCTTGGAGTTTTACATGAAGTGAAGAAAGAGAAAAAGAGACCAAGGCCCATCAGCATGATGATTGGGTTACTATTAATGTAATAGTATAGGACTAACCCTAGATTGACCATAGATCCACTGCGGGCTCAGTGGGTCGCATAGGATTCGGGCTCGTGATCATCCAACAGGGGCGTGCTAGGCTTTAATTTTGCATGTGGTTATGATGATGAATGAATGGGTTGTTTATTTATCGTATAACTGCTGTGGATGGTTTATTTACGCATTATGGATGTATGTGTAGATATTTATTTATTTGAGATCTCGGTCATTACTTACTCTCACATTGGTTGGACCAATGTCAAAATATTAGACCCTAGACAAAGTGGACATGAACTCTAGGAGTTTGTCCATGCCTTCCAATCCATGGCATAGTGAGGAAGCTGCTTTGGGTCAATAGCATGGTGTCACGAGTCGTGGCACATTATTGTACTTAAAGGAAGCTGCATTATGTCATGAACGAAAAGCGGGCTGCTGCTACCTGTCTCACGAGTCGTGTGGGTACCAGTGGGTCCGTGGCTCGATCGATTGGGTTGGGTCTAACGCCCAATTAACATGATTCGCTTGGAGTCCTCGGGATCATGTGAAAGGGTGAGGCAATAATTTTGGGAATCTCGGGGAACGAGAATGGTATGGAATACCTCCCACAGGATCTTTTCCATGCGAATCGTAAAAGCGGGGTACGGGAAAAATCTCTGTGGATCCCAAGCCCACTAGGAAAGGATTTCCCAAAAATCACGTTTGAGAGTACCGTGTTTTCGTACAAATAGTGGGAGGATTAAATGACTAAAGTCCATGCATTTAATTATTTTATTAAACCACCGTCTTTTATTTTCTGCTGATCGCGCGCTGTGTTTCTAAAATGTAGATTTTAAAATGTCTAAGAACCCACTTTCCACCATTCTTGAGACAAACAAATTCAATGGAACAAACTACAACGACTGGTTGCGCAATCTCAGGATAGTCCTAGATTACGAGAACCAAGGCTACGTCATGGACAAGCCTCTCCCTAGGACCTTACCGGAAGGATCCACGCCAGAAGAACGTGAGACGTTCGAGACTTTGCATAAGGATAACCGGAAGGTCCGTAGCATTATACTTGCTTCGATGACCAATGAGATTCAGAAGCAATATGAAAGGCTAGACGATGTCCCTTCCATCATGGCTCGCCTTAAGGATTGCTATGCAGTCCCGGACCGGCATACTAGGTATGTCGCGACCAAGGCGTTCTTTGGAACTAAAATGACAGAAGGATCCTCTTTACAAGAACACGGGGTTAAAATGCTTACCCTGGTGGAAAAGCTCGATGACCTAAAGGCAGGTCTCGATAATGAAACGTACATAGATGTGATCCTTCAGTCACTCCCACCCTCCTTTGACCAATTTATCGTCAACTACAACATGAACGCGCTTGAGAAGGGTATTCATGAGTTGATCAATATGTTGGTGCAATACGAGGCAACGACCAAGAAGTCCACGCCTTCGGTATTGTTTGGAGGTGCTTCGACTTCTAATACGAAAGGCAAGGGAGCCAGACGTTGGAAGAAGAAGAAAGGGAAGGGAAAGACCGTCAAAACAGCTACGAACACTAAGAGTGTTCCCATTGCCAAAGAGGGGAAAGGCAAAGGAAAGGGAAAGGTTGTCTCCAAGCAACAGTCGAAGGCATATGACATATATATCAACTGCCGTGAGAAAGGGCATTGGAAGAGAGAGTGCCCCAAACTCTTTTCGAACCAAGGTATATATGTGATTGAGGTTAATATGGTCACTAGTTCTGCTTCTTGGGTATTAGATACCGGCTGTGGAGCTCACATTTGCAATGACTTGCAGGTGTTGAAAAGAAGCAGAAAACTGGGCAGCGGGGACATGATCCTGAAGCTTGGGAATGGCAAGGCCATCTCGGCAGAAGCAGTAGGATCCGCCACTCTAGTGATTAGTGATAGTATTAGCATAGATTTAGAGCAAGTTTATTTTGTACCCAGTATGATTAAAAACATCATTTCCATTCCATTGTTGGACAATAGTGGTTATGAGTTTAGAATCAATAAAAATTGCTTTTATTTGATGAGGTGTGGAATTGCTCATCTACTTGGTACATTGCATAACGGACTCTATATCTTGCAACAAACGAATTTCGTCCTCAATGCACAACACAAACGAAAATTAGATAATAACGGGAACGCACGTCTGTGGCACGCTAGGCTAGGTCACATATCCCAAGATAGGATGAAAAGGTTGGTATACTCAAAGAACCTAGAGGTTGGGGACTTGAGTGATCTACAAACTTGTGAGTCCTATCTAAGAGGGAAAATGACCAAGAAGCCCTTTGTAGGACAAAGCAGGCTTGCCACAGGTCTGTTGGATTTGGTCCATACAAACGTATGTGGACCACTAGACGCAGGCTCGAGGTGGGTTCTCCTACTTCATAACCTTCACCGATGATCGTTCGCGGTATGGTTATGTTTACCTAATGAGGTACAAGTCTAAAGCTCTTGAGAGGTTTAAAGAAGTCAGACTTGAAGTGGAGAACCAAACCAACTGCAAAATTAAAATCCTACGATCGGACCGAGGCGGTGAATACCTTAGTACGGAGTTCCTAGATTATCTAAAAGAACATGGTATAATATCATAATGGACACCTACAGGAACACCACAGTTAAATGGTGTCTCTGAAAGGAGGAATCGAACCCTGTTGGACATGGTTCGGTCCATGATGAGTTTTACCAAATGGCCCTTATCGTTTTGGGGCTATGCACTAGAGACGGCGGCCAAATTATTGAATTTAGCGCCTACTAGTACATTAACCCAAACGCCATATGAGATATGGCACGGCAAGCCTGCATCCTACAACTACTTGAGAGTGTGGGGTAGCCCCGCATACGTCAAGAGGTTAGTGGGAGATAAGTTAGAATCTAGGTCTACCTTATGCAGGTTTGTTGGATACCCTAAAGAAACTGCGGGTTATTGCTTTTATGACCCCTTGGAACAAAAGGTGTTTGTTTCAAGAAATGCAGTATTCTTGGAGCAAGGCTTCCCGGAGGATATCTAATCTGATGAGCTGATCCTTGAAGAATCAAGTGATGGAATCCAGCCATCAGACACAGCCGCGGAACCCTCATTTAGAGGATTCAGGATAGACAGCCGAAAGGCTGACCAACCTCGAGAAGTCCAACATGCTAGGCATAAAGGACAGCCTCAGGAACAGCCAGTCCCGATTCCTGAATCGCCGACTCCGATACAGTCAGCGCCCACAGTCACCACTGACGTTCCCGTTCTCCGTAGGTCCACTAGAGAGTCCAGACCTCCAGTGAGATATGGCTTTCTAGGTGCGACGGATCTTTTGGATAAAGATCCTAAGACTTACGGAGAAGCGATGTCTGACATCGACTCCAGGGAATGGCTTGAGGCCATGAAAGCCGAAATGGACTCCATGAGCGAGAACCAAGTTTGGAGTCTTGTAGATCCACCGAAAGGTGTTAAGCCAGTCGGCTGTAAGTGGGTCTACAAACGCAAACTTGGCGTTGATGGAGAAGTCACAACCTTTAAGGCTAGGCTTGTAGCTAAGGGATACACTCAACGACCCGGGGTCGATTTTGAGGATACCTACTCGCCAGTAGCCATGGCTAAGTCCATTCGGATTCTGCTCGCCATAGCAGCATGGTATGACTATGAGATATGGCAGATGGACGTGAAAACGGCCTTCCTCAACGGTTTCGTTGAAGAAAAGATCTATATGGATTAGCTGCAGGGTTTCACGGTCACTGGAGAAGAGCAGAAAGTCTGTCGTCTCCAGAAGTCCATCTATGGCCTCAAACAAGCCTCCCGAAGTTGGAACATTCGCTTTGATGAAGCAATACGGGGTTATGATTTCATCAAAAACGAATCTGACCCTTGTGTATACAAGAAGGTCAGTGGGAGCTCAATAGTGTTCCTAGTGCTTTATGTGGATGACATTCTACTCATTGGGAATGACGTTAGAATGTTAGGAAACACAAAAGCATGGTTGTCAACCTAGTTTTCCATGAAGGACTTGGGTGAAGCCTCCTACATCCTAGGCATCCAGATTGTCAGGGACAGATCTAAAAGGATGTTAGGACTCACCCAAAACTCGTATATGGAGAAAGTCCTAAAGAGATATCGAATGGACAACTCCAAACGAGGATTCCTTCCAATGAGGCATGGGATCAAGTTATCCAAGAAATAGTCCCCACAGACTGATGAGGAACTTGAAAGGATGAAGGTCATCCCCTATGCTTCTGCCGTAGGTAGCGTACAATATGCGGTCCACTGCACTAGGCTTGACATTGCGTACGCTTTGAGCGTGACAAGCAGATATCAGTCCTGCGCAGGAGAGGCACATTGGAATGCTGTTAAGGGCATCCTTAAGTACCTAAGAAGGGCTAAGGAAATGTTCCTAGTCTATGGCAATGGAGATCTAATTCTGCAAGGCTTTACCGACGCTAGCTTCCAGTCTGATGACGATGATGCCAAGTCTCAATCGGGGTACGTATTCAAACTCAATGGAGGAGTAGTAGCTTGGAAAAGTTCCATGCAAGCAACCATTGCTGACTCCACCACAGAGGCTGAATACATAACAGCTTTAGAAGCTGCTAAGGAAGCGGTTTGGATGAGAAACTACATCCAAGAGTTAGGTGTGGTGCCTAGCATCGCCAAGCCCGTTGTCATCTTCTGTGATAACAACGGCGCTATAGCGCAAGCAAAGGAACCGAGATCTCATCACCGTTCCAAACACATTCTTAGACGCTACAATCTTCTTAGAGAAATGGTAGGAAGAGGTGACGTCCGGATGGACCGAGTCAACTCGGCAGACAACACAGCAGACCCGCTGACAAAGCCTATGTCGCAGAGCGCTCATACGCAACATCTTGAGAAGATGGGGATTAAGCATATGGGCAATTGGCTTTAAAGGTCAAGTGGGAGATTGTTAGAATAGGTGACCATGTAAGCCAATTTTGGCAGGAATGTGTAACCTATGTCTAGACAATTCTTTGGTATTTCATAAAACATTTATGAATAAAGAAGTGAAAATTCAAATGGCAATACTTTGTTTACGTTCACTTATCTGCATTTACATTTCTGTTCACTACGCAAACAAAGCCCACGGACTGAGAAACGATTTCGGGGACTGGGACTACGCTTGGAGGAAGGTCCATGAAATCAGTCTCGCCAAATCAGTCCGGAAATCTCCAAGTCAAGGAATCCCGAAAATGAGTACCGGGATTCCCTTTGAGACTTGCACTAAGCATCTGCTGTCGTATTTCATCGACGGGTGACGAAGGTCGTCTAAGCAGTGTTAGTGGGTCAGCGTGCTAGGAAGCAGCTGACTGAGGTGACTCGCGGGAACCGTCTTACGGAGGACCTTAAGTATGGTCAGCAAGGTATGACGTGTATTCCCGGTTCCAACGGTACAGGCCAAGTCCTTTGACTTGAGGAACTGCTGAGTTTACCTGTGCATCAGGTCTGTATCTTAGATATGGTGAGAGATTGCCAAAATACTCTTGAGTAGTCATAAGTCATGTCTAGTGCAGCTCGGGTGTACAAAGTGACAGTAGTTTTCAAGAAAGGATCTGTCTCCTGTCAAAAGGTGTTGACAGTTGAGTCTCATGTATGCTCTGTGTCTTGTCCCTGAAATCTGTGGCCACAGTAACTGAACAGAAGGGAAAGGTTTCCCTTGTGGCGTTTAGTAAGGACAGACCGACACTTAGGTCCAAAATAGGTACCTGCTTTTTCCATGCCCTAGACTCTAAGTGATGAGACCGAAGACAGAAGGACAAGTGTACTGTTAGAGCCTAAATGTTCATCCCCGAATATTTCACCTAGTCTCTAGTGCCATGGACCGTTGCTAGATGGCCACCCATGGTAACGGGCGGATTCTAGGAATCCGACCAAATCTAGCTGAATGGTGAACCTAAAGAGTGACACACTATCCACACACACTTAGTCTTTAATTTAGAATTAAATATTGGAGTAAAGGAATGATTAAATTAGATTTAATCGGGTCCTATATTTTCTTGGAGAAATTAATTCCTTCTATTTGATAAAGGGAATTAAATTAATAAATAGGATTTATTAAAAGGGTTGATTTAATGGGCTTAGAATAAATAATAATATTTATTTATTATATTATATTTATTCTTTTAGCCTTTTGGAATATTTAATGGGATTTAAATATTCCATTAAAATAAAATCAACGGTTTTGAGATGGAAAGGAGAGATGGAAGGCTAGGATTCGTTTGACTAGGTCAAACACTAGTTTGACTAGGACTTTGACTAGGTCAAAATCCTATTTAAATTAGAGTTCTTAGAGTTGGAGTTTAAAGAGGATTAAACTCCTCCTCTATATAAACCTCTAGCTTCCAACAATTGTAGGATGATGATTCTTGAAAACACACACAACACACACTCTCCCCTTCTCCTCATCTCTCGTCCGCCCCCTCTCTCTCTAGCAAGAAAATATTTCTTAGTTCTTTTTGTTCTTGGAACATTAGAACTTAGACGAACCAATACCATTAATTGATAACGTGTTATTGATTCGTCCACTCCAAAAATTATACACTTGTTCGTTGCTAGCACGACGTGCAAGATACGTGGGTGGATCGTGTGTCACGATTTGGAGGGTCTCAAGAACGAGATCTCGGTGCAAAACGGGGAACAACGCGAGTAGCCGTTGAAGACGAAAACGACAACGGGTAGGTCTCGTTTTACTTTTTCGTCCCTCTTTAATTTTCAACTCTATGGCCTCCATGATTGCTTTATTTGTTATATGATCATGAGATACACCGAACGCCCGGGAACCTCAAGGGCACACCCCTTGAGCGTGTTCTTTTTAATTAAAAGCATGCCTTTTATTTTGTAAATTTATTTTCTATCGCGCTTCCGCATTCGCGCAATTCCCGGGACGATCCACCAATTTCTTTCAGCTAGATGGCCACCCATGGTAACGGACAGATTCTAGGAATCCGACCAAGTCTAGCTGAAAGGTGAACCTAAAGAGTCACACACTATCCACACATACTTAGTATTTAATTTGGAATTAAATGTTGGAGTAAAGGAATGATTAAATTGGATTTAATCGGGTCCTATATTTTCTTGGAGAATTAACTCCTATTTGATAAAGGGAATTAAATTAATAAATTGGATTTATTAAGGGAATTAATTTAATGGGCCTAGAATAAATATTAATATTCATTTATTATATTTATTTGGCCTTTTGGAATATTTAATAGGAGTTAAATATTCCATTAAATTAAATTAATGGTTGAGATTTAATGGGAGAGATGAAAGGCTAGGATTGAATTTGACAAGGTCAAATTCTACTTTGACTAGGACTTTGACTAGGTCAAAATCCTAGTCAAATTTAGCTTCTAAAGAGTTGGAGTTTAAAGAGGATTAAACTCCTCCTCTATATAAACCCCTAGCCTTGCACCTTTTGAAGGATGATGAAATTCCAACACACACACACACACACACCAACTCTTCTCTCTCTCTCTCCCCTCTCGTCCCCCCCTCTCTCTCTTAGCAAGAAAGTCGTTTTCTTGTTCTTAACGTTAATTCATAACGTGTTGTTGATTCATCCACTCCAATAAAATTACATACTTGTTCGTTGCTAGCACGACGTGCAAGATACGTGGGTGGATCGTGTGTCACGATTTGGAGGGTCTCAAGAACGAGATCTTGGTGCAAAACGGGGAACAACGCGTGTAGCCGTTAAAGACGAAAACGACAACGGGTAGGTCTCGGTTTACGTTTTCGCCTCTTTTATTTTTCAACCCTATGGCGTTCTTGATTATTATATGTTGTTTATTCATATGATACACCAAACACCCGGAAAATTTCAAGGGCACACCCCTTGAAACGTGTTCTTTAATTTAAAAGCATGTTTTACATTCCACATTTTTATTTTATACCGCGCTTCCGCATTCGCGCAATTTTCCCGGGACGATCCACATATCCTTTCACAATTAGCATGATTCGCTTGGAGTCCTCGGGATCATGTGAAAGGGTGAGGCAGCAATCTTGGGAATCTCGTGAAATGAGAATGGTATGGAATACCTCCCACAGGATCTTTTCCATGCGAATCGTAAAAGCGGGGTATGAGAAAAATCGTTGTGGATCCCAAGCCCACTAGGAAAGGATTTCCCGAAAATCACGTTTGAGAGTACCGTGTTTTCGTATAAATAGTGGGAGGATTATATTACTAAAGACCAAGCATTTAATTATTTTTATCAAACCACCGTCTTTTATTTTCTGCTGATCGCGCGCTGTTCTTCTAAATGTAGATTTAAAAATGTCTAAGAACCCACTTTCAACCATTTTTGAGACAAATAAATTCAATGGAACAAATTACAATGACTGGTTGCGCAATCTCAGGATAGTCCTAGATTACGAGAACCAAGGCTACGCCATGGACGAGCCTCTCCCTAGGACCTTGCCGGAAGGATCCACGCCAGAAGAACGTGACACGTTCGAGACTTGGCATAAGGATAACCGGAAGGTCCGTAGCGTCATACTTGCTTCGATGACCAATGAGATTCAGAAGCAATATGAAAGGCTAGACGACGTCCCTTCCATAATGGCTCGCCTTAAGGATTGCTATGCAGTCCTGGACCGGCATACAAGGTATGTCGCGACCAAGGCATTCTTTGGAACTAAAATGACAGAAGGATTCTCTGTACAAGAGCACGGGGTTAAAATGCTTACCCTGGTGGAAAAGCTCGAGGACCTAATGGCAAGTCTCGATAATGAAACGTACATAGATGTGATCCTTCAGTCACTCCCACCCTCCTTTGACCAATTTATCGTCAACTACAACATGAATGCACTTAAGAAGGGCATTCATGAGTTGATTAATATGTTGGTGCAATACGAGGCAATGACTAAGAAGTCCGCGCCTTCGGTATTGTTTGGAGGTGCTTCAACTTCCAAGACGAAAGGCAAAGGTGCCGGACATTGGAAAAAGACGAAAGGGAAGGGAAAGGCCGTCAAAGCAGCTACGAACACTAAGAGTGTTCCCATTGACAAAGAGGGGAAAGGCAAAAGAAAGGGAAAGGTTGTCTCCAAGCAACAGTCGAAGGCATATGACATATGTATCAACTGCCGTGAGAAAGGGCATTGGAAGAGAGAGTGCCCCAAACTCTTCTCGAACCAAGGTACTTTTGTGATTGAGGTTAACATGGTCACCAATTCTGCCTCTTGGGTATTAGATACCGGCTGTGGAGCTCACATTTGCAATGACTTGCAGGTGTTGAAAAGAAGCAGAAAACTGGGTAGCGGGGACATGATCCTGAAACTTGGGAATGGCAAGGCCATCTTGACAGAAGCAGTAGGATCCGCTATTCTAGTGATTAGTGATAGTATTAACATAGAATTAGAGCAAGTTTATTTTGTACCTAGTATGATTAAAAACATCATTTCCATTCCATTGATGGACAATAGTGGTTATGAGTTTAGAATCAATAAAAATTGCTTTTATTTGATGAGGTGTGGAATTGCTCATCTGCTTGGTACATTAAATAACGGGCTCTATATCTTGCAACAAACGAACTTCGTTCTTAACGCTCAACACAAACGTAAATTAGATAATAACGGGAACGCACGACTGTGGCACGCTAGGCTAGGTCACATATCCCAAGATAGGATGAAAAGGTTGGTAGACTCAAAGAACCTAGAGGTAGGGGACTTGAGTGAGCTACCAACTTGTGAATCCTGTCTAAGAGGGAAAATGACCAAGAAGCCTTTTGTAGGACAAAGCAGGCTTCCCACAGGTCTGTTGGACTTGGTCCATACAGACGTATGTGGACCACTAAGGACGCAGGCCCGAGGTGGGTTCTCCTACCGATGATCATTCACGGTATGGTTATGTTTACCTAATGAGGTACAAGTCTGAAGCTCTTGAGAGGTTTAAAGAATTCAGACTTGAAGTGGAAAACCAGACCGACTGCACAATTAAAGTCCTACGGTCAGACTGAGGCAGTGAATACCTTAGTACCGAGTTCCTAGATTATCTAAAAGAACATGGTATAATATCAGAATGGACACCTCCCGGAACACCAAAATTAAATGGTGTCTCTGAAAGGAGGAATCGAACCCTGTTGGACATGGTTCGGTCCATGATGAGTTTTACCAAATTGCCCTTATCCTTTTGGGGCTATGCACTAGAAACGCCAGCCAAATTATTGAATTTGGCGCCTACCAGTGCATTGACCCGAACGCCAAATGAGATATGCCACGGCAAGCCTGCGTCCTACAACTACTTGAAAGTGTGTGGTAGCCCCGCATACGTCAAGAGGTTAGTGGGAGATAAGCTAGAATCCAGGTCTAGCTTATGCAGGTTCGTTGGATACCCTGAAAAAACTGCGGGTTATTACTTTTATGACCCCTTGAAAAAGGTGTTTGTTTCAAGGAATGCAGTATTCTTGGAGCAAGGCTTCCCGGAGGATATCCAACCAGATGAGCTGATACTTGAAAAATCAGGTGATGGAATCCAGCCATCAGAGGTAACCGCGGAACCCTCACTTAGACGATTCAGGATAGACAGCCGAAGGCTGACCAACCTCGAGCAGTCAAACATGCTAGGCATGAAAGACAACCTCAGGAACGACCAGCCCCGGTCCCTGAACCGCCGACTCCGATACAGTCAGCGCCCACAGCCACTGATGTTCCCGTTCTCCGTAGGTCCACTAGAGAGTCCAGACCTCCAGTGAGTTATAGCTTTCTAGGAGTGACCGATCTTTTGGATAACGATCCTAAGATATACGTAGAAGCGATGTCTGACATCGACTCCGGGAATTGAATTGAGGCCATGAAAACCGAAATGGACTCCATGAGCGAGAACCAAGTCTGGAGACTTGTAGATCCATCGAAAGGTGTTAAGCCAGTGGGCTGTAAGTGGGTCTACAAGCGCAAACTTGGCGTTGATGGAGAAGTCACAACCTTTAAGGCTAGGCTTGTAGCTAAGGGATACACTCAACGACCCGAGGTCGATTTTGAGGATACCTACTCCCCAGTAGCCATGGCTAAGTCTATTCGGATCCTGCTCGCCATAGCAGCATGGTATGACTATGAGATATGGCAGATGGACGTGAAAACAGTCTTCCTCAACGGTTTCGTTGAAGAAGAGATCTATATGGATCAGCCGGAGGGTTTCACGGTCACTGGAGAAGAACAGAAAGTCTATCGTCTCCAGAAGTCCATCTATGGCCTCAAACAAGCATCCCGAAGTTGGAACATTCGATTTGATGAAGTAATTCGGGGTTGTGACTTCATCAAGAACGAATCCGACCCTTATGTATACAAGAAGGTTAGTGGAAGCTCAATAGTGTTCGTAGTGCTTTATGTGGATGACATTCTACTCATTGGTAATGACGTTAGAATGTTAGGATGTTAGAATAGGTGACCATGTGAGCCAATTTTGGCAGGAATATGTAACCTATATCTAGACAATTCTTTGGTATTTGATAAAAATATTTATGAATAAAGAAGTGAAAATTCATATGGCAATACTTTGTTTACGTTCACTTATCTGCATTTACATTTCTGTTCACTACGCAAACAAAGCCCACGGACTGAGATACGATTTCGGGGACTAGGACTACGCTTGGAGGTAGGTCCATGAAATCAGTCTTACCGAATCAGTCCGGAAATCTCCAAGTCAAGGAATCCCGAAAATGGGTACCGGGATTCCCTTTGAGACTTGCACTAAGCATCTGCTGTCGTATTTCATCGACGGGTGACGAAGGTCGTCTAAGCAGTGTTAGTGGGTCAGCGTGCTAGGAAGCAGCTGACTGAGGTGACTCGCGGGAACCGTCTTACGGAGGGCCTTGAGTATGGTCAGCAAGGTATGACGTGTATTCCCGGTTCCAACGGTACAGGCCAAGTCCTTTGACTTGAGGAACTGCTGAGTTTACCTGTGCATCAGGTCTGTATCTTAGATATGGTGAGAGATTGCCAAAATACTCTTGAGTAGTCATAAGCCATGTCTAGTGCAGCTCGGGTGTACAAAGTGACAGTAGTTTCCAAGAAAGGATCTGTCTCCTGTCAAAAGGTGTTGACAGTTGAGTCTCATATATGTGAAAGGAATCGTGGATCGTCCCGGGAAAAGCGCGAATGCGGAAGCGCGGCATAATTAAAATTAAATACGGAATTTAAACATGCTTTTAAATTAAAACACGTTTCAAAGGGTGTGCCTTTGAAATTTCCCGGGCGTTCGGTGTATCTCATGAATGAATAACACAAAATAAATCATGGAGGCCATAGGGTTGGAAATTAAAGAGAGGACGAAAACTTAAAACGAGACCTACCCGTTGTCGTTTTCGTCTTCAACGGCTACAAGCGTTGTTCCCCGTTTTGCACCAAGATCTCGTCTTTGAGACCCTCTAAATCGTGACACACGATCCACCCACGTATCTTGCACGTCGTGCTAGCAACGAACAAGTTTATGTTTATGGAGTGGATGAATCAATAACACATTATTGATTAATGGTATTGATTCATCAAGTTCTTAATGTTCCAAGAACAAAAAGAACCAAGAAAATATTTCTTGGAGAGGGAGAGAGAATCGGACGAGAGAGAGGGAGAGAGAATCCGTGTGTGTGTGTGTGTTGGAGTTTCATCATCCTTCAACTTGTAGGATGCTAGGGGTTTATATAGAAAAGGAGTTTAATCCTCTTTAAACTCCTCTTTCAAGAACTCTATTTTGACTAGGATTTTGACCTAGTCAAAGTCCTAGTCAAAGTAGTGTTTTGACCTAGTCAAAACAATCCTAGCCATCCATCTCTCCCATTCATCTCACCGTTGATTTAATTTAATTTAATGGAATATTTAAAACCTATTTAAATATTTCCAAGAAGCTAAAATAAATATAAATATTATTTAAGCCCATTAAATAAATCTCTTTGATAAATCTAATTTATCAATTTAATTCCTTATATCTAATAGAAGGAATTATTTCTCCAAGAAAAATAAAGGACCCGATTAAATCCAATTTAATCATTCCTTCACTCCAATATTTAATTCCTAATTAAATATCTAAATGTGTGTGGATAGTGTGTGACTCTTTAGGTTCACCTTTCAGCTAGACTTGGTCGGATTCCTAGAATCCTTCCGTTACCATGGGTGGCCATCTAGCAACGGTCCATGGCACTAGAGACTAGGTGAAATATTCAGGGATGAACATTTAGGCTCTAACAGTACACTTGTCCTTCTGTCTTCGGTCTCATCACTTAGAGTCTAGGGCACGGAAAATGCAGGTACCCATTTTGGACCTAAGTGTCGGTCTGTCCTCACTAAACGCCGCAAGGGAATCCTTCCCTTCTGTTCAGTCACTGTGGCCACAGTTTTAGGGACAAGACCTAGAGTATACATGAGACTCTACTGCCAAAACCTATTGACAGGAGACAGATCCTTTCTTGGAAACTACTGTCACTTTGCACACCAGAACTGCACTAGACATGGCTTATGACTACCAAAGAGAATTCTGGCAATCTCTCACCATATCTAAGATACAGCCCTGATGTACAGGTAAACTCAGCAATTCCTCAAGTCAAAGGACTTGACCTGTACCGTTGGAACCGGGAATACACGTCATACCTTGCTGACCATACTCAAGGTCCTCCGTAAGACGGTTCCCGCGAGTCACCTCAGTCAGCTGCGTCCTAGCATGCTAACCCACTAACAATGCTTAGACGACCCTCGTCACCCGTCGATGAAACACGACAGCAGGTGCTTAGTGCAAGTCTCAAATGGAATCCCGGTACCCATTTTCGGGATTCCTTGACTTGGAGATTTTCGGACTGATTCGGGAAGACTGATTCCATGGACCTACCTCCAAGCGTAGTCCCAGTCCCCGAAATTGATTCTCAGTCCATGGGCTTTGTTTGCGTAGTGAACAGATATGGAAAACAAATATAAGTGAACACAAACAAAGTGATGCCAAATGAAATTCACTTCTTTATTCATTAATGATTTATCAAACACCTGAAATTGTCTAGACATAGGTTACATATACCCGCCAAAATTGGCTTACATGGTCACCTATTCTAACAATATGCTCTGTGTCTTGTCCCTGAAATCTGTGGCCACAGTGACTGAACAGAAGGGAAAAGGTTTCCCTTGCGGCGTTTGGTGAGGACAGACCGACACTTAGGTCCAAAATGGGTACCTGCATTTTCCGTGCCCTAGACCCTAAGTGATGAGACCGAAGACAGAAGGACAAGTGTACTGTTAGAGCCTAAATGTTCATCCCCGAATATTTCACCTAGTCTCTAGTGCCATGGACCGTTGCTAGATGGCCACCCATGGTAACGGACGGATTCTAGGAATCCGACCAAGTCTAGCTGAATGGTGAACCTAAAGAGTCACACACTATCCACACACACACTTAGTATTTAATTTAGAATTAAATATTGGAGTAAAGGAATGATTAAATTAGATTTAATCGGGTCCTATATTTTCTTGGAGAAATTAATTCCTTCTATTTGATAAAGGGAATTAAATTAATAAATAGGATTTATTAAAAGGGTTGATTTAATGGGCTTAGAATAAATTATAATATTTATTATATTTATTATTTTAGCCTTTTGGAATATTTAATAGGATTTAAATATTCCATTAAATTAAAATCAACGGTTGAGATGGAAAGGGGAGATGGAAGGCTAGGATTCGTTTGACTAGGTCAAACACTAGTTTGACTAGGACATTGACTAGGTCAAAATCCTAGTCAAATTAGGTTACTTAGAGTTTGAGTTTAAAGAGGATTAAACTCTTCCTCTATATAAACCCCTAGCTTCCAACATTTGAGAGATTGATGATTCTTGAAAAACACACACAACACACACTCTCCCTCTCCTACCTCTCCTCCGCTCCTCTCTCTTTCTCTAGCAAGAAAATATTTTTCCTTAGTTCTTTTTGTTCTTGGAACATCAAGAACTTAGACGAACCAATACCGTTAATTGATAACGAGTTATTGATTCGTCTACTCCAAAAATAATACTTGTTCGTTGCTAGCACGGCGTGCAAGATACGTGGGTGGATCGTGTGTCACGATTTGGAGGATCTCAAGAACGAGGTCTTGGTGCAAAACGGGGAACAACGCGAGTAGCAGTTGAAGACGAAAACGACAACGGGTAGGTCTGGTTTAAGATTTTCGTCCCTCTTTATTTTTCAACTCTATGGCCTCCATGATTGATTTAATTGTTTTATGATCATGAGATACACCGAACGCCCGGGAACCTCAAGGGCACACCCCTTGAGCGTGTTCTTTAAATTAAAAGCATGCCTTTTATTTTGTAAATTTTAATATGTTTATTTTTACCGCGCTTCCGCATTCGCGCAATTCCCGGGACGATCCACCGGATTTTCTTTCAGTGGTATCAGAGCCCGGTTCGGTGTATAGGCCTAAGGTTTATGTGCGTTATAAGCATGAAACGTGAAATTGGCATGTTTTTATTAAATCTTGATTGTTCTTGATTTTAAGCATGTCGATTTTATTTTTGATTCGTGTGAATTTATGAATGTTGGTAATTTTCTGTTTTTCTTGGGAAACGCGCAAGGCCGCGTGCCTGCGAGTCCGCGCGCGGACGGGCACTGGGCGGCGCCGCCAGGCGCGCGCGCATGCAGACGAAGGAGTCTGCGCGCGCACTGCGCACGACACGGCCGGCAGCCAGCAGGCCAACGCGCGCGCAAGGCAGGGGAGCCTGCGCGCGCGGCGGCCTGCCGGCATGCCGGGCCGCGCAGCGCGCTGCCGGCCAGGCGCGCGCGCGCACGCAGGCAAGGGGCCTGCGCGCGTGCCGGCGGGCCTCCGTCGGCGGCGGCGGCGGCAGCTGCTGCTGCTAGGGTTTCAAAACCCTAGCAGTATTTTTCTTTTATTTTTTAATTATTTTCAGTTTTAATTTTGAATTAATTCTGAAAAATCGTTTTTGGTTCAATGATGCCTATTTTTCTAAAGACATTATTTTAGGAGTAAAATAAATTGGATTCGGAATCCCGGGGTTATTTTACTTAAAATAATGAGGAAAGGTTTTCCTAAAACAAGAAAATATTATTACCAATATTTGTGTTTTATTTTTCACACTTTGTGCCCATATTCATTAATTATTTTGGATATTTATGATTGGAAATCATATGTTGTTGGTATTATGTAATTATGTGATTGGATCATGTGATTATGTGTGTTGGATGGAAATGGATGATCGCGAGCCCTAAGACCGGATGTATGGTTTATTTTCTGTTGGGCCTGTGGGCCTCTTTTACTGCTTTCTCCTTCTCTCTTTCTAGTTGCCTTGGAATAATAAGGCATTCTACCTCCCTCCTTATGTACTCCCCCCGGGTTTTCGCTGGGGTTTCTATTTTTCAATATGTAATGAGAGTAGACTAGGAGTGAGGTTTCCTTTTTTTTTGTAATTGGTGGAGAAGAAGGAAGGACCACATGGAGAGCCCAGACGGGAGGCCCCCTTGGTGTTTTCCATGAAGTGAAGAAAGAGAAAAAGAGACCAAGGCCCATCAGCATGATGATTGGGTTACTATTAATGTAATAATATAGGACCAACCCTAGATTGACCATAGATCCACTGCGGGCTCAGTAGATCGCATAGGATTCGGGCTCGTGATCATCCAACAGGGGCGTGCTAGGCTTTAATTTTGCATGTGGTTATGATGATGGATGAATGGATTATTTATTTATCGTATAACTGCTATGAATGGTTTATTTACGCATTATAGATGTATGTGTAGATATTTATTTGAGATCTCGGTCATTACTTACTCTCACATTGGTTGGACCAATGTCAAAATATTAGACCCTAGACAAAGTGAACATGAACTCTAGGAGTTTGTCCATGCCTTCCAATCCATGGCATAGTGAGGAAGCTGCTTTAGCTCAATAGCGTGGTCTCACGAGTCGTGGCACGCTATTGTACTTAAAGGAAGCTGCATTATGTCATGAATGAAAAGCGGGCTGCTGCTACCTGTCTCACGAGTCGTGGGGGTACCAGTGGGTCCGTGGCTCGGTCGATTGGGTTGGGTCTAACGCCCAATTAACATGATTCGCTTGGAGTCCTCGGGATCATGTGAAAGGGTGAGGCAATAATCTTGGGAATCTCGTGGAACGAGAATGGTATGGAATACCTCCCACAGGATCTTTTCCATGCGAATCGTAAAAGCGGGGTATGGGAAAAATCGCTGTGGATCCCAAGCCCACTTGGAAAGGATTTCCCGAAAATCACGTTTGAGAGTACCGTGTTTTCGTATAAATAGTGGGAGGATTAAATGACTAAAGTCCATGCATTGAATTATTTTATCAAACCACCGTCTTTTATTTTCTGCTGATCGCGCGCGCTGTTTTCTAAAATGTCGATTTTAAAAATGTCCAAGAACCCACTTTCCACCATTCTTGAGACAAACAAATTCAATGGAACAAACTACAACGACTGGTTGCGCAATCTCAGGATAGTCCTAGATTACGAGAACCAAGGCTACGTCATGGACGAGCCTCTCCCTAGGACCTTACCGGAAGGATCCACGCCAGAAGAACGTGAGACGTTCGAGACTTGGCATAAGGATAACCGGAAGGTCCGTAGCATCATACTTGCTTCGATGACCAATGAGATTCAGAAGCAGTATAAAAGGCTATACGATGTCCCTTCCATTATGGCTCGCCTAAAGGATTGCTATGCAGTCCTGGACCGGCATACTAGGTATGTCGGCGAGCAAGGCGTTCTTTGGAACTAAAATGACAGAAGGATCCTCTGTACAAGAGCACGGGGTTAAAATGCTGACCCTGGTGGAAAAGCTCGAGGACCTAAAGGCAGGTCTCGATAATGAAAGAAGTCCACGCCTTCGGTATTGTTTGGAGGTGCTTCAACTTCTAATACGAAAGGCAAGGGTGCCGGACGTTGGAAAAAAGAAGAAAGGGAAGGGAAAGGCCGTCAAAGCAGCTACGAACACTAAGAGTGTTCCCATTGCCAAAGAGGGAAAAGGCAAAGGAAAGGGAAAGGTTGTCTCCAAGCAACAGTCAAAGGCATATGACATATGTATCAACTGCCGTGAGAAAGGGCATTGGAAGAGAGAGTGCCCCAAACTCTTCTCGAACCAAGGTATATATGTGATTGAGGTTAATATGGTCACTAGTTCTGCCTCTTGGGTATTAGATACCGGCTGTGGAGCTCACATTTGCAATGACTTGCAGGTGTTGAAAAGAAGCAGAAAACTAGGTAGCGGGGACATAATCCTGAAGCTTGGGAATGGCAAGGCCATCTCGGCAGAAGCAGTAGGATCCGCCACTCTGGTGATTAGTGATAATATTAGCATAGATTTAGAACATGTTTATTTTGTACCCAGTATGATTAAAAACATCATTTCCATTCCATTGTTGGACAATAGTGGTTATGAGTTTAGAATCAATAAAAATTGCTTTTATTTGATGAGGTGTGGAACTGCTCATCTACTTGGTACATTACATAACGGACTCTATATCTTGCAACAAACGAATTTCGTCCTCAATGCACAACACAAACGAAAATTAGATAATAACGGGAACGCACGTCTGTGGCACGCTAGGCTAGGTCACATATCCCAAGATAGGATGAAAAGGTTGGTAGACTCAAAGAACCTAGAGGTTGGGGACTTGAGCGATCTACCAACTTGTGAGTCCTGTCTAAGAGGAAAATGACCAAGAGGCCCTTTGTAGGACAAAGCAGGCTTGCCACAGGTCTGTTGGACTTGGTCCATACAGACGTATGTGGACCACTAAGGACGCAGGCCCGAGGTGGGTTCTCCTACTTCATAACCTTCACCGATGATCATTCACGGTATGTTTATGTTTACCTGATGAGGTACAAGTCTGAAGCTCTTGAGAGGTTTAAAGAATTCAGACTTAAAGTGGAGAACCAAACCAACTGCAAAATTAAAATCCTTCAGTCGGACCGAGGCGGTGAATACCTTAGTACGGAGTTCCTAAATTATCTAAAAGAACATGGTATAATATCAGAATGGACACCTCCAGTAACACCGTAGTTAAATGGTGTCTCTGAAAGGAGGAATCGAACCCTGTTGGACATGGTTCGGTCCATGATGAGTTTTACCAAATTGCCCTTATCGTTTTGGGGCTATGCACTAGAAACGGCGGCCAAGTTATTGAATTTGGCGCCTACTAGCACATTGACCCAAACACCATATGAGATATGGCACGGCAAGCCTGCATCCTACAACTACTTGAAAGTGTGGGGTAGCCCCGCATACGTCAAGAGGTTAGTGGGAGATAAGTTAGAATCTAGGTCTAGCTTATGCAGGTTCGTTGGATACCGTAAAGAAACTGCGGATTATTACTTTTATGACCCCTTGGAACAAAAGGTGTTTGTTTCAAGAAATGCAGTATTCTTGGAGCAAGGCTTCCCAGAGGATATCCAACCTCATGAGCTGATCCTTGAGGAATCAAGTGATGGAATCCAGCCATCAGAAGAAGCCGCGGAACCCTCACTTAGAGGATTCAGGATAGACAGCCGAAGGGCTGACCAGCCTCGAGAAGTCCAACGTGCTAGGCATGAAGGACAGCCTCAGGAACAGCCAGCCCCGGTTCCTGAACCACCGGCTCCGATACAGTCAGCGCCCACAGTCACCACTGACGTTCCCGTTCTCCGTAGGTCCACTAGAGAGTCCAGACCTCCAATGAGATATGGCTTTCTAGGTGCGACCGATCTTTTGGATAACGATCCTATGACTTATGGAGAAGCGATGTTTGACATCGACTCTGGGAAATGGCTTGAGGCCATGAAAGCCGAAATGGACTCCATGAGAGAGAACCAAGTCTGAAGTCTTGTAGATCCACCGAAAGGTGTTAAGCCAGTGGGCTGTAAGTGGGTCTACAAGCGCAAACTTGGCGTTGATGGAGAAGTCACAACCTTTAAGGCTAGGCTTGTAGCTAAGGGATACACTCAACGACCCGGGGTCGATTTTGAGGATACCTACTCGCCAGTAGCCATGCCTAAGTCCATTCGGATTCTGCTCGCCATAGCAGCATGGTATGACTATGAGATATGGCAGATGGACGTGAAAACGGCCTTCCTCAACGGTTTCGTTGAAGAAGAGATCTATATGGATCAGCCGCAGGGTTTCACGGTCACTGGAGAAGAACAGAAAGTCTGTCGCCTCAAGAAGTCCATCTATGGCCTCAAACAAGCCTCCCGAAGTTGGAACATTCGATTTGATGAAGTAATACGGGGTTATGACTTCATCAAAAACGAATCCGACCTTTGTGTATACAAGAAGGTCAGTGGGAGCTCAATAGTGTTCCTAGTGCTTTATGTGGATGACATTTTGCTCATTGGTAATGACGTCAGAATGTTAGGAAACACAAAAGCATGGTTGTCAACCCAGTTTTCCATGAAGGACTTGGGTGAAGCCTCCTACATCCTAGGCATCCAGATTGTCAGGGACAGATCTAAAAGGATGTTAGGACTCACCCAAAACTCGTATATGGAGAAAGTCCTAAAGAGATATCGAATGGACAACTCCAAACGAGGATTCCTTCCAATGAGGCATGGGATCAAGTTATCCAAGAAACAGTCCCCACAGACTGATGAGGAACTTGAAAGGATGAAGGTCATCCCCTATGCCTCCGCCGTAGGTAGCATACAATATGCGGTCCACTGCACTAGGCCTGACATTGCGTACGCTTTGAGCGTGACAAGCAGATATCAGTCCTGCACAGGAGAGGCACATTGGAATGCTGTTAAGGGCATCCTTAAGTACCTAAGAAGGACTAAGGAAATGTTCCTAGTCTATGGCAATGGAGAACTAATTCTGGAAGGCTTTAGCGACGCTAGCTTTCAGTCTGATGACGATGATGCCAAGTCTCAATCGGGGTACGTATTCAAACTCAATGGAGGAGTAGTAGCTTGGAAAAGTTCCAAGCAAGCAACCATTGCTGACTCCACCACAGAGGCTGAATACATAGCAGCTTCAGAAGCTGCTAAGGAAGCGGTTTGGATGAGAAACTACATCCAAGAGTTGGGTGTGGTGCCTAGCATCGCCGAGCCCGTTGTCATCTTCTGTGATAACAAGGGCGCTATAGCGCAAGCAAAGGAACCGAGATGTCATCACCGTTCCAAACACATTCTTAGATGCTACCATCTTCTTAGAGAAATGGTAGAAAGAGGTGACGTCCGGATGGACCGAGTCAACTCGGCAGACAACACAGCAGACCCGCTGACAAAGCCTATGTCGCAGAGCGCTCATACGCAACATCTTGAGAAGATGGGGATTAAGCATATGGGCAATTGGCTTTAAAGGTCAAGTGGGAGATTGTTAGAATAGGTGACCATGTAAGCCAATTTTGGCAGGAATATGTAACCTATGTCTAGACAATTCTTTGGTATTTGATAAAAAATATTTATGAATAAAGAAGTGAAAATTCATATAGGCAATACTTTGTTTACGTTCACTTATCTGCATTTACATTTCTGTTCACTACGCAAACAAAGCCCACGGACTGAGATACGATTTCGGGGACTGGGACTACGCTTGGAGGTAGGTCCATGAAATCAGTCTTACCGAATCAGTCCGGAAATCTCCAAGTCAAGGAATCCCGAAAATGGGTACCGGGATTCCCTTTGAGACTTGCACTAAGCATCTGCTGTCGTATTTCATCGACGGGTGACGAAGGTCGTCTAAGCAGTGTTAGTGGGTCAGCGTGCTAGGAAGCAGCTGACTGAGGTGACTCGCGGGAACTGTCTTACGGAGGGCCTTGAGTATGGTCAGCAAGGTATGACGTGTATTCCCGGTTCCAACGGTACAGGCCAAGTCCTTTGACTTGAGGAACTGCTGAGTTTACCTGTGCATCAGGTCTGTATCTTAGATATGGTGAGAGATTGCCAAAATACTCTTGAGTAGTCATAAGCCATGTCTAGTGCAGCTCGGGTGTACAAAGCGACAGTAGTTTCCAAGAAAGGATCTGTCTCCTGTCAAAAGGTGTTGATAGTTGAGTCTCATATATGCTCTGTGTCTTGTCCCTGAAATCTGTGGCCACAGTGACTGAACAGAAGGGAAAAGGTTTCCCTTGCGGCATTTGGTGAGGACAGACCGACATTTAGGTCCAAAATGGGTACCTGCATTTTTCGTGCCCTAGACCCTAAGTGAAGAGACCGAAGACAGAAGGACAAGTGTACTATTAGAGCCTAAATGTTCATCCCCGAATATTTCACCTAGTCTCTAGTGCCATGGACCGTTGCTAGATGGCCACCCATGGTAACGGACGGATTCTAGGAATCCGACCAAGTCTAGCTGAATGGTGAACCTAAAGAGTCACACACTATCCACACACACACTTAGTATTTAATTTAGAATTAAATATTGGAGTAAAGGAATGATTAAATTAGATTTAATCGGGTCCTATATTTTCTTGGAGAAATTAATTCCTTCTATTTGATAAAGGGAATTAAATTAATAAATAGGATTTATTAAAAGGGTTGATTTAATGGGCTTTGAATAAATTATAATATTTATTATATTTATTCTTTTAGCCTTTTATAATATTTAATAGGATTTAAATATTCCATTAAATTAAAATCAACGGTTGAGATGGAAAGGGGAGATGGAAGGCTAGGATTCGTTTGACTAGGTCAAACACTAGTTTGACTAGGACTTTGACTAGGTCAAAATCCTAGTCAAATTAGGTTACTTAGAGTTTGAGTTTAAAGAGGATTAAACTCTTCCTCTATATAAACCCCTAGCTTCCAACATTTGAGAGATTGATGATTCTTGAAAAACACACACAACACACACTCTCCCTCTCCTACCTCTCGTCCGCCCCTCTCTCTTTCTCTAGCAAGAAAATATTTTTCCTTAGTTCTTTTTGTTCTTGGAACATCAAGAACTTAGACGAACCAATACCGTTAATTGATAACGAGTTATTGATTCGTCCACTCCAAAAATAATACTTGTTCGTTGCTAGCACGACGTGCAAGATACGTGGGTGGATCGTGTGTCACGATTTGGAGGATCTCAAGAACGAGGTCTTGGTGCAAAACGGGGAACAACGCGAGTAGCAGTTGAAGACGAAAACAACAACGGGTAGGTCTCGTTTAAGATTTTCGTCCCTCTTTATTTTTCAACTCTATGGCCTCCATGATTTATTTAATTATTTTATGATCATGAGATACACCGAACGCCCGGGAACCTCAAGGGCACACCCCTTGAGCGTGTTCTTTAAATTAAAAGCATGCCTTTTATTTTGTAAATTTTAATATGTTTATTTTTACCGCGCTTCCGCATTCGCGCAATTCCCGGGACAATCCACCGGATTTTCTTTCATAGGAAACACAAAAGCATGGTTGTCAACCCAGTTTTCCATGAAGGACTTGGGTGAAGCCTCCTACATCCTAGGCATCCAGATTGTCAGGGACAGATCTAAAAGGATGTTAGGGCTCACCCAAAACTCGTATATGGAGAAAGTCCTAAAGAGATATCGAATGGACAACTCCAAACGAGGATTCCTTCCCATGAGGCATGGGATCAAGTTGTCCAAGAAACAGTCCCCACAGACTGATGAGGAACTTGAAAGGATGAAAGTCATCCCCTATGCTTCTGCCGTAGGTAGCATCCAATATGCGGTCCACTGCACCAGGCCTGACATTGCGTACGCTTTGAGCGTAACAAGCAGATATCAGTCCTGTGCGGGAAAGGCACATTGGAATGCTGTTAAGGGCATCCTTATGGCAATAGAGAGCTGATCCTGGAAGGCTTTTAGCGACGCTAGCTTCCAGTCTGATGACGATGATGCCAAGTCTCAATCGGGTTATGTATTCAAGCTCAATGGAGGAGTAGTGGCTTGGAAAACTTCCAAGCAAGCAACCACTGTTGACTCCACTACAAAGGCTGAATACATAGCAGCTTTAGAAGCTGCTAAGGAAGCGGTTTTGATGAGAAACTACATCCAAGAGTTGGGTGTGGTGCCTAGCATCACTGAGCCTGTTGTCATCTTCTATGATAACAACGGTGCAATAGCGCAAGCAAAGGAACCGAGATCTCATCACCGTTCCAAACACATTCTTAGACGCTACAATTTTCTTAGAGAAATGGTAGGAAGAGGTGACGTTCGGATGGACCGAGTCAACTCAGCAGACAACACAGCAGATCCGTTGACAAAGCCTATGTCGCAGAGCGCTCATACTCAACATCTTGAGAAGATGGGGATTAGACATATGGGCGATTGGCTTTAAAGGTCAAGTGGGAGATTGTTAGAATAGGTGACCACGTAAGCCAATTTTGGCGGGAATATGTAACCTATGTCTAGACAATTTCAGGTGTTTGATAAATCATTTATGAATAAAGAAGTGAAAATTCATATGGCAACACTTTGTTTACGTTCACTTATATCTGCTATTACATTTATGTTCACTACGCAAACAAAGCCCACGGACTGAGAATCGATTTCGGGGACTGGGACTACGCTTGGAGGTAGGTCCATGAAATCAGTCTTACCGAATCAGTCCGGAAATCTCCAAGTCAAGGAATCTCGAAAATGGGTACCGGGATTCCCCATGAGACTTGCACTAAGCATCTGCTGTCGTATTTCATCGACGGGTGACGAAGGTCGTCTAAGTAGTGTTAGTGGGTTAGCATGCTAGGAAGCAGCTGACTGAGGTGATTCGCGGGAACCGTCTTACGGAGGACCTTGAGTATGGTCAGCAAGGTATGACGTGTATTCCCGGTTCCAACGGTACAGGTCAAGTCCTTTAACTTGAGGAACTGCTGAGTTTACCTATACATCAGGTCTGTATCTTAGATATGGTGAGAGATTGCCAAAATACTCTTGAGTAGTCATAAGCCATGTCTAGTGCAGCTATGGTGTACAGAGTGACAGTAGTTTCCAAGAAAGGATCTGTCTCTTGTCGAAAGGCATTGACAGTTGAGTCTCATGTATGCTCTGTGTCTTGTCCCTAAAATCTGTGGCCACAGTAACTGAACAGAAGGGAAGGTCTCCCTTGCGGCGTTTAGTAAGGATAGACCGACATTTAGGTCCAAAATGGATACCTGCATTTTCCGTGCCCTTGACCCTAAGTGATGAGACCGAAGACAAAAGGACAACTGTACTGTTAGAGCCTAAATGTTCATCCCCGAATATTTCACTTAGTCTCTAGTGCCATGGACCGTTGCTAGATGACCACCCATGGTAACGGACGGATTCTAGGAATCCGACCAAGTCTAGCTGAATGGTGAACCTAAAGAGTCACACACTATCCACACACACTTAGTATTTAATTCGGAATTAAATGTTGGAGTAAAGGAATGATTAAATTGAATTTAATCGGGTCCTATATTTTCTTGGAGAATTAATTCCTTCTATTTGATAAAGGGAATTAAATTAATAAATTGAATTTATTAAGGGAATTAATTTAATGGGCCTAGAATAAAGATTAATATTCATTTATTATATTTATTTGGCCTTTTGGAATATTTAATAGGATTTAAATATCCCATAAAATTAAATTAATGGTTGAGATTTAATGGGAGAGATGAAAGGCTAGGATTGAATTTGACAAGGTCAAATTCTACTTTGACTAGGACTTTGACTAGGTCAAAATCCTAGTCAAATTAAGCTTCTAAAGAGTTGGAGTTTAAAGAGGATTAAACTCCTCCTCTATATAAAACCCCTAGCCTTGCACCTTTTGAAGGATGATGAAATTCCAACACACACACACACACACCAACTCGTCTCTCTCCCTCTCCCATCTTGTCCGCCCCCTCTCTCTCTTAGCAAGAAGTCGTTTTCTTGTTCTTGTTCTTGGAACATTAGAACATTGATGAATCAATACCGTTAATTCATAACGTGTTGTTGATTCATCCACTCCAATTAAATTACATAGTTGTTCGTTGCTAGCACGATGTGCAAGATACGTGGGTTGATCGTGTGTCACGATTTGGAGGGTCTCAAGAACGAGATCTTGGTGCAAAACGGGGAACAACGCGTGTAGCCGTTGAAGACGAAAACGACAACGGGTAGGTCTCGGTTTACGTTTTCGCGTCCTTTATGTTTCAACCCTATGGCCTCCATGATTGTTGTATGTTGTTTATTCATGTGATACACCGAACACCCTGGAAATTTCAAGGGCACACCCCTTGAAACGTGTTCTTTAATTTAAAAGCATGTTTTAAATTCCGCATTTTTATTTTATACCGCGCTTCCGCATTCGCGCAATTTTCCCAGGACGATCCACATATTCTTTTCAGGGTATAATTTAACGGACTGGGTTTTATCGTAATCCAATTACGACGAATCCAACATTAAATCCAATTTAATGTCCATTTAAATTATTCCCGTTGATCTTTTAATCCAATTAAAAGATCCAACGTCTCAACGTCTCAACTTTCCATATTTAATCGAAAATCCAATTTACCTATTAAATGAAAGCCCGATACAATATCGGCCCGTCCATCCAATGGAATTTTCCTTAAGTAATCCAATTACTTATTTTATCCTTCGAGATTGACTCCAAGTCAATCTCTCAACCTCCTCCGTGATTTGTGTGTGACCCTTTAGGTTCACCCTTAGCTAGACTTGGGCCCGTGTCCCACAAGGGCCCGTTACCATGGGTGGCCGTCTAGCAATGGTCCATGGCACTAGAGACTAGGTGAATTGGCGCGAACATTTAGGCGCCGATTCCGTACGGGTACGATCCTTCCGTCTACCGTCTCCCGGCCTTAGTCTAGGGTATGGAATTGGGCGTCGATTCCCATCCTTGACTAGGCATCTATGCTTAGTACTCGAGACCACGTATGCTTCATTGCGTCGACACAGGAAACCATTCCCTGTTCGACCAACCACTGTGGCCAGAGCTTTAAACAGTATGAACGTGTCTCCGAGTGCATAGGAGATACCTCTGTCACATACTGACAGGGGACGGATCCTCTTCTTGGAATCCACCGTCCTCACTACATATTCCGACTACACTGGACAAGGCTTATGATAATCATCTTACAGAATGATTACCTCTCGCCAGATCCAAGATAAAGTCGTCCTGTGCACGCGACTGCCATGATTCATCAAGTCTGAGGATTACTCCCGTACTATCGGAAGGGAAAACCAATCATACCGACCAAGCCTCCAAGGCTTCCATATGATGATCCCCGCGAGTCAGTCCAGTCGGCTCGACCCCAGTCGACCAACCCATCAAGATCGTGTAGGCGTCCCACGTCTGTCGCTGATGAAACACGGCACTCATCCATTGAACACAACTCTTGATGCAAGTCTGAATAGGACTCTCGATGCCCTGTCTCGAGGTCCTCAACTTGGAACGTTTCAAACCCAACTCTTAATCAGTTGGTTTCATGACCACCATCGAATGTGTGGCCCAACTGTACGAGTTGTTATCCATGGTCTGTGGGCTTTGTTGCGATATAAGTTAAACACCATTTTAACAAATGTAAGATGAGCGCAACAAAGAAGGTACCATTGGTGACGAATACTCATCTTATTCATCACATAATAATATTACATTTACATCAAGTTGTCAGATAGGTTACAAATTGCCAAACCTATTGACTTTCTGATCACCTATTCTAACAAAAATAACATAATCTAACTAAATTATGAACATGACACTTTCAAATATAAAAAAGAAAATCCACCATAAAGTTTTACAAACCACAACTACTCTCTAACCATGTAAAAGTAATTTTTCAGATGAACAGTAGATATAGTAAATCATGTAATGCACATAACAACAATATATATTTTAAAATGACTTCTCCTAATAACCTACATTCTCGTGTACCATTCCTTGGCAATTTAAGATACTTTTTAAATATAAGGCCTGTTATTGAGATTAATGATATATAATTGAAATTAAATTGTATGTATATAGACTGCATATTATTTTATATTTCTTTTATTGTGTATATTAAATTTACCATGATGGTCTGGCTAGTGCAATACAAAGTTCTAAGTTTTACATATTATTCTTCATATATTACTAATTAAATAAAATTCAACATGAAGTAACAACTAGTTACTGATTATTTTCCCCGAACACATGCAGCTACACTTTAATTGCATTTAGAAACGGACAAACGTATGTTGATGAATTGATGACGGAAGTGAAAGCGAGCATGGATCGTCCCGGGAGGGAGCGCGAATGCGGAAGCGCGATAATTAAAAACATGAAAAGTTAAACATGCTTTAAACGGAATTAAAGAACACGTTCAAGGGGTATTCCCTTGAACCTCCCAGGCGTTCGGTGTATCTCATGAATAAGAAAAATAAAACATGCTATATTCATGGTGCCCATAGGGTTGCAACGAAAGAAACACGCAAGCAACGTGATATACCCATTGTCGTTTTCTTCGTGCCACTACACGCGTTGTTCCACGTTTTGCCACCAAATTCTAAGTTAGGAACCCTCTAAATCGTCAACGCAATCCACCGGATCTTGATCCCTGTGCTAGCAAGAAATCAAGAGGAATATGGGAGGACAAATCGACCTAACGTTATGAATTAACGTGATTGATTTTCCTAGAGTTCACTTGTATCAAAGACAAGGAACTTGACTAATCTTGGAGTGAAGAGAGGTAGGGGACGAGAGAGAGAGAGATGTCGTGTGTGTGTGTGTGTGTGTTTGTATGTGCATGAGATGATCACCTTGTGTGTGTGTGTCTCTATGAGAATTTATAGGAAGGAATTCTGCTATTCCTCTTCAAATTCTCATTAAGAGGCATAGGTTGACTAGGATTTTGACCTAGTCAACTTAGGCTAAAGACTAAGTCAAACTCTAATCTTGACCCTTCATCTCTCCATTCAATGTCGTCCGTCTATCACTTAACGGATTTTATGAAATATTTAAATCTAATTTAAATTATTCATTGGCTTTTAATAATTGAATAATTATTTTGAGCCATTTCCTCAATTCTAATAAACTGTTTATTACTTAATTCCATTTAATCTAATTAAAAGATTAACAATCCAAGAAAAGGGAATCAATTTAATCTAATTAAATTGTTCCATCTCCCGGAATTAATCCCAAATTAATTCCTCTGTTATCGGTGGATTGTGTGTGACTCTTTAGGTTAGGGTGTGGACCTTAGATGTCTGTACCCATTCTTGACTAAAGCATTTGCTCATCCACACCAAACGTTATAAGGATCTCATCCCACCGTTTAGTCACTTTGGCCACAGATTTACTGGAGGACGAGTCTCAGATTGTAAGTGAGACATCACTATCAATCCTTTTGACAAGAGACTGATCCTCTGTTAGGACCTACTGTTCACACTACACACATTGACTGGACTGGATAGGGCTTATGACAACCCAGTCTCTCGACTTGGTAGCCTCTTATCAAATCTAGGATACAGACATGGTATGTATGTGACCACAATAATCGCTTAAGTCCGAGGATCAAATCCGTACTGTCGAAACTAGGAATCCAAGTCATATCGACCAACCCACTAAAGGTTTCCCATATGCCGATTCCCACGAGTCACCTCAGTCAGCCGGCACCGAGCTGGCTAACCCACTAACATTGCATGGACAACCTTCGTCATTTGTCGATGAAACATGACTGCAATCGCTTAGTGCAAGTCTCAAACAGACTCTCGATACCCTATCTCGAGGTCCTTCGAGTTGGAGTATTTCAGATCCACAGAAACGGATTTCATGACTTGCCATCCTATGCGCAGTCCAGTTTTTTGGATTAACCTTTTGGTCTCTGGGTTTTGTTTATGCATTGAACAGTTTATAATATAAAGCAGTAAGTAAACACAAAAAAAGTATTAACGCTAAATATGAATATCACTTTTATTCATAATCTTTATTTAAACACCATATCGTCAGAAATAGGTTGCACAAGCCTAAAAAGATTAGCTTCACAGTCACCTATTCTAACAATCTCCCACTTGACCTAAAGCTAATCACCCATATGTCTTAACCCCATCTTCTCAAGATGTTGCATATGAGCAATTTGTGACATAGGCTTTGTGAAAAGATCTGCTGTGTTGTCTGCTGAGCTAACTGGGTCCATCCAAACGTCACCTCTTCCTAGCATTTCCTCAAAAGGTGGTAGCGTCTAAGTATGTGCTTGGATTGGTGATGAGATCTTGGTTCCTTTGCTTGCGATATAGCCCCATTGGTACTACATAAGATAACCATGGGCTCGACAATGCCAAGCACCACTCCCAACTATTGGATGCAGTTTCTCATCAAACCATTTCATTAGCAGCTTTTGAAGGTGCTATATATTCAGCTTCAGTCGTGGAATCGGCTGTGGCATCTTGCTTGGAACTTCTCCATGTCACCACTCCACCATTAAATCTGAACACATAGTCGGATTGAGATTTGGCATCATCGTCGTCCAACTGGAAGCTAGCGTTGCTAAAACCACTAGCCTAGCCTGGAAGGTAGTTACTTCTCCATCAACGCCAAGTTTACACTTATAGACTCATTTGCAACCGGCTGGTTTAACACCTTTGGGTGGGCCTACAAGTTTCCACACTTGGTTTGTGCTCATGAGTCAATTTCGGCTTTCATGGCCTCAAGCCACTTTCCCGAGTCGATGTCAGACATCGCATCCCGTATGTCTTAGGTGTTAGAATAGGTGACCAGAAAGCCAATAGTTTGGCGTTTTGTAACCTATCTGACAACTTGATGTAATGTAATATTATGTGCTGAATAAAATGAGTATTTGTCCCCAATGGTACCTACTTTGTTGCGCTCATTTTACATATGTTAAAATGGTATTTTAATTATATCGCAACAAAGCCCACAGACCACGATTATCAACTCATGCAGTTGGGCCACGCATTGGATGGTGGTCATGAAACCAACTGATTAAGAATTGGGTCTCAAACGTTCCAAGTGAAGCATGAGTGCTATTGAGACAGGGCATCAAGAGTCCTATTGAGACTTGCATCAAGAGTCGTGTTCATTGGATGAGTGCCGTATTTCATCGGCGACAGGCGTGGGACGCCTACACGATCTTGATGGCTTGGTCGACTGGGGTCGAGCCGACTGGACTGACTTGCGGGGATCATCATATGGAAGCCTTGGAGGCTTGGTCGGTATGATTGGATATCCCCGGTTCTGATAGTACGGGAGTAGTCCTCAGACTTGAGGAACCATTGCAGTTACGTGCACAGGAGGGTTGTATCTTGGATCTGGCGAGAGGTGATCATTCTGTAAGATGATCATTATAAGCCTTGTCCAGTGCAGTCGGAATGTGTAGCTATGACGATGCGTTCCAAGAAGAGGATTCATCCCCTGTCAGTATGTAACAGAGGTATCTCCTATGCACTTGGAGACACGTTCATGCTATTTAAAGTTGTGGCCACAGTTGTTGGTCGAACAGGGAATGGTTTTCTGTGTCGACGCAATGAACCATGCGTAGTCTCGAGTATTAAGCATAGATGCTTAGTCAAGGATGGGAACCGACGCCCAATTCCATACCCTAGACTAAGTTCGGGAGACGATAGACGGAAAGACCGTACCCGTACTGAATCGGCGCCTAAATGTTCACGCCAACATTCACCGAGTCTCTAGTGCCATGGACCGTTGCTAGACGGCCATCCATGGTAACGGATCCTTGTGGGACACGGGCTCAAGTTTAGCTAAGGGTGAACCTAAAGGGTCACACACAAAATCACCGAGAAGGTTGAGAGGTTGACTTGGAGTCAATCTCGAAGGATAAATAAGTAATTGGATTACTTAAGGGATAGTCCCATTGGATGGACGGGCCGATATTGTATCGGGCCCTCGTTTAATCGGTAAATTGGATTTATCGATTAAATATGGAAAGTCGAGATGTTGAATCTTTTGATTGGATTAAAAGACCAACGGGAATAATTTAAGTGGCCATTAAATTGGATTTAATTTTGGGTTAGTCGTAATTGGATTACGATAAAACCCGATCCGTTAAATTTTGACCCGAGATGAGAATTAATTCCTATTTTGAAATAGAAAGAAGTTGGACTTCTTCCCATATTGAGAATGGCCGAAAATGCTCCCTTGAAGGAAGCAAAATTGAGCCATGCTGCATGCAAGGTGGCGGTTGACTTGTGTCTTTTGGTAAGAGACAAATCAACTCCAATCAAGCCCTTCCCTTTTGGTATGATTTGATCATACTTTAAAAGTTGGTAGGCTTGATTGAAGAATTAATGGTGATTGATTCGGATGTATCTAGACATCCTTGGATGAACCTAGACACATTCCAATAATCACATTAATTATGTATATATATGAGTATATACAACACCTAGTGTAAGAGAATCACAATTCATTTTTTCTAGGAAAAGAAGAAGTAAAAAATCGGCCTCCTCCCTCCGTCTAACTCTGGGCCACTTTCTCCCTCTTTCACCTTTGTTCTTCATTTAATCTTGGATCAAAAGGGAAGAACAAAGAAGTTTTAAGAAGAACACTAATTCATAGTGTTCATCTTCTTAAAATCGATTCCTTCACAAACCCATTTTTTTCTAGCAAGGAGAACGTGTGTTTTACTTCTGGTGTGGTGTGGATCACCTTTGGAGAATCCATACGTTTGGATTTTGTGAACATTCTGTAGAAGGAACAAGGCAACTAGCCGCGCATATGTGAAATCTACAAAGGTAACGATTAATTACGCTTTTGTAGATTTATATTTCATCTATGCCCTAAGTATAATATATGCTTTAATATTCATACATTCTAATCGAACGCCCGGTTGAGCACCTGAGGGTACACCCCTTGGGATTTTTTTTATTTAATTATTTTAAATTTACGTAATTTTTCATGCTTCTCGCTTCCGCTCGCGCTCCCGGACGGATCCACTTGTCCTTCAAGTGGTATCAAAGCCCGGTTCGATGTAAGGGGCATAGATCTATAAGCTTGGCATGATCTACTTGTTTTTACAGATTTAATGGCATGTTAGATTGCATGAATATATGAATAAATATGATGATTCAATTGTTTAAATTTGATGGACGTTAAGCATGCTAATTTTCTTAGATTGGATCTAGAATTGCATGCTCGTTTTCAGTTTATTGTTGTTTATTTGTGCTGAAAAGAATGTTGAAAATAATATGAAAAAACGGACAACAGGGCCAGCGATTGGCTGTCGTCCCTGCCGGCCGGTCACTGGTAGGCAGGCGCGCGCGGGCTCACGCCTGCGCACAGGCCTAGCGGGCGTGCCTGCCAGCGTGTGTGCTTGCAGGCGCGGCTGCGCATACCGCGGCCGCATGTAGGTGGGTGCATGCGCGCGCGTAGGCATGCTGCTGCCGGCCGAGGCTAACGCCGCACAGGGCGCACGGGCGTGCACTATCCTATGCGCGCGGCTGGCCGGCAGGTACAATGGATGGGCCGTTTTCTGCCGATCTTCGACGTTTTTTGGAAAATTTGATTTTCTGCTTTATCTGCACATTATTATGAAAATGTATTAATTTTGCACATTTGATTTTGGAATGATTGTATTGTTCCTTAGATCAAATTTGCTTAATTAATTTCAGATTAATACAGGCATTGAGAGATGAGAGTTGTAGAGAATACTAGGTGTGAGTGCGTGTTTTTTTAGTATTTATAGAAGATGGAATTTCCTATTCCTTCTCAAACTCTTCCAAAGAGACACACTTTGACTAGGATTTTGACGTAGTCAAATCCTAGTCAAATTAGGCTTTGATTAAGTCAAATTAATCATGGCCCTTCATCTCATCATTCTCTAGATCAAATCTTGTCCATCCATTTTGATGGGTTTTATGGAATGGGCCTATTTAATTCTATGGATTTTATATTAAATCATATTTAATATACTAAGCCCATTAATTAATTAATGGAAAGGACTTATTTAATTCTAAATTAAATAGTCCCATGGACTTTATATTAAATCCTATTTAATATACCAAGCCCATTAATTAATTACATAGAATGGGATTATTTAATTCTAAATTAAATAGTCCCATGGACTTTATATTAAATCCTATTTAATATACCAATCCCATTAATTAATTCCATAGAATGGGATTATTTAATTCTAAATTAAATAGTCCCATAGACTTTATATTAAATCCTATTTAATATACCAAGCCCACTAATTAATTAATTCACCCTTTTAATCTAATTAAAAGGAAAGCCCATGCTTTATAAAATTCATAAATCTAATTTATGAACTCAAGCCCGATTATCCCAAATAATCATCGAGGCTTGAATCTCCAAGAAGTATAATTTAATTCCATTAAAATAAACCTTCTCCCGGAATTAATTCCAAATTAATTCCCTTTCATTTGGTGTAGCGGGTGTGACTCTTTAGGTTCACCTTTCAGCTAGACTTGGACCTACTTCTTGTTATTTCGTAACCAAAGTAGTCCGTTACCATGGGTGGCCATCTAGCAACGGTCCATGGCACTAGAGACTAGGTGAATTTATGGTGTGAACATTTAGGCTCCGAGTTATACGCAGGTGCGGTCCTACCGACGCTCGATACGTACGGGTACGGTCCTACTGTCGCCTGTCTCCCGGCCTTTAGTGTAGGGGTCGGTTCCCATCCTTGACTAGGCAACTATGCATAATGCTTGAGATAGGTTTAACTCGACGTAGGAAATCCTTTCCCACTACATCAAGTGCTATGGCCATAGACTTTGTGAGTCTAAACCATCTCCGTGCGCATAGGAGATTTTGCTGTCATATCCTTTGACAGGGGACAGATCCTATCTTGGAATTCACTGTTCTTACATACTCCGACTGCACTGGACGAGGCTTATGATGACCATGTAATATAACCAGTCAAATTTCACCATATCCAAGATATAGCCTTAGTATGTAGGGGACTGCCGTGATCCTCAAGTCCGAGGACTAATCCATACTATCGGAACCGGGAATACGAGTCATACCGACCAAGCCCGAGTAGCTTCCATATGACGATTCCCGCGAGTCACCTCAGTCGGCCGCTCCCAGCAGACTGACCCACTAACACTGCTTAGACGATCCTCGTCACCCGTCGATGAAACACGACAGTAGATGCTTAGTGCAAGTCTCAAATGGATTCTCGATGCCCTGTCTCGAGATTCCTTTGACTTGGAGTATTTCAGACTGATTCGGCGAAACTGATTTCATGAACCTACCTCCAAGCGTAGTTCCAATTTCCCGAAATGTTATTTCTGTCTGTGAGCGTTTGTTGTGACATCGTAACGATGCAAGCAGTAAGTACAACAAACTCATGCCTATGAATCCTTACTACATTCATTAACATAATATTACTTGTTCACAGATTGATGAATGGTTCTCAGAACAACCAATACCATTGACTTTTTGGTCACCTATTCTAACAAGATCCACTGCGGGCTCAGTGGGTCGCATAGGATTCGGGCTTGTGATCATCCAACAGGGGCGTGCTAGGCTTTATTTGCATGTGGCTGTTATGATGAATGAATGGTTTTATTTATCGTATAACTGCTATCGGATGCAGTCTATTTATTCACGCATTATGGATGAATCTGTTTATATATATATATATATATATATATATATGAGATCTCGATCATTTACAACTCTCACAGTGGTTGGACCAATGTCTAAATATTAGACCCTAGACAAAGTGGACATGGACTCTAGGAGTCTGTCCATGTTTTCCAATCCATGGCATAGTGAGGAAGCTAATTTAGATCGATAGCGTGGTCTCACGAGTCGTGCCACGTCTATCGTACTTAAAAGAAGCTGCACTGTGTCATGAACGAAAAGTAGACCACTGTTACCTGTCTCACGAGTCGTGGAGGTAGCAGCGGGTCTATGATCCGGTTGATTAGGTCGGGTCTAACGCTCGATTAGCATGATTTGCTTGGAGTCCTCAGGACCATGTGAAAGGGTGAGGCAATTATCTTGGGAATCTCGTGGAATGATAATGGTATGGCATACCTCCCATAGAATTCTTCCCATGTGAATCGTAAAAGTGGGATATGGGAAAATTCGTTTTGGATCCCAAGCCCACTAGGAAAAGGTTTCCAAAAAACGACGTTTGAGAGTATCGTGTTTTCGTATAAATAGTGGGAGCATCAAATGACTAAAGACCAAGGGTTTAATTATTTATCAAAACTTCCATCTTTTAATTCTGTTGATCGCGAGTTCTATTTTTTTTTAAATGTAGATTTAAAATTGTTAGAATAGGTGACCATATACCCAATCTTGGCGGGCAAAATGTAACCTAGGTCTAGACAATTTCAGTGTTTTTGATAAATTTATTAATGAATAAAGAAGTGAATTCATTTGGCATTACTTTGTTTGCATTCACTTTAATCTGTATTACGTATCTGTTCACTACGCAAACAAAGCCCACGATCTGAAAAAATGTTTCGGGGATTGGGACTACACTTGGAGATAGGTCCATGAAATCAATCCCGTCGAATCAGTCCAGAAAGCTCCAAGTCAAGGAATCTCGAAAATGGGTACCGAGAATCCCCTTAAGACTTGCACTAAGCATCTGCTGTCGTATTTCATCGACGGGGGACGAGGGTCGTCTAAGCAGTGTTAGTGGGTTAGCCTGCTAGGAAGCAGCTGACTGAGGTGACTCGCAGGAACCGTCTCACGGAGGACCTTGAGTAGGGTCTGCTAGGTATGTCGTGTGTTCCCGGTTCCAACGGTACAGGTCAAGTCCTTTGACTTGAGGAACTGCTGAGTTTACCTGTATATCAGGTCTGTATCTTAGATATGGTGAGAGATTGCCAAGAAGCACTTGAGTAGTCATAAGCCATGTCTAGTGCAACTCTAGTGTACAGAGTGACAGTAGTTTCCAAGAAAGGATATGTCTCCTGTCAAAAGGCATTGACAGTTGAGTCCCACGTATGCTCTGTGTCTTGTCCCTAAAATCTGTGGCCACAATAACTAAACAGAAGGGAAGGTTTCCCTTGCGGCGTTTAGTAAGGACAGACCGACACTTAGGTCCAAAATGGGTACCTGCATTTTCCGTGCCCTAGACCCTATGTGGTGAGACCGTAGACAGAAGGACAAGTGTACTGTTAGAGCCTAAATGTTCATCCCCAAATTTTTCACCTAGTCTCTAGTGCCATTGACCGTTGCTAGATGGCCACCCATGGTAACGGACGAATTCTAGGAATCCGACCAAGTCTAGATGAAAGGTGAACCTAAAGAGTCACACACAATCTGAAGGACAAGCGGATCCGCCCGGGAGCGCGAGCGGAAGCGAGAAAGCGAGAAAACGTGCACAAATTTAAATCAAATTTAAATATGCGAATCCCAAGGGGTGTACCCTTGGGTGCTCAACCGGGCGTTCGATGTAGGATGTGTAAATATTAAAACATATATTTAAACACATAGGGCATAGATATATAAATGGAATCAATCAAAGCGTAATAAACCGTTACCTTTGATTGTTTAGCGTATGCTCCCGGCTACTAGCGTTGTTCCTTCTCCGGAATGCTCACGAAATCCAAACGTATGGATTCTCCAAAGGTAATCCACACCACACTGGAAGAAACACACGTTCTTCTTGCTAGAAAAGAACGGGTTTAGGAAGGAATCGGTTTAAGAGAAGAACACTATGAATTAGTGTTCTCTTAAACTTACTTTGTTCTTCTTCTTGATTCAAAATCAAGTGAAGAACACAAGTGTAAGAGAGGGAGGGAGCACGAAATTTTGAGAGAGAGGAGAGGATTTTTGTCTTCTCTTTTTCCTAGAAAAAGATGAATAATGAATCACTTATGCTAGGTATTGTATATTCTAATATATATACATAATTAATGTGATTATTGGAATGTGTCTAGGTTCATCCAAGGATGTCTAGATTCATTCCAATCAATCACCATCAATTCTTCAATCAAGCCTACCAAAATTTATGGTATGATCAAATCATACCAAAAGGGAAGAGCTTGATTGGAGTTGATTTGTCTCTTTCCAAAAGAGACAAGTCAACATACCACCTAGCATGAAACATGGCTGATTTTGCTTCCTCCAAGGGAGCATGTCGGCTATGTTTAATTAAGGGAAGAAGTCCAACTTCTTCCTATTCCAAATTAGGAATTATTTCTCCTCTCGGGTATAATTTAACGGACCGGGTTTTATCGTAATCCAATTACGACGAACCCAATATTAAATCCAATTTAATGTCCACTTAAATTATTCCCGTTGGTCTTTTAATCCAATTAAAAGATCCAACGTCTCAACATCTCAACTTTCCATATTTAATCGAAAATCCAATTTACCGATTAAATGAAAGCCCGATACAATATCGGCCCGTCCATCCAATGGACTTTCCCTTAAGTAATCCAATTACTTATTTTATCCTTCGAGATTGACTCCAAGTCGATCTCTCAACCTCCTCGGTGATTTGTGTGTGACCCTTTAGGTTCACCCTCAGCTAGACTTGGGCCCGTGTCCCACAAGGGCCCGTTACCATGGGTGGCCGTCTAGCAACGGTCCATGGCACTAGAGACTAGGTGAATTGGCGTGAACATTTAGGCGCCGATTCCGTACGGGTACGATCCTTCCGTCTACCGTCTCCCGGCCTTAGTCTAGGGTATGGAATTGGGTGTCGGTTCCCATCCTTGACTAGGCATCTATGCTTAATACTCGAGACTACGTATGCTTCATTGCATCGACACAGGAAACCATTCCCTGTTCGACCAACCACTGTGGCCACACTTCAAACAGCATGTACGTGTCTCCGAGTGCATAGGAGATACCTCTGTCACATACTGACAGGGGACGGATCCTCTTCTTGGATACCTCTGCGATATAAGTTAAACACCGTTTATAACAAATGTAAAGTGAGCACAACAAAGTAGGTACCAATAGTGACGAACACTCACTTTATTCATCACATAATAATATTACAATTACATCAAGTTGTCGGATAGGTTACAAATTGCCAAACCTATTGGCTTTCTGGTCACCTATTCCAACACAATCCACACACATTAAGTATTTAATTTAGAATTAAATATTGGAGAAATGGAATGATTAAATTGGATTTAATCGGGTCTTTATTTACTTGGGGAGAATTAATTCCTTTTATTAGATAAAAGGGATTAATCTAATAAATTAGATTTATTAGAAAATTAATTTAATGGGCCTACAATAAATACTTATATTTATTATATTTATTTATTTGGCCTTTGGAATATTTAAATAGTTTTTAAATATTCCAGTAATTTAAATTAATGGTTGAGATTAAGAGGAGAGATGGATGGCAAGGATTTAATTTGACTAGGTCAAATACTACTTTGACTAGGACTTTGAATAGGTCCAAATCCTAGTCAAAATAATCTTCTAAGAGTTGGAGTTTGAAGAGGATTAAACTCTTCCTCTATATATAGTCCTAGCCCCTCACTATTTGAGGAGTGATGAAATTCCAGCACACATACACACACACACCACTCGACACTCCCTCTCTCCCTCTCGTCTGCCCTCTCTCTCTCTCTCTCTCTCTCACAAGAAAATACTTTTCTTGTTCTTTTGTTCTTGGAACAATCAAACTTAGGAGAATTCATACCGTTAATTAATAACGTGTGATTAATTCATCCTCTCCAAAATACTTGTTCATTCTGCTTGGAGAGTCTCGAACATGAGATTTGGTACATAACGGGGAACTATGCGAGTACAGTTAGAAAACGAAAACGACAATCGGTAGGTTCCGGTTTAAATTTTTGTTTCTCTTTATTTTAATCCCTATGGCCTCCATGATTATTTTTGTATGCTTTTAATTCATGTGATACACCGAACACCCGGGAAATTTCAAGGGTGCACCCCTTGAACGTGTTCTTTAATTAATTCGAAGCATGTTTTAATTTTTTTTTGTATTTTATTTTATACCGCGCTTCCGCATTCGCGCTATTTCCCGGGACGATCCACAATCCTTCAAAAATGTCTAAGAACACATTATCAACCATACTTGAGACTAACAAGTTTAATGGAATAAATTACAACGACTGGTTGCGCAATCTGAGAATAGTCCTAGATTACGAGAACCAAGGCTACGTCATGGACGAGCCTCTCCCTAGGACCTTACCGGAAGGATCTACGCCAGAAGAACATGAGACGTTCGAGACTTGGCATAAGGATAACCGGAAGGTCCGTAGCATCATACTTACTTTCTATGACGAATGAGATTTAGAAGCAGTATGAAAAGCTAGACGATGTCCCTTCCATTATGGCACGCCTTAAGGATTGCTATGCACTCCCGGACCGGCATACTAGGTATTTCGCGACGAAGGCGTTCTTTGGAACTAAAATGACCGAAGGCGCGCTCATGTGCGCGCGCGCTCGCATGGATGCGCGCGGCGCACCAGGCAGCGCCACCAGGCGTGCGCGCACTGCGCAGGCGCACAGCGCGGCTGGCAACCGGCAGGCCAACGCGCGCGCAAGGCATGGGAGCCTGCGCGCGCGGCAGCCTACCGGAGCGCCAGGGCGCGCAGCAAGCTGCCGACCAGGCGCGCGCGCAAGCAGGCAAGGGGCCTACGCGCACGCCGGCAGGCTGCTGCCGGTGCAAGCTAGGGTTTTCAACCCTATTTTATTTTTTAATTTATTTTCAGTTTTGATTTTGAATTAATTCTGAAAATTCGTTTTTGGGTTCAATTTCGCCTAATTTTCTAAAGACATTATTTTAGGAGTAAAATATATTGGATTTGGAATCCCGGGGTTATTTTACTTAAAATAATGAGGAATGATTTTCCTAAAATGAGAAAATATTGTTACCAATATTTGTGTTTTATTTTTTTCACACGTTTCGCACATGTTCATTTATTTCTTATCTTGAATGATTATGATTGGAAATCATTAATTGTTGGTATATTGTAATTATGTGATTAGATCATGTGATTTTGTTTGTTGGATGGAAATGGATGATCACGAGCCCTAGATCGAATGTATGGTTTAATTTTCTGTTGGGCCTGTGTGCCTCTTTTACTGCTTTCTCCTTCTCTCTTTCTAGTTGCCTTGGAATAATAAGGCATTCTACCTCCCTCCTTATGTACTCCCCCCGGGTTTTCGCTGGGGTTTCTATTTTTTAATATGTAATGAGAGTAGACTAGGAGTGAGGTTTCTATTTTTGTAATTGGTGGAGAAGAAGGAAGGATCACATGGAGAGCCCAGACGAGAGGTCCCTTGGAGTTTTTCATGAAGTGAAGAAAAAGAAAAGAGACCAAGGCCCATCAGCATGATGATTGGGTTACTATTAATGTAATAGTATAGGACCAATCCTAGATTGACCATAGATCCACTGCGGGCTCAGTGGGTCGCATAGGATTCGGGCTCGTGATCATCCAACAGGGGCGTGCTAGGCTTTAATTTTGCATGTGGTTATTATGATGGATGAATGGTTTTTTTTTTTATTTATCATATAACTGCTATGGATGGTTTAATTTACGCATGATGGATGAATGTGTGAATGTTTATTTATTATGAGATCTCGGTCATTTACTACTCTCACATTGGTTGGATCAATGTTGAAATATTAGACCCTAGACAAAATGGACATGAACTCTGGGAGTTTGTCCATGCCTTCCAATCCATGGCATAATGAGGAAGCTGTTTTAGGTCAATAATGTGGTTTCACGAGTCGTGGCACGTTATTGTACTTAAAAGAAGCTGCACTATGTCATGAACGAAAAATGGGCTGCTGTTACCTGTCTCATGAGTCGTGGGGGTACCAGTGGGTCTGTGGCTCGGTCGATTGGGTTGGGTCTAACGCCCAATTAGCATGATTCGCTTGGAGTCCGGAATCATGTGAAAGGGTGAGGCAATAATCTTGGGAATCTCGTGGAACGAGAATGGTATGGAATACCTCCCACAGGATCTTTTCCATGCGAATCGTAAAAGCGGGGTATGGGAAAAATCTCTGTGGATCCCAAGCCCACTAGGAAAGGATTTCCCAAAAATCACGTTTCAGAGTACCGTGTTTCGTATAAATAGTGGGAGGATTAAATGACTAAAGACCAAGCATTTAATTATTTTATCAAACCACCGTCTTTTATTTTCTGCTGATCGCGCGCTGTTTTCTAAATGTAGATTTAAAAATGTCTAAGAACCCACTTTCAACCATTCTTGAGACAAACAAATTCAATGAAACAAATTACAACGACTGGTTGCGCAATCTAAGGATAGTCCTAGATTAAGAGAACCAAGGATACGTCATGGAAGTGTTAGAATAGGTGACCATGTAAGCCAATTTTGGCGGGTATATGTAACCTATGTCTAGACAATTTCAGGTGTTTGATAAATCATTAATGAATAAAGAAGTGAATTTCATTTGGCATCACTTTGTTTGTGTTCACTTATAATTGTTTTCCATATCTGTTCACTACGCAAACAAAGCCCACTGACTGAGAATCAATTTCGGGGACTGGGACTACGCTTGGAGGTAGGTCCATGGAATCAGTCTTCCCGAATCAGTCCGAAAATCTCCAAGTCAAGGAATCCCGAAAATGGGTACCGGGATTCCATTTGAGACTTGCACTAAGCACCTGCTGTCGTGTTTCATCGACGGGTGACGAGGGTCGTCTAAGCAGTGTTAGTGGGTCAGCATGCTAGGACGCAGCTGACTGAGGTGACTCGCGGGAACCGTCTTACGGAGGACCTTGAGTATGGTCAGCAAGGTATGACGTGTATTCCCGGTTCCAACGGTACAGGTCAAGTCCTTTGACTTGAGGAATTGCTGAGTTTACCTGTACATCAGGGCTGTATCTTAGATATGGTGAGAGATTGCCAGAATTCTCTTTGGTAGTCATAAGCCATGTCTAGTGCAGTTCTGGTGTGCAAAGTGACAGTAGTTTCCAAGAAAGGATCTGTCTCCTGTCAATAGGTTTTGGCAGTTGAGTCTCATGTATACTCTAGGTCTTGTCCCTAAAACTGTGGCCACAGTGACTGAACAGAAGGGAAGGATTCCCTTGCGGCGTTTAGTGAGGACAGACCGACACTTAGGTCCAAAATGGGTACCTGCATTTTCCGTGCCCTAGACTCTAAGTGATGAGACCGAAGACAGAAGGACAAGTGTACTGTTAGAGCCTAAATGTTCATCCCTGAATATTTCACCTAGTCTCTAGTGCCATGGACCGTTGCTAGATGGCCACCCATGGTAACGGAAGGATTCTAGGAATCCGACCAAGTCTAGCTGAAAGGTGAACCTAAAGAGTCACACACTATCCACACACATTTAGATATTTAATTAGGAATTAAATATTGGAGTGAAGGAATGATTAAATTGGATTTAATCGGGTCCTTTATTTTTCTTGGAGAAATAATTCCTTCTATTAGATATAAGGAATTAAATTGATAAATTAGATTTATCAAAGGGATTTATTTAATGGGCTTAAATAATATTTATATTTATTTTTAGCCTCTTGGAAATATTTAAATAGGTTTTAAATATTCCATTAAATTAAATTAAATCAACGGTGAGATGAATGGGAGAGATGGATGGCTAGGATTGTTTTGACTAGGTCAAAACACTACTTTGACTAGGACTTTGACTAGGTCAAAATCCTAGTCAAAATAGAGTTCTTTAAAGAGGAGTTTAAAGAGGATTAGACTCCTCTTCTATATAAACCCCTAGCATCCTACAAGTTGAAGGATGATGAAACTCCAACACACACACTACAACACACACACACGGATTCTCTCTCCCTCTCTCTCGTCCGATCCTCTCTCTCTCTCCAAGAAACACATTCCACTAGTTCTCTTGTTCTTGGAACATTAGAACTTGATGAATCAATACCGTTAATTCATAACGTGTTGTTGATTCATCCACTCCAAAATATAAACTTGTTCGTTGCTAGCACGACGTGCAAGATACGTGGGTGGATCGTGTGTCACGATTTGGAGGGTCTCAAAGACGAGATCTTGGTGCAAAACGGGGAACAACGCTTGTAGCCGTTGAAGACGAAAACGACAACGGGTAGGTCTCGTTTTAAGTTTTCGTCCTCTCTTTAATTTCCAACCCTATGGCCTCCATGATTTATTTTGTGTTATTCGTTCATGAGATACACCGAACGCCCGGGAAATTTCAAAGGCACACCCTTTGAAACGTGTTTTAATTTAAAGCATGTTTAAATTCCGTATTTAATTTTTAATTATACCGCGCTTCCGCATTCGCGCTTTTCCCGGGACGATCCACAATTCCTTTCAGGAAGAGCCTGTCCCTAGGACCTTGCGGGAAGGATCCAGGCCAGAAGAACGTGAGACGTTCGAGACTTGGCATAAGGATAACCGGAAGGTCCGTAGCATCATACTTGCTGTTGACGAATGAGATTCAGAAGCAATATGAAAGGCTAGACGACGTCCCTTCCATAATGGCTCGCCTTAAGGATTGCTATGCAGTCCCGGACCGGCATACTAGGTATGTCGCGACCAAGGCGTTCTTTGGAACTAAAATGACAGAAGGATCCTCTGTACAAGAGCACGGGGTTAAAATACTTACCCTGGTGGAAAAGCTCGAGGACCTAAAGGCAGGTCTCGATAATGAAACGTACATAGATGTGATCCTTCAGTCACTCCCACCCTCCTTTGACCAATTTAGCATCAACTACAACATGAACGCACTTGAGAAGGGCATTCATGAGTTGATCAATATGCTGGTGCAATACGAGGCAACGACTAAGAAGTCCGCGCCTTAGGTATTGTTTGGAGGTGCTTCAACTTCCAAGACGAAAGGCAAAGGTGCCGGACGTTGGAAAAAGAAGAAGGGGAAGGGAAAGGCCGTCAAAGCAGCTACGAACACTAAGAGTGTTCCCATTGCCAAAGAGGGGAAAGGCAAAGGAAAGGGAAAGGTTGTCTCCAAGCAACAGTCCAATGCATATGACATATGTATCAACTGCCGTGAGAAAGGGCATTGGAAGAGAGAGTGCCCCAAACTCTTCTCGAACCAAGGTATTTTTGTGATTGAGGTTAACATGGTCACTAATTCTGCCTCTTAGGTATTAGATACCGGCTGTGGAGCTCACATTTCCAATAACTTGCAGGTGTTGAAAAGAAGCAGAAAACTGGGTAGCGGGGACATGATCCTGAAGCTTGGGAATGACAAGGGCATCTCGGCAGAAGCAGTAGGATCCGCTACTCTAGTGATTAGTGATAGCATTAGCATAGAATTAGAGCAAGTTTATTTTGTACCTAGTATGATTGAAAACATCATTTCCATTCCATTGTTGGACAATAGTGGTTATGAGTTTAGAATCAATAAAAATTGCTTTTATTTGATGAGGTGTGGAATTGCTCATCTACTTGGTACATTACATAACGGACTCTATATCTTGCAACAAACGAATTTCCAGAAGTCCATCTATGGCCTCAAACAAGCATCCCGAAGCTGGAACATTCGCTTTGATGAAGTAATACGGGGTTATGACTTCCTCAATAATGAATCCGACCCTTGTGTATGCAAGAAAGTGAGTGGGAGCTCTACAGTGTTCCTAGTGCTTTATGTGGATGACATTCTATCATAGGTAATGACGTTAGAATGTTGAGTGACACAAAAAGCATGGTTATCAACTCAATTTTTCATGAAGAATTTGGGTGAAGCCTCCAACATTCTAGGCATCCAGATTGTCAGGATGTTAGGGCTCACCTAAAACTCGTATATGGAGAAAGTCCTGAAGAGATTTCAGATGGACAACTCCAAACAAGGATTCCTTCCCATGAGGCATGGGATCAAGTTATCCAAGAAACAGTCCCCGCAGACTGATGAGGAACTTGAAAGGATGAAAATCATCCCCTATGCTTGTGCCGTAGGAAGCATCCAATATGCGGTCCACTGCACTAGACCTGATATTACTTACGAACAAGCAGATATCAGTCTTGTGCAGGAGAGGCACATTGGAATACAGTAAGGGCATCCTTAAGTACCTGAGGAGGACTAAGAAAATGTTTTTGGTCTATGGCAATGGAGAACTGATCCTAGAAGGTTTTAGCGATGCTAGCTTCCAGGCTGATGACGACGATGCCAAGTCTCAATCGGGTTATGTATTCAGGCTGAATGGAGGAGTAGTGGCTTGGAAAAGTTCCAAGCAAGCAACCACTGCTGATTCCACCACTGAGGCCGAATACATAGCAGCTTCAGAAGCTGCCAAGGAAGCGGTTTGGATGAGAAACTACATCCAAGAGTTGGGTGTGGTGCATAGCATCACCGAGCCCGTTGTCATCTTTTGTGATAACAACGGAGCAATAACGCAAGCAAAGGAACCGAGATATCATCACCGTTCCAAACACATTCTTAGACGCTACCACCTTCTAAGAGAAATGATAGGAAGAGGTGACGTTCGGATGGACCGACTCAGCTCAGCAGATAACACAGCAGATCCGCTGACAAAGCCTATGTCGCAGAGCGCTCATACGCAACATCTTGAGAAGATGGAGATTAGGCATATGGGCGATAGCTTTAAGGTCAAGTGGGAGATTGTTAGAATAGGTGACCATGTAGCTAATCGTGGTAGGCGAATTGTAACCTATGTCTGAATAATTTCGAGGTTTTAATAAATCATTAATGAATAAAAAGTGAAATTCATTTGGCATTTACTTTATTTGTGTTCACTTTATCTGCATTATATATCTATTCACTATGCAAACAAAGCCCATGGACTAAAAACACATTTCGAGGACTGGGACTACGCTTGGAGGTAGGTCCATGAAATCAATTCCACCGAATCAGTCCGAAAATCTCCAAGTCAAGGAATCTCGAAAGTGGGTAACGAGATTCCCCTTGAGACTTGCACTAAGCATCTGCTGTCGTATTTCATCGACGGGTGACGAGGGTCGTCTAAGCAGTGTTACGGGGTTGGCCTGCTAGGGAGCAGCTGACTGAGGTGACTCGCGGGAACTGTCTTACGGAGGTCCTTGAGTAGGGTCGGTTAGGTTGACGTGTGTTCCCGGTTCCAACAGTATAGGTCAAGTCCTTTGACTTGAGGAACTCCTGAGTTTACTTGTATATCAGGGTTGTATCTTAGATATGGTGAGAGATTGCCAAGAAGTACTTGAGTAGTCATAAGCCATATCTAGTGCAGATTCGGTGTACAGAGTGACAGTAGTTTCCAAGAAAGGATCTGTCTCCTGTCAAAAGGTGTTGACAGTTGTGTCTTACAAATGCTCTGAGTCTAGTCCCTAAAATCTGTGGCCACAGTAACTGAACAGAAGGGAAGGTTTCCCTTGCGGCGTTTAGTAAAGGACAGACCGACACTTAGGTCCAAAATGGGTACCTGCATTTTCCGTGCCCTAGACCCTAAGTGGTGAGACCGTAGACGGAAGGATAGATGTACTGTAGAGCCTAAATGTTCATCCCCCTATATTCACCTAGTCTCTAGTGCCATGGACCGTTGCTAGATGGTCACCCATGATAATGGGCGGATTCTAGGAATGCAACCAAGTCTAGCTGAAGGTGAACCTAAAGAGTCACACACAATCTGCACAAATGAAAGTATTTAATTTAGAATTAAATATTTGGGGAAATGGAGAGATTAAATTGGGTTTAATCTGGTCCTTATTTTCTTGGGAAGAGTTAATTTGTTTTATTAGATAAAAGGAATTTATCTAATAAATTAGATTTATTAGAAAATTAATTTAATGGGCTTAGAATAAATATTTATATTTAATATATTTATTTATTGCCCTTGGAATGTTTAAATAGGATTTTAATATTCCATTAAATTAAATTAATGGTTGAGATTAAAAGGGAGAGATTAATAGCTATTATTGGTTTCACCAAAGAAGCTTGACTTGACTAGGATTTGACTAGGTCAAATCCTAGTTGTAGTGGAGTCTTCAATGTGTAGGGAACTTGAAGAGGAGAAGGATTGCTCTTCTATAAATACTCCTTAGCACACACATTGAAAGAGATGATGAATTTTGAAACACACACACAAACACAGCCACTCGTGCACTCCTCTCCCTCTCTCTCGGCCGCGTGCCTCTCTCTCGTCTTCCAAGAAAATTGTTTTCTTGTTCTTTTGTTTTTCTAACAATTGAACAAAAGGAGGATTGATCTCGTTAAACTAATAACGTTTGTTCGATCCGTCCTCTCCTAAATAATACTTGTTCTTTCGCTAGCACGAAGTTCAAGATACGTGGGCGGATTGTGTGTCACGAATTAGAGGGTCTCCCATACGAGATCTTGGAGCAAATCGGGGAACAACGCGAGTATCGGTTAGAAGGGGAAAACCACGAATCGGTAGGTTTCCGTTTACATTTTTTGTCCTCTTTTATTTTAGAATCCTATGGCCTCCATGATTCTTGTGTATGCTTATTATTCGAGATACACTGAACACCCGGGAGTTTCAAGGGTACACCCCTTGAACAAGTTTATTTTAATATATGTTATGCATGCTTAAATTTTTGTAATTTAAATTATACCGCGCTTCCGCATTCACGCTACTCCCGGGACGATCCATACGCCTACCCAAGGCTTTCACGTGACACTTGAGCCTGTAGTTCCTACTGATAATGTTCCAGTCCTTCATAGTTCGGCTAGAGTATCCCATCCACCTGATAGATATGAATTTCTGGGCCTGACCGGTTAGTTGGATAAAGATCCATAGACGTGCGGAAAAGCGATGTCGGACATCGATTCGGATAAGTGGCTTGAGGCCATGAAATCCGAGATGGACTCGAGGGGTGCAAACCAGGTTTGGACCCTAGTGGACCCACCCAATGGGGTAAAACCCGTAGGGTGTAAATGGGTCTACAAACGTAAGCTTGGAGCTAACGAGGAGGTTACAACCTTCAAAGCCAGGCTTGTGGCAAAGGGTTACACTCAGTGACCCGGGGTCGACTTTGAGGAAACCTACTCGCCCGTAGCAATGGCTAAATCCATTCGGATACTGCTTGCCATAGCAGCATGGTATGACTACGAAATATGGCAGATGCATGTGAAAACCACCTTCCTCAACGGTTTCGTAGACGAAGAGATCTATATGGATCAACCGGAAGGTTTCACATCTGTTGGAGAAGAGCAGAAGGTCTGCCGTCTCCAAAGGTCCATCTATGGCCTCAAAACAAGGTTCCCGAAGCTGGAACATACGTTTTGATGAAGTCATACGGGGATATGATTTCATCAAGAACGAGTCCGATCCTTGTGTATACAAGAAGATCAGTGGGAGCTCAGTTGCGATTCTGGTGCTTTACGTGGGTGACATCTTTTTTATTGGGAATGATGCTGAGATGTGGGTACCACGAAAGCTTGGTTGTTAATGAAATTCTCCATTGACGATATGGGCGAGGCATCCTACATCCTTGGCATCAAGATCTACAGGGATAGATCTAGAAGGATGTTAGGAATGGCCCAGTCCTCGTATATTGAGAAAGTCTTGAAGAGATTCAAGATGGAGAACTCAAAATGAGGATTCCTTCCTATGAGGCATGGAATTAAGTTATACAAGAAATAGTCTCCTAAGACTGATGAGGAGCTTAAACGGATGTTGGACATCCCCTATGCTTCAGCTGTAGGCAGCATTCAGTACGCTGTCCAGTGCACCAGACCTGATGTGGCTTTCGCTTTGAGCGTAACTAGTCGGTATCAGTCATGTGCCGAGGAGGCACACTGGAGTTCGGTTAACACCATCCTCAAGTACCTGAAAAAGACTAAGGACATGTTCTTGATGTACGATGGTGGAGAGTTGATATTGGAAGGCTACAGCGACGCTAGCTTCCAGTCGGATGACGATGATGCCAAGTCTCAATATGGTTGTGTTCAGACTTAATGGTGGCGTGGTTGCTTGGAAAAGTTCCAAGTAGGCTACCACGGCAGACTCCTGAAAGATTATGTGGATCGTCCTGGGAGATGAGCGCGTATAGCGGAAGCGCGAAAGAATGCGTAATAAAAAATACAAAGCATAATTAAAAGGAATTTAAATTATGCATAACATACATAAACGAATCAAGGGGTGTGCCCTTGATTCTCCCGGGCGTTCGGTGTATCTCATGTTCAATAAAACACAACATGGAGGCCATTGAATTGAAACCGGAAAAAACGAAATTAAAGAACCTACCCGGTTGTAGTTTTCTCTTCGTTTCGGCTACATGCATTGTTCCCCGTTTTGCACCAAGATCTCAAAAAAGAGACCCTCTAAATCATCTCACTCGCTCCACCGGAAAGCAAACAACCCTTGTGCTAGCAAGAAATTATTTGGGGAGAAGAGATATTGATACACGCTATGAATTAACGCAATTAGTGTCTCTTATGTTCTTAACATGAATAAATCAAGAAGAACAAAGTAATATTCTTGGAGAGTGAAATAGGGCTGGACGAAAATTTGAGGGAGAATTGAGAGATGAGAGTTGTAGAGAATACTAGGTGTGAGTGTGTGTTTTTTGAGTATTTATAAAAGATGGAATTTCCTATTCCTTCTCAAACTCTTCCAAAGAGACACACTTTGACTAGGATTTTGACCTAGTCAAATCCTAGTCAAATTAGGTTTTGATTAAGTCAAATTAATCATGGCCCTTCATCTCATCATTCTCTAGATCAAATCTTGTCCATCCATTTTGATGGGCTTTATGGAATGGGCCTATTTAATTCTAAAATAAATATTCCCATGGACTTTATATTAAATCATATTTAATATAGTAAGTCCATTAATTAATTAATGGAAAGGACTTATTTAATTATAAATTAAATAGTCCCATGGACTTTATATTAAATCCTATTTAATATACCAAGCCCATTAATTAATTCCATAGAATGGGATTATTTAATTCTAAATTAAATAGTCCCATGGACTTTATATTAAATCCTATTTAATATACCAAGCCCACTAATTAATTAATTCACCCTTTTAATCTAATTAAAAGGAAAGCCCATGCTTTATAAAATTCATAAATCTAATTTATGAACTCAAGCCCGATTATTCCAAATAATTCATCGAGGTTTGAATCTCCAAGAAGTATAATTTAATTCCATTAAATTAAACCTTCTCCCGGAATTAATTTGAAATTAATTCCCTTTCATTTGATGTAGCGGGTGTGACTCTTTAGGTTCACCTTTCAGCTAGACTTGGACCTACTTCTTGTTATTTCATAACCAAAGTAGTCCGTTACCATGGGTGGCCATCTAGCAACAATCCATGGCACTAGAGACTAGGTGAATATGTGGTGTGAACATTTAGGCTCCGAGTTATACACAGGTGTGGTCCTACCGACGCTCGATACGTACGGGTACGGTCGTACTGTCGCCTATCTCCCGGCCTTTAGTCTAGGGGTCGGTTCCCATCCTTGACTAGGAAACTATGCATAATGCTCGAGATAGGTTTAACTCGACGTAGAAAATCCTTTCCCACTACATCAAGTGCTATGGCCATAGACTTTGTGACTCTAAACCATCTCCGAGCGCATAGAAGATCTTGCTGTCATATTCTTTGACAGGGGATAGATCCTATCTTGGAATTCACCGTTCTTACATGCTCCGACTGCACTGGACAAGGCTTATGATGACCATGTAATATAACCGGTCAAATTTCACCATATCCAAGATACAGCCTTAGTATGTAGGGGACTGCCGTGATCCTCAAGTCCGAGGACTAATCCCGTACTATCAGAACCGGGAATACGAGTCGTACCGACCAAGCCCGAGTGGCTTCCATATGACGATTCCCGCGAGTCACCTCAGTCGGCCGCTCCCCAGCAGGCCGACCCACAAATATTGCTTAGATGATCCTCGTCACCCATCGATGAAACACGACAACAGATGCTTAGTGCAAGTCTCAAATGGATTCTCGATGCCCTGTCTCGAGATTCCTTTGACTTGGAGTATTTCAGACCGATTCGGCGCAACTGATTTCATGAACCTACCTCCAAGCGTAGTTCCAATTTCCCGAAATGTTTTTTCAGTCTATGGGCGTTTGTTGTGACATCATAACAATGCAAGCAGTAAGTACAACAAACTCATGCCTATGAATCCTTACTACATTCATTAACATAATATTACTCGTTCACAGATTGACGAATGGTTCTCAGAACAGCCAATACCATTGACTTTCTTGTCACCTATTCTAACAATCTCCCACTTGACCAATAAGTCAATTACCCACTTTGTTCAGAATGCTCTGAGTATGAGTAATCTACGATACCGACTAAGGTATTGTGAGTCTACTTATATTTCCTTGCGAAGCAATACGGTCTAACCGTGTTACCTCTGTCCACCATTGCCTCCTAGAGGTGGTGGTTGTCTAAGAATATTTTTGTCGATCTTGTGATGAGATCTCGTGCCAATACTCCCATAGCCAAGTTGCCTGCCATATAGGCGAACATGGCTTGGTCGTGCTAGGCGCCACGTCCATCCTCTGGACGCAGTCTTCATCAGTGACCACTATTCAATGCACTCGTCATTGGGCCTGACTGTGCATACCTTTGAGACTAACTTGTTTTCACTTATTCTCTAGAAGCTAGTATCGCTTTAGCCTCCCAAAGAAACTCTCAATAGACGGTGCATCATGAACCCATCTTTAGTCCTTATTCAGGTAATAAGGATCGTTCTTGATTGCTGTCTTCAACCCTTCAGTGCATTACCGATCTCTGTTGAGCCATGCAAGAAGCACTCTCAACATCGGTTCCTATGCACCGAGTAAAACATATCGTATGTTTGCCTAGGGTTAAGACGTAGGGGATACTCAACATCCAAGCCTTCTCATTAGTCCACCGTGACTAAGTCTTTGAATGGCTTGATGCTTTATTCACAGTATCTAAGTTTTCTCATCAGTCTTACCATGACTAAGTCTCGAACAACTTGTCCCTCTACATATTTGAGTTTTCTCATCAGTCTACCATGACTGAGTCTTTGAAAAGCTCAATTCATGATATGTATGTGGGAATCCTAAAATGTCATGGAGAATTTTTCGTGAGTTACAGTTGTGTTTTAGTGATTCCTAATATCTTGAATTTATCCATGAATCAAGATATTACACACTTAAACACTTGGAACGCAATTTCTACTCCCACTGATCACCTAAGTTGTTTAAGACCGAGTCATGCTCCGTATGAGCTCGTCAAAACGAATATTCCAGTTATGCGGTGTTTCAAACCTTGTTTGAATTTCCTAGTGGATTCTATGGCTCCTCTACATAAATCCTACTACGATGTCCAACATCACGTTCCGCAGGTCATTTGGATTACTATCCAAATTTGACCGAACATATCCCGATCACTCGTACCTCTTACGACATTTGGGTTCGTTCTTAAGGGGACTTGGAATATGATCAATTTAGAAATGCGATTCTAAGCAATGTTAGTATTATTCTGTCGTAAACTTGTACAAATTAGACACCGAGTCTAATTTGTCTCCTACTAGTCCCTTGACGTATGTACGATCCTTCTACATGCTCAAGGACTTTGTCGGGACATAGGCTTGCCAAACCGTGGCTCCTTGTGCGTGACTCCTAGCAAAGTGCCATGTTCCTTACGTTGGCAATTTTCGAGTCTACGTCTTCACGGGCTAAGGTAATTGGGTGAAACTTCGATCAACCTCCGTCCAACGAGGCTTGATCGTTCCCTTTATCAGAGACCGTCATCTTGGCCTTTATAGGAAATGTTTCATTGAGAATTCCATTCTCAACTGGATGCTCAAGACCTCCCACTAAATACACGGCCTTTTCGATCCTATCGAAACAGGTTTAATTTTGCGACCATTTATGTTTCACCACCTCAAGTCTAATTCCCAATCCTCCTATGGGATTTTTAGACTTTTGAACCCTCTTATGGTCTTGTGTATTAGTACCCTACAGTTGTCTTATTGGATCCCCTCCAATAAATTATTTGGCAAGCTTACTTCGTCCAACAAAGGGCTTTGGGACTTTCTTCTTCATAAAAGACTTGTAAATTTAGTCGATTCGAATCATCTATTTCTAGATTCATCGAACTTTCCAATTTACTTATCTTTTAATAAGAGGAAATGTCCTAGCTGTGGCAGATGCCAAATCTGTAAGTTAGTCTTGATTAATCCATTTAGATAATTTGAATTTTGAGTATCCATAAACCTTTTATGGGATGGTGTTCTAGAAATTTACGTGTAACTACTAGCAAACATGAATGAATATTCAATAATTTTGTTTGATCAAATATGTATGTAATAAAACCTTTGTCCAACAAAGAGACATACTTTGATCATTCTAGGTTACGTAATTCCTATATTATCCTAACATGGTCACGACTATGGGCCTAACAAGTCTCTAGTCCTTTTCATCAATGGACCTTACCATTGTTGAATCCTAGAACTGTTCTTGGCTTTTAAGTCCTTATTCACTTTCTGCAAACCACCCGCAGATTAATGATAGGAATGGTATCAAATACCAAGTAGATTTTGCAATCGTTGCTTCGTACTAGGCCAACATAATTACCAACCTATGAAGATCTTTTCTAATCTCATTCATGTTGATAATTAATGGTTCGTAGGAGGGAGGAAGAGACTGAAGGATCATGTCAATGTACGTCTCTTTTTCAAGACTGACGTGGAGGTCTTTTGAGCTTCTCCACTAGGGATTGCATCATCACTCCATGTTCTTTGTACCGACATCCCTTCCGTCATCTTAGCTCCAAACATGCCTTCGTTGCATTTTACCCCACATGCTGGTCCAGGACCATATAGACATGATGCGAACGAAGCATAGTTTGAGCCAACATCATTATATCCTACTTGCCGGTGGTCATCCTTCAACTTTTGAACGCCAAGCGTTGCCTTAGTTGTCGACCCCTCCAGCAAGCGCTGAGGAATGTCCTCATCCGATTATGTGAGTTAAGGTTCTGGAAATCTAAAAGACCATCTTAAGATTTCGCAGTCAATTCGTGTAGTTGGTTCCCTTTTAGTAAGCCTCCTAGTAATGTGTTTGGTGGATTCTAAACATTCACAAATATATAAAACAAAAAATAATAAGCAGAATGAAGTAATATTTTGGTTAAGTCTCGGTCTTTAGTCCTTAACCTCTCCCACTATTTCTACGAAAACACGGCACTCTCAAACGTTGTTTTCGGGAAATCCTTTCCTAGTGGGCTCGGGATCCACAGCGATCTCCCCCATACCCCGCTTTTACGATTCGCATGGGAAAAGAATATGTGGGAGGTATTCCATACCATTCTCATTCCACGAGATTCCTAAGATAATTGCCTCACCCTTCATGTGATTCCGAGGACTCCAAGCGAATCACGTTACTCGGGCGTTAGACCCACCCCAATCAACCGATTCATAGACTCACTGCTACCTCCACGACTCGTGAGACAGGTAACAGCAGTCTACTCATCGTTCATGACAAAGTGCAGCTTCTTTTAAGCACGATAGTCGTGCCACGACTCGTGAGACCACGCTATCGACCTAAAAGATCTTCCTCACTTTTGCCATGGATGGAAGGCTTGGACAGACTCCCAGAGTCCTAGTCCATTTATTAAGGGTCTATATTTAACTTGGTTTAACCAAGTGAGAGTTTTGATAGAACGAGACCTCATCACATATTAAGTATTGCATTGCATGCATTATGGCAGAAATATTCTAAGCGTGAATGTAACCATACATAAAGCATATAGAATAATCATAAGCATATAATACGCATCGCATGCAAAATAAAGCCTAGCACGCCCCTCTAGGATGATCACAAGCCCAAACCTATGCAACCCACTGAGCCCGCTGTGGATCTATGGTCAATCTAAGGGTAGGCCCTATGCTATTACAAGTTTTAATAACCCATTACATGCAATGGGCCTTGTAAGTCCTCTTTATCTTCTTGGGCTCTCCATCTTGGGCCTACAACGGGCTCCTTCTCCATGGATCCTCCGTGGGCCATCTGATGGCTACCTCCATGGGCCTCCAACACCTTGGGCTTGTCTTCTCTTGCAGCTTTTATTTACAAAATAAAACCTCACCCCTAACTCTACTCTCATTACATCATAAAATAAGAAACCCCAATTAAACATTTGGGGGAGTACATTAGGAGGGAGAGAGAAAGCCTTTTTATTCCAAGGCAACTAGAAGAGAGACAGAGAGGAAAATAAAGAGGCACATAGGTCACAACCCAACAAATAAATATAAATAAACCATACATGCGGTCTAGGGGCTTTGTGATCATCCTTTGTCAAATCAATTAACACAAATAGCACAAATACATATCCCACGTAAAATATGCTATACCAACATCTATGATAACCCATACAATAAAATAAATGTAGAAATTACATGTAAAATATTCACACCAAATATAGGATAATGGTGCAACCTATGTACAACGATTTTTGTTGGAAAATCCTTTTGCATAATTAGCAAGCCAATATTAATTCTATGAAATATAAAATCTCAACCAAAATTAAAATGCCCCAAGTTAATTAATTCAGAAAAATTCCAGAATTATACAGACAAATCAAATTTTCTGAAAACGCACGAAAGCAACGAAAAATCGAAAAATGGTCCACAACCGTCGGCCAGGCGCGCAGCCTGCACAGGACACGCGCCTGCGCGCGCACGGGCCCTCGCCCGCGCGGGCAGGTGCTGTCCTTGTGCAGCTGCTGCACAGCAGCGCACGCACACAGTGTAGTGCGCACGCCTGCGCGCGCCTGCCGTCTGTCGTGCGGCCTCCCTGCCGACCACCACCATTTTTCATGCTTAAATGTTTTCTTGCAACTAAATTTCTGAAACACAAAATCCGACAATTCAAGAATATGCTCATATATTCAAGAATCCCAAAATCCAACATTTGTTCAATATTAATACATGTTAAGATCTACTCATGCTCAAACCATAAAATAACCATGATGTCCAACATCATAAAACGCAGAAATTATTGCGAAATTTCACATATGAATTTTTATCATTGGTGCAACCATTGCAAAAATTAAATCTTGTTAGGAAACTCTTTCCTCATCAACCAAACAATATTTATTTTAGGAAATTCCAAATCTCAAAAAATAAATATTCTAAGTCAACGGGTTAAGAATAATGCAGAAAATATCATAAAAATAATTCAGTAAAAACAGTTTTGAAAAACGAGCCAAAAACGGGAGAGAAACGGAAAACGGTACAGCCGGCCGGCCAGGCGGGCGCGCGCGCGCAGGCTCCTCTGCCGGCTCCCATGCCAGCGCGCGCTCGCTGTCCGCGCGCGTTGGGTGCGCAGGCCCCTGCCTGCACGCGCGCCCGACCGCGCCCCTGTGCGCGCGGCCAGTGTGCTGCTGCTGCCGGTTCGCTGTTTTTTCACTCTTTTCGACTTTTTCATGCTATTTTCTAAACCACAAGATAAATTCAACCCTAGAACATGTATTAACACATTCAAGAAAACCAAGATCCAAAATTCCATGCAAAATTAAACGCCAATAAATATCTACGATAAACATGCTACAAACGTAAATTAAAACACGTTTATCATGCTTAAACGCACATAGCACATAGAATTCTAGGCCTATACACCGAACCGGGCTCTGATACCACTGAAAGATTATGTGGATCATCCCGAGAGATGAGCGCGTATAGCGGAAGCGCGAAAGAATGCGTAATAAAAAATACAAAGCATAATTAAAAGGAATTTAAATTATGCATAACATACATAAACGAATCAAGGGGTGTGCCCTTGATTCTCCCGGGCGTTTGGTGTATCTCATGTTCAATAAAACACAACATGGAGGCCATAGAATTGAAATCGGAAAAACAAAATTAAAGAACCTACCCGATTGTAGTTTTGTGTTCGTTTCGGCTACATGCATTGTTCCCCGTTTTGCACCAAGATCTCAAAGAAGAGACCCTCTAAATCATCTCACTCGCTCCACCGGAAAGCAAACAATCGTTGTGAGTGTGTGTTTTTTGAGTATTTATGGAAAAATAGGGATGGACGAAAATTTGAGGGAGAATTGAGAGATGAGAGTTGTAGAGAATACTAGGTGTGAGTGTGTGTTTTTTGAGTATTTATGAAAGATGGAATTTCCTATTCCTTCTCAAACTCTTCCAAAGAGACATACTTTGACTAGGATTTTGACCTAGTCAAATCCTAGTCAAATTAGGCTTTGATTAAGTCAAATTAATCATGGCCCTTCATCTCATCATTCTCTAGATCAAATCTTGTCCATCCATTTTGATGGGCTTTATTGAATAGGCCTATTTAATTCTAAATTAAATATTCCCTCGTACTTTATATTAAATCATATTTAATATACTAAGCCCATTAATTAATGAATGGAAAGGACTTATTTAATTCTAAATTAAATAGTCCCATGGACTTTATATTAAAATCCTATTTAATATACCAAGCCCATTAATTAATTCCATAGAATGGGATTATTTAATTCTAAATTAAATAGTCCCATGGACTTTATATCTAATTAAAAGGAAAGCCCATGCTTTATAAAATTCATAAATCTAATTTATGAACTCAAGCCCGATTATTCCAAATAGTTCATCGAGGTTTGAATCTCCAAGAAGTATAATTTAATTCCATTAAATCAAACCTTCTCCCGGAATTAATTCCAAATTAATTCCCTTTCATTTGGTGTAGCGGGTGTGACTCTTTAGGTTCACCTTTCAGCTAGACTTGGACCTACTTCTTGTTATTTCATAACCAAAGTAGTCCGTTACCATGGGTGGTCATCTATCAACGGTCCATCGCACTAGAGACTAGGTGAATATGTTGTGTGAACATTTAGGCTCCGAGTTATACGCAGGTGCGGTCCTACCGACGCTCGATACGTACGGGTATGGTCCTACTGTCGCCTGTCTCCCGGCCTTTAGTCTAGGGGTCGGTTCCCATCCTTGACTAGGAAACTATGCATAATGCTCGAGATAGGTTTAACTCGACGTAGGAAATCTTTTCCCACTACAGCAAGTGCTATGGCCATGGACTTTGTGAGTCTAAACCCATCTCCGAGCGCATAGGAGATCTTGCTGTCATATTCTTTGACTGGGGACAAATCCTATCTTGGAATTCACCATTCTTACATACTCCGACTGCACTGGACGAGGCTTATGACCACCATGTAATATAACCGGTCAAATTTCACCATATCCAAGATACAACCTTAGTATGGCCATTCAGAGACTATACCATTTTCTTTTAGATAATCGAGAAATTCTCCACTAAGGTACTCGCCACCTTGGTCTTACCGTAGGACCATAATTTTGCACCCGGTTTGGTTCTCAACTTCAAGCTAAAGTCTGTAAACCTCACAATAGCTTCATACTTGTACCTATTAGGTAAAACATAACCATACCGTGAGTGATCATCGGTGAAGGTTATGAAGTAAGAGAAACCACCTCTGGCTTGTGTTCTTAGTGGTCCACACACGTCCTCATGGACCAAGTCCAACAGACCTGTGGCAAGCCTACTTTGTCCTACAAAGGGCCTTTTGGTCATTTTCCCTTTAAGGTAGGATTCACAGGTTGCTAGGTTGTTCAAGTCCCCAACCTCTAGGTTCCTTGAGTCTACCAACCTCTCCATCCTTTCTGGAGAGATGTGATCTAGCCTTGCATGCCACAATTATGCATTCTCGTGTTTATCTATTTTGCATTTATATTGTGCGGTCATGATCAAATTAGACTTTTGCAGAATGTAGAGGCCATTATTAAGTGTACCAAGCAGATGAGTAATTCCACCTTTCATCAAATGAAAGCAATTTTTATTGATCGAAAATTCATAACCACTATTGTCTAACAACAAAATGAAAATAATAATTTTGATCATGCTAGGTACATAATAACAGTCCTCTAATTCTATCCTAACACGATCACAAGCTGGCGTTTCCTACTACTTCTGCAGCAACGGCCTTGCCATCGCCAAGCTTCAGGACTATTTCGTCTTTACTTAGCTTTCTACTTCTTTTCAACACCTACAAGTTATTGCAAATGTGAGCTCCACAGTCGGTATCCAATACCCAATTGGTAGAGTTAGTGACCATATTAACCTTAACCCCAAACGTAGCTTGCTCGGAAAGGAATTTGGTGCAATCCCTATTCGGATGCCCTTTCTCACGGCAATGAACACATACGTCATTTGACCTTGACTGTTGCTTCGAGTCAACCTTCCTCTTCCCCTTGCCTTTCCCCAGTTTGGCAACAGGAACGCTCCTAGCATTTGCAATGGTTGTGACGACCTTTCCCTTTCCCTTCTTCCTTCTCCAATGCCTGGCACCCTTGCCTTTCGTTTTGGAAGTTGGAGTCTCGCCAATCAACACAGATGGCACAGACTTCTTTGTCTTTGCCTCGTATTAGACCAACATACTAATTAACTCATGCATGCCCTTCTCAAGTGCATTCATTTTGTAGTTAATAATAAATTGATCGAAGGAGTGTGGGAGTGACTGAAGGATCACATCAATGTAGGTCTCTGTATCAAGGCCTGCTTTGAGGTCTTCGAGCTTTTCCACCAAGATAGGCATCTTGAGCCATGCTCATCTATAGAGGATCCTTCGGTCATTTTAAATCGAAAGAATGCCTTCATAGCGACATACCTAGTATGCCGGTCCGGGACTGCATAGTAATCCTTCAAGCGAGCCAAAGGAATGTTGTCTAGCCTCTCATACTGTTTATGCATCTCATTAGTCATAGATGCTAGTATGAGGCTACATACTTTCCGGTTATCCAGGTGCCAAACTTCGAACGTCTCACGTTCTTCTGGCATGGATTCTTCCGGCAAAGTATGAGGGAACGACTTGTCCATGACATAGCCTTGGTTCTCTATCCTCAGATTGCGCAACCAGTTATTATAATTTGTTCCATTGAATTTGTTTGTCTCAAGTGTGGAGGATAATGGATTCTTACACATTTTTAAATCTACATTTAAAATAAAGCATATAATCAGCAAAAAATAAAGTGGTGCTAAATAACAATTGAAGACTTGGACTTTAGTCATTTAATGCTCCCACTATTTTACAAAAACACGCCACTTTCAAATGTTGTTGTCGGGAAATATTTTCCTAGTGGCCTTGTGATCCACAACAAAATTTTTCATACCCCGCTTTTACGATTCACATGCAGAATAACTTTATGGGAGGTACCATTCTCGTCTAACGAGATTCTCAAGTTATTTTTCCTCACCCTTTTACGTGATCCTGAGGACCCCAAGCGAATCACGTTATTCAAGCGTTAGACCCGACCCAATCAATCGAATCATAGCACTCACTGCTACCCCCACGACTCGTAAGACAAGTAACATGAGAGTATTCACTTCGTTCACAACAAATGTGCAACTTATTTTCAAAACAAGAGACGTGCCACGACTCGTGAGACCACGCAATTGACAGAAATTAGCTTTGACATGTAAGCTAAACTCTTTCACACCTCATATTTGGGGTTGAATAAAAAAATTTCCCTTGAAGTCATAATTACACAAGTAGCTTGAAGTCAAATGTTGGAACTTGTAGTATTGATTTTACAATATAGATATATAGTGGAGAAAATCTTGCTTGAAGTTGTTTTCTGTTGTAAGCTGAAAGCCAAAACGCGACGTGAAGCCAGAGTTGGGGGAAAAAAGTCCTAGTAAAGCTGGTGATGGTGGAGGTGGTGCAAACGCATTAACTAAGTAGCTCTGAAAAAAGCATTTCATTAACCCTCTAACACCCTTATAAGTAGTCATTCGCCCGTATTGGTTCCACCTACAAGGAAAAAATTAACATAGCTCAGAGCTCATAAAAATTTATAAAGTACAATCGAAGGTCGAATGTAGTTGAATTGCTGAGTAAAGATCTATGTTGCTTCCATCATTTGAGTTGTGTGACATTGCTTCTTTTGCACACAAAGTGTTGTCTGGAGTACATGTGCATGAAAGATACTGGGTAAATAGAGAGTGGATACAATGAAAAGCATGTGAGCAAACAATCAATAGGTAAGTATGTATTTGACTATGAGTTTGTGTAAATATGATATGTTGACATGGCAACATCCTCAGTGGTTGTTATGAAAACATCTTATACAAGTCAATGTAGGTATCTATATGGAGAATTGTCTCCATAACATTCACTCTTTATATAATTGCACACATACACACTCACTTACATAATTACCTATCAATTATCGGCTCACGCTCTTGCCTTTGTTTTCACTCTCTATTTCCTCACTCTCTCTCATAGACACATACTCCAGACACACTGCACAAGAAACAATGACACAGAACTAAAATAATAAAAGCAATTAATCTATATCTTTATTCAGCAATTCAATGACATTCAACCTTCAATTGTATTTTATAGTTTTGTATGGGTCCTAACATTTGTTGAATTTCACATAGAATCAATACTGGGAAAGACTACATTTCTAGGTATTGGAGTGTTAATGCTATGATCTTCTTGAAGCTACTTAATTTTAATATGTTGGCACCACTCTCCCCCCCCCCCCCCCCACCATAACCACAACCATTACCACCATCCCAACAAGTACTTCCAAGAGCGTAATAGGCATGACATATCTTTATTCCTCTCTTTTTGATTCTTTTTTTTTTAAATATATACATTTTTGGGATCTGAGATCTTCTTCTTCTGTTTAAATCTTTTGTTTTAAATATAAATTTTATAAGAAGTATTAACTTAAACATTGTAAGTCCTCAATCTTTAATGTCTAAACACAATCTCTTTGTTTTTTGGTTAAATACAATTTGCCCCATCTTGATGTAACATTTACCCCCTAAGCTAACAAATGCAACATTTTTTTCCGTAAAACTAAATATTTAGACAATATTGCGCTTATTTTATATATGTATATTTTTAATTCTAAGGATTTCCTCTTTTTAGTTTTTTAAAAAAATTTCATTAAATTTTCTAATTTGAAAAAATATATTTCAATTACAATAAAGAAAAGTATAGTTAATAAGTTAAATGTTCAAATTTTATTACATTTTACGGAATGAAAGAGTAATGAATGAGTGCAATAAATACACAAAAAAAAATTCATGTAAAAGATATTTAATTTGGTAATAAAATCAAGTTATCAACTATATAATTTTTTAGATAAAAATGAGTAATTAAACAATTCTTTAAAATATTTTCGTTAAAAATATGATAAAATTAAATTTATTCATTTTCTTCCGAAAAGTGTCTAACTTTTGTCTAAGCATATATATTGTCAATTCCTTTTTAAAAGTATATATGAGTCAAAGATGTGGATCGTAAATGAGAAGATTGGTTCCGTAGAAAGACGAAAATGTTGTTGGGATATTATATTTGTAGTGTATCTATTGTACATATTAACTTATTACATCATTTTTAATTCAAATTCTTCACTTATTCAAAATTCTTATTAGTTTACAAGTAATTTTGCAATAATTTAATGCACAAAATATTAAATATATTGTCAATAATATAATTATCCAAGGCGTGAGAGGCAATTTTGTCCAATCAAGGGGGCAAGTATTACATTTGTTAATTGGGGTTTAACTATTACATCATGAATAGTTTTGGGGAGGGGGGATGATTTAACTCTTTGCTTTTTCCTTCTATTTTTAAAATAAAGCTTTTAAAAAACTCAAATTGGCCTTCACAATTTTTTCTTTTTATTTTAAATATAAGGTTTTCTATGTGGAAAATATTCTCTCTCTCTCTCTCTCCTTATAATATATTGATGAATAGTTATGAATCGTGAATGGGAGTTACATGCCCATCCAAATAATAAATTCTCAGTTTACGGAATTTATTGAAGGTCGAGTGTTCGTATGAAATTGATGGTCTAACTAAATTACATTTAGTATACTTAATGCAATCTATACACATACAATTTAATTTCAATTATGTATTATCAATATCCAAAATAGGCCTATTATTTCTAAAATCTCTTAAATTGCCAACTGCAAAAGATGGCACAACATATTCGTAAGATATTATGGAAAAATGATTTGTGATGTATGTAATTGCAATGTGTATTATAAGGATTTATTATATCTACTACTATTCATGTGGTAAATTAAATATACATGGTCTGTGACTATATTTCGTCTGTAAAATTATATGGTGGATTCTTATATTTAGAAACAAGATTTGTTATTTGGAAACAATTTCATGTATCATAAATACACTCGTATCCCTTATTAAACTTGTCATTATCTTTTCTTGTTGATTTTTTTTATATTAGTAATTTCATTATAGCCATCTACTTGGGACCTGTAAGAAATTATTTTTAAAAAGACTTTGTCTTCTCTTCGTATTCTATCACGTCACGTCAATATAACATGGCATCATTCTCAATGTTTTTTATGAAAGCATCTTATATGACTCAATGTATACATCGTTTGAAAGCATTGTCTCGATTACGTTCACTCCTTATATATTTGAACATACACTCTTACATAGATAACGGAGTATAAAGGAGATAGAGATAATGGAGAATGAAAGACACAAAGATAATGGAGAATGGAAGAGAGAGATAATAGAAAATGGAGGAGACGGAAAAAATAGAGAATGAAGGAGATAGAGATGATAAAGGATGGATGAGAACGAAATAATGGAGAAAGAAGGCGAAGAAAATAATAGAAAATGGAGGAGACAGAGATAATAGAGAATAAAGAAGACAGATATAATGGAGAATGAACGAGATAAAGATAATAGAGAATGAAGGTGACATAGATAATAGAAGATGTAGGAGACGGAAATAATGGAGAATGCCTCTAAAAGAAAAAAGAAAAAATGGAGAATGAAGAACACAGAGATAATAGAAAATGGAGGACATAGAAATAATAGAGAATGAAGGAGATAGAGATAATAAAAAATGGAGGAGGCAGAGATAATGGAAAATGAAGGAGACATACATAGTGGAGAATGAAGGAGACACATCTAATAGAAAATGGAGGAGACAGAGATAATGGAAAATGAAAGAAACAGAGATAATGGGGAATGGAGGAGATATATATAATAGAGAATGGAAGAGACAGAGATAATAGAAAGTGAAGCAGACAGAAATAATAGAGAATGAAGGAGACAGAGATAATAGAAATGGAGGAGACAGATAATTGAATAGACGACCTTTGTCTGCCCCCGATGAAACTCCTCACTCACCTTGTGAATGAAATACTTAGTGCAAGTCTCAATAGAACACTCGATGCCCAGTCTCGAGGTCCTAGACTTGGAACATTTCAGACCAACCCTCAGAAGTTAGTATCATAGCTGCCATCCAATATGTAGCCCAATTACATTGGTTGTCCGATTGGTCTGTGGGCATTTGTTGTGACATTAAACGCTATTCTGCGTTAGTAGTAAGCACAACAAACACAATGCAAGTGATGAATACTTACTCTATTCATCAAGATAATATTGTATTTATAAAGATTGACGAATAGTTCACAAAACCGCCAATCCAATTGGCTTTCTGATCACCTATTCTAACAATCTCCCACTTGACCTCAAAGCCAATTACCTATGTCACTCAGAAGCTTTTGAGAATGAGCAATCTGCGATACTGGCTCAATCTCGTGGGTCTACTCTATTTTTCTGCTGAGGTCATACGGTCCAACCGTATCTAGCCTTTTCCTACCATCGCTACTTGCAGATAGTAGCTGTCCAATAATTGTTCCATGGATCTTGTGATGAGATCTTTGGCCCAAAAGGCTTTAGCCATAGCCTAGTCGTCAACCTCCAAGGCAACTACTAGCTCAGCCGTGCTAGGCACTACATCCATCCAACGGGTGCTATTTTCATCCAAACCACTTTTCAAAAAAGACTTGCAACGTCATCATCTTCCAACTTTCATGGTGAAACGTCGTGGTATCCTGCTTAGAACCTTTCCAAGCTACCACATTCACCATTAAGTCCGAACATATATAGGTATTGAGACTACATATTATTCACATGATTCTAGAAGCTAGTATCGCTATAGCCTTCCAGAATCAACTCTTCATAAATCGTGCATCGAGAACACTTCTCTAATCCGTATTCAGGTCTTGAAGACTGCTCTGAACTGTTGTCTATTACCTCGTCGGCACAAACCCGATATCCATTGTTCTGTACGATGCATAAACTACATCAGGCCCTGTGCACCGAACAACATACCCATGCTGCATACGGCAAAGACGTAGGGGATGTAAAACATCTGAGCTTCCTCATTAGTCAATTATGACTATGTTTTGGATAACTTGGCCATATGAATGGGAATCGAATTCCTTTCATAGAAAATTGCGTGAACAATGCTCGTGTTTTAGTGTTTCCTAGCATCTTAATTTCATTCCAAATGAATAAGACATTACACACTTAACGCTCAAAAGATAACCACACTACCATTGACCCTAATGCTCGTTATTGATCGAGTCATACATCGTATGAGTTCGTCAAAACGAATATTTCAATTACATGAAATCTCAAACCTAGTTTAAATTTCAAGATAGATTCCGCGACTCCAAACCATTGATCCAATCCCAATGTCTAATATCGTTTCTCCGTATGTCCTTTGGATCATGCTCCAATCGACCGGTCGGACCAGAAACCTTTACCCATCAAGTATCTAAGGTATTATGGTCGTCCCTAGGAGGACTGGAATATAGTCAGTGGGGAATACATGGAGAATAACCTAATGTTTGCATTATTATGCATTAGACCTCTACAAACCAGACACCGAGTCTAGTCAATCTCCCTACTAGTCCCGTGACGTATGCAGGACCATCCCACATACTAAAGAACTTTGTAGGATACATATTTTTCAAAACATATCTAATATGGTAACTAGATCATGACTTTTAGAAAGTACCATGTTTCCTAAGCTGGAAACTTTCAAGTCAATGTCTAGATGGGCTAAGGTAACTTCAGTGAAACACCAACCGAACCAAGTTTAGCAGGGTGTTTTTTTCTCACTTATCAGATACCATTCACCCATGACCGCTTCAAGAAGAATTACACTAATTGAGAATTCCATTCTCATTCGGATATTTGAGAACTCCCACTGAATACAAGTCCTCTTGATCTAATCATAAAGGTAACCAATTTGATTCACCACTCCAAGTCTAATACCCCGAACCTACCAAAGGTTCTTAGACTTGTTAATCCTCTTTCAGTCTTGTGTATTCAGTAACCTTACAAATATCCGTTTTGGATCCAATCCAATAGGCTATTGGCACTCCCACTAAATACACACCCTCTCGATCTAATCGAAAGGTGACCAGTTTGGTTCACCACTCCAAGTCTAATTCCCTGAACCTACCCAGGGTTCTTAGACTTGTGAACCCTCTTCTGGTCCTGTGTATTCAGTAATCCATAGAAGTCTTTTTGGATCCAATCCAATATGCTATCAACAAGCCCACTTTGTCTAACAAAATGGCTCCTTAGTCTTTTCCTTCTCGGAGAAGATTTGCAAGCTAGCAGATCCAAATAATCTATTGATAGACTCTTTGGATCTTCCAATTTCCTCATCCTTAACTGAAGGAAACTGACCTAGCCATGGATGCCAAATCCGTAAGTTCATCTTGATCTTTTCCATTTTAGTCATTTGTTTTGAGTACTCATAATCTAATTATGGGACAGTGTCAAGTGTTTATGTACTAAAAATTGTAGAAAAGAAACGCCATTTTTTGTCAAATAAAAGCAATTTTATTGATCAAATTATGTTATCCCAAAATTGTCCAACAATAAATGGAAGACATGTTGATCATGTTAGGTTACAAAACCCTCACAGGCACATTCCTGACATGATCACGCCTAACTACTCCCTAGTCTTTGCAACAACAATTTTCCCATTGCTAGACCTTAGGATCGTTTGTCTTAGTTTTCTGTTCCTCGTCATCACCTGCACACCATTCACAGGTTATGCACGACTGGTATCCAATACCAAATAACAGAATAGTGATCATGTTGATACTCAATTCAAATGTCACTTCATTGGAGACGAGTTTTACAAAACTCCCTCTTCCAATGTCCCTTTTCTCGAAGTTAATGCAAACATCGTTCGGAACCTCTTACTGCCGAACCCATTTCCTGTTTCCTTTACCCCCGCCCAGCGGTGTAACAAGAGCACTCAAAGTGCTGGTAGCGGCTGATGTTGTTTGATCCTTCTTTCTCTTCTTACGTCCAGCACCCTTGCCTTCTGGATTAGAGGTCGAAGCCTCCTCACTAGTACCATCTGCGCAGATTTTTCAATCGTTGCCTCATACTGGACTAACATTTTTATCAACTCATGAAGGTCTTTCTCAAGCCCATTCATATTGTAGTTGACTATAAATGGGTCGAATGACAGGAGAGGAGACTGAAGGATCACGTCGATGTACATCTCTCTTTCGAGATCAGCTTGGAGGTCTTTGAGCTTTTCCACAAGGGATAGCATCATCACTCCGTTCTTTGGTACTGACGATCCTTCTATCTTCTTTGCTCTGAAGAATGCCTTACTTGATACATGTCTAGCATGTCAGTCTAGGACCGCATACACTTGCTGCAATCGAAGCATCATCGAGCCAAGATCCTCCAGCCTATCATACTACTTCTGGATCTCATTATCCATGGATGTCAGTATGATGCTGCAGACCTTCCAGTTGTCATCAAGCCTCTTCGTGAACGTCAAACGTTCTTTGGGCAATCACCCTTCTGGCAGGGTCTGAGGAAAAACCTTATCCAAAATACAAGTTTTGCTTTTTGAATCTAAGACCATTTTAAGATTTCACAGCCAGGCGTGGTAATTCGTTCCATTAGACTTATTAGTCTCAGGTATAAGGGTTAGTGTATCCTTAGACATCAACAATTAAATAGAAAATTCTTCAGTAGATTATAACAATATTATGTTCAAGTTAAGACTTGGTCCTTTTAGTCATTAACGCCTCCCACTATTTCTACGAAATTCCATCACTCTCAAATGGGGTTTCGGGAAATCATTTCCTAGTGGGCTTGGGATGTACAAGCGCAATTCTCCATGCCCGCTTTTATGATTCACATGGGAAAAGCCTCGTGGCAGGTATCTAGTACCTTTCTCTTCCGATGAGATTCCCAAGATATTTTGCCTCACCTGTTCACATGACCTCGAGGACTCCAAGTGAATCATGCTACTCGATGTTAGGCCCGACCTATCAACCAAATCATGCCTCAACTATCGCCGCCCAGGACTCGTGAGACAGGGAAACAACGAGCATATTCCTTTGCTCTAAACAATGGTGGAACTTTCCTCCATTCCAAATGTACCACGACTCGTGAGACCACACTTGGGTAGCGGTAGCTTCCTCATGACATTGCTATGGATGGAAGGCTTGGACAGATTAAACTATTTGACCCAAGTCCATCGTGGGCCTAATAATTTAACTTGATGTTAGGCCCGACCCATCAACCAAATCATACCTCAACTGTTGCCCCCCACGACTCGTGAGACAGGGAAACAGTGAGCGTTTTTCTTTGTTCACAATAATGGTGCAGCTTTCCTCTATTCCAAATGTGCCGTGACTCATGAGACCACATCTTGGAAGCGGTAGCATCCTCACCACAATGCCGTGGATGGAAGGTTTAAATGGATCAAAATAATTTTGATCCAAGTCATTTGTAGGCCTAATATTTTAACTTGGTCCTACCAAGTGAGAGTTCAAAATTATTGACCGAGACCTCATCACATTAATATTTTGCATGCATAAATATTCAATATTATAAAGCATTTAAATAAGTGCATCGGATGCAAGTAAACCTAGCATACCCCTGTTGGATTATCACGAGTCCAACCTATGCGATCCACTAAGCCCGCAGTTATTCTATGGTCTGTCTAGGGTGGTCCTACACTATTACAACAAATTAACCTATTGTCATCCCAATGGGCCTTGTACTTTACTTGTTACGCCTTGATCACCTAGGGCCTCCGTCCAACGTAGTCCTTTTTTTTTCTCCGTGGGCTTGCCTTATTATACATAAAATATAAAACTTCACCAAAGAATTCCTAACTACTCTCATTACAAGAAAAATGGAATATATGGAAAATAAAAGGAAAAGAAGACAAGCCTTAACATCATGAGGCGAAAGTGGGAGATAATAGTCACAAAACAAGAGGCACGCAAGCCCCACCCAAAATGAATTTAAAACCATACACAGGTCAATGCGCTTCATGATCATCACTTGTTAATACAATTAACAAAACACAACATAATTACATATCCAATATAATTATGCTCCAAATAATACAAATCATGTATTAAATAATGATATCCAATATCATTCCATAATATAAATAAATGCAGAAAAATACATGTTAAAAATACAACTAAAAAATGGATATTAGAAACCTCGTACAACCCATATACAATTTTTTTTTTGTTTGGAAACCATTTCCAAAATAATCTTAGGCAATTTAATTTTAGTAAAAAGCATTCTCAACTAAAATTAAACCAGCCATAAATCAAATAAAATATGCAGAATACCAAAAAATCCAATTTTTTGGAAAAACAATGAAAAAATGGCCAAGCCGTTCAGCCGTGCCTGCCGGCCGCGTAGCAGGCCCTGAGAGCGCGTTGGCACGCCCAGCGTGCGTGGCTGGCAGCGTCCGCGTGCGCAGACATCCAACGCCCGCCGACGACCAGCGCGGGCGCCATGCCTGCCCGCGGCAACAGACAGCCTGCTGCCAATCGACAGCGGTTGCTGCTGCTGCTGCAATTTTTTTATTATTATTATTCTGCACATAAAAAACTAAAATAAATACCTAGATTTCAGAAAATCCAATTTTCTAAAATCATCCAAATATCCATGATTAATCCACATAATTAAACATGCTAATTTCAACAAATAACAATGAAAATTAAAAGCAATAAACACATACTTTTAAAGTCAATCTAAACACGTTGAACATGCTTGCACATGTAAAACATGCTATCCATAGCTATATACACCGATCCGGGCTCTGATACCACTTGAAGGAAAGTGGATCGGCCCAGGAACGCAGTGGAAGCGCGGTGGAGATAAAAATATGCAGAATAAAAGAATTTAAATCACGTCCAAAGCGTGTGCCCTTGAAGTTTCCCGGCTTTGGAATAAAAGGAGAGAAACAAGAACATAAATGTAAAATATCTTTCTCTATTTTCTACTCCGATCAGCTACACGTGTTGATCTCCTCCCGACGTTCATCCACGCGAGGCCTCAATGTAGAGACCCTCTAACATAGTCCACACCACACCCGGAGAGATCTCATTTTTCTTGCTAGATAAAAACGGATCTAGAGGATGAAATCAAAGAACGGATTGCACTTTTAAATTAGTGTTCCTTCTTGATCTTACTTTGTTCTTCAATTGATTCTGGATCAATAAAACAGTAAAAAGGGTTTAGAGAGTAGAGAGAGAGAGGCCAAAATTGGCTTGAGAGAGTGTGTAGAGAGGGTTATTCTTTTTCCTAGAAAAAAATGAAGAATAAAATTCTTGTCCTTCATGATAGTATATACACATATATATACTTTTTTCACGTGATTATTGGAATGTGTCTAGTTTCATGCAAGGATGTCAAGATGCATTCCAATCAATCCCATGAATCATCAATCAAGCCTACCATTTCATAAGGTATGATTTAATCATACCAAGTAAAAGAGGCTTGATTGGAATTGATTTGTCTCTTTCCAAAAGAGACAAGTCAACTCGTCATCAAAAGGCCTTCATGGCTGATTTTAGCACTTCCAAAAGAAGTAATTTTCGGCCATCCCCTTTTCAAAGGAGTCCAACTTCTTCTAATTCCAAAAGTGGAATTAACACCTCTCTTGGGCCATGATTTAATGGACCAAATTTTATTGTAATCCAATTACAATAAGCCAAGAATTAAATGCTATTTAATTCATGGTCCAATTAAATAATTCTCATTAATCTTTTAATTCAATTAAAAGATCCAAGCTTCGATTCTCTACTTAATTGATAGATCCCATTTACCGATAAAACGAGGCCTCCATACAATATCGGCCCGTCCATCCAATGGACAATCCCATAAGTAATCCAATTACTTATCATCCTCTGAAATTGACGACAAGTCAATTCCTTCACCTCCTCGGTGATTTGTGTATGACCCTTTAGGTTCACCCTCAGTTAGAGTTGGGCCTGTGTCCAACAAGAGCCCGTCACCATGGGTGGCTGTCTAGTAACGGTCCATGTCACTAGAGACTAGGTGAATGTTGGCGTGAACATTTAGCGCCGATTTCGTACGTGTATGGTCCTACTGTCGACCGTCTCTCGGTCTTATTCTAGGGTATGGAATTGGGCGTCGGTTCTCATCCTCGACTAGGTTCTATGCTTAATACTCAAAACGCGTTTACTCTATCGATCGACGTAGGAAACCCTTTTCTACTCAATCAATTGCTATGGCCATAGACTTTCAAAGTCTAAACCATCTCAGAGCGCATAGGAGACAACACCATCATATATTGACGGGGGACAGATCCTATCTTGGAATCCGCCGTCCTCACTGCATACTTCGGTTGCACTGGACAAGCCTTATAATGACAATCTTACAGAATGATCACCTCTCGACAGATCTAAGATACAGTCTTCGTATGCACGTGACTGCCATGATTCCTCAAGTTCGAGGACTAATCCAGTACTATCGGTACCGGGAATTCCAATTATAGCCACGAAGCTGCCAAAGCTTCCATATGATGATTCCCACGAGTCATTTCAGTCAGTTGACCACCTTGTCAACTAACCCACTAAATTTGCATAGACGACCTTCGTCTGTCGCCGATGAAACTCGGCACTCACCCAGTGAATGCAATACTTAGTGCAAATCTGAATAGGACACTCGATGCCCAGTCTCGAGGTCCTCGACTCGAACATTTCAGACCAACCCTCAGAAGTTGGTTTCATAGCCACCATCCAATGCGCAACCCAACTACATGGGTTGTCCAATAGGTCTTTGGGCATTTGTTATGACATTGAAACGCCGTTCAACGTTAGTAGTAAGCACAACAAACACAATGCCAGTGATGAATACTTACTCTATTCATCAAAATAATATTGTATTTATAAAGATTGTTGAATAATTCACAAAACTGCCAATCCAATTGGCTTTCTGGTCACCTGTTCTAACAAATTATACCTCATAGTCATCCCATCAATATTTTCCTTAATTGATGATTTTTATTAATGTTGATGTTGAGAATCAGTTAAATTATTAATTAAGTTTTGTTAAACCAAATCTTACCATAACATTTGTCCCACCGCCCCCCCACCCACCCACCCAAACTACCAATGCTTCTTTCTTAGGTGTCTACTAGTATTCACCTATCGAATAGGAAATGTACTCTTTGCTTTTCGAAATCCTCTTCCAATTTGTTGTTAAGATTGTTATCGATTTTATTTCCTGCCTTTTTTTCACGTCTGAATTATGTATGTTGGGGATAGAAGGGAAATAACAAAAGGGAGGAATAAGATCTTCTACATGGTTTTAGGAAGTCTGCTTAGCCAGGTAGCCGATTAAGGTGTCTCTCGCCTTAGATAGGCTGGTCGGGATAAGTCTTTGTCGGCTTAATCGGGGTAGAGGATCTTCTCATCCTCACTTGCCTGGTCTGTCTCATGCCTTCTACCTCATGATTATTAAGGACAATATATTCACTTTAGAGGCCATTGAATGAAGCTATCTGTAGAGGACAATATGGGGAACTCAAAACGAGGATTCCTTCCAATGAGGCATGGAATTAAGTTATCCAAAAAGCAGTCTCCTAAGACTGATGAGGAGCTTAAAAGGATGTTGGACATCCCCTATGCTTCAGCCGTAGTGCAGTCAAGACTATCCTGAAGTACCTAAAAGGACTAAGGACATGTTATTGATCTACGGCAGTGGAGAGTTGATACTGGAAGGCTATAGCGACGCTAGCTTCCAGTCGGATGACGATGATGCCAAGTCTCAGTCTGGTTATGTGTTCAGACTTAATGGTGGCGTGGTTACTTGGAAGGGTTCCAAGTAGGCTACCACGGCGGACTCCACCATAGAGTTTTGAATACATAGCGGCTTTGGAAGCTGCTAAGGAGTGGTTTTGGTTGATGAGCTACATTCAAGGGTTGGATGTAGTACCTAGCATTGCTAAGCCTGTAATTATCTTTTATGATAACAACGGGGCAATAGCGCTAGCAAAGGAACCGAGATCTCATCACGATCCAAGCATATTCTTAGACGCTACCATCTACGTAGAGAGTTGGATAGCAGGAGTGACGTTCGGTTGGACCGAGTCAGCTCCGCAGAAAACATAGCAGATCCACTTGCTAAGCCCATGTCGCACGTTGCCCATACTCACCATCTGAATAAGAGGTTCGAGGTCAATGGGTGATTGGCTTTAGGTCAAGTGGGAGATTGTTGAAATAGGTGACCAGAAAAGCCAATAGGTTTGGCAATTTGTAACCTATCCGACAACTTGATGTGAATGTAATATTATTATGTGATGAATAAAGTGAGTGTTCGTCACTATTGGTACCGACTTTGTTGTGCTCACTTTACATTTGTTAAAACGGCGTTTAACTTATATGACAACAAACCCACAGACCATGGATAACAACTCGTGCAGTTGGGCCACGCATTGGATGGTGGTCATGAAACCAACTGATTAAGAGTTGGGTCTGAAACGTTCCAAGTCGAGGACCTCGAGACAGGGCATCGAGAGTCCTATTGAGACTTGCGTCAAGAGTCGTGTTCATTGGATGAGTGCCGTGTTTCATCGGCGACAGGCGTGGGACGCCTACACGATCTTGATGGGTTGGTCGACTGGGGTTGAGCCGACTGGACTGACTCGCGGGGATCATCATATGGAAGCCTTGGAGGCTTGGTCGGTATGATTGGTTTTCCCCGGTTCCGATAGTACGGGAGTAATCCTCAGACTTGACGAATCATGGCAGTAGCGTGCACAGGACGGCTGTATCTTGGATCTGGCGAGAGGTAATCATTCTGTAAGATGATTATCATAATCCTTGTCCAGTGCAGTCGGAATGTGTAGCGAGGACGGTGGATTCCAGGAAGAGGATCCGTCCCCTGTCAGTATGTGACAGAGGTATCTCCTATGCACTCGGAGACACGTTCATGCTGTTTGAAGCTGTGGCCACAGTGGTTGGTCGAATAGGGAATGGTTTCCTGTGTCGACGCAATGAAGCATACGTGGTCTCGAGTATTAAGCATAGATGCCCAGTCAAGGATGGGAACCGACGCCCAATTCCATACCCTAGACTAAGGACGGGAGACGGTAGACGGAAGGATCGTACCCGTACGGAATCGGCGCCTAAATGTTCACGCCAATTCACCTAGTCTCTAGTGCCATGGACCGTTGCTAGACGGCCACCCATGGTAACGGGCCCTTGTGGGACACGGGCCCTAGTCTAGCTGAGGGTGAACCTAAAGGGTCACACACAAATCACCGAGGAGGTTCAGAGATCGACTTGGAGTCAATCTCGAAGGATAAAATAAGTAATTGGATTACTTATGGGAAAGTCCATTGGATGGACGGGCCGATATTGTATCGGGCTTTCGTTTAATCGGTAAATTGGATTTTCGATTAAATATAGAAAGTTGAGACGTTGAGACGTTGGATCTTTTAATTGGATTGAAAGATCAACGGGAATAATTTAAATGGACATTAAATTGGATTTAATGTTGGGTTCGTCGTAATTGGATTACGATAAAACTCGGTCCGTTAAATTATACCCGAGAGGAGAAATAATTCTTAATTTGGAATGGGAAGAAGTTGGACTTCTTCCCTTAATTAAACATGGCCGACATGCTCCCTTGGAGGCAGCAAAATCAGCCATGTTTCATGCTAGGTGGTATGTTGACTTATCTCTTTTGGGAAGAGACAAATCAACTCCAATCAAGCTCTTCCCTTTTGGTATGATTTGATCATACCATATATTTTTGGTATGCTTGATTGAAGAATTGATGGTGATTGATTGGAATGAATCTAGACATCCTTGGATGAACCTAGACACATTCTAATAATCACATTAATTATGTATATATATATATATATATGAGAATATACAACACCAAGCATGATTGATTCATTATTCATCTTTTTCTAGGAAAAAGAGAAGACAAAAATCCTCTCCTCTCTCTCAAAATTTCGTGCTCCCTCCCTCTCTTACACTTGTGTTCTTCACTTGATTTTGAATCAAGAAGAAGAACAAAGTAAGTTTAAGAGAACACTAATTCATAGTGTTCTTCTCTTAAACCGATTCCTTCCTAAACCCGTTCTTTTCTAGCAAGAAGAACGTGTGTTTCTTCCGGTGTGGTGTGGATCACCTTTGGAGAATCCATACGTTTGGATTTCGTGAGCATTCCGGGGAAGGAACAACGCTAGTAGCCGGGAGCATACGCTAAACAATCAAAGGTAACGGTTTATTACGCTTTGATTGATTTCATTTGTATATCTATGCCCTATGTGTTTAAATATATGTTTTAATAATTACACATCCTACATCGAACGCCCGGTTGAGCACCCAAGGGTACACCCCTTGGGATTCGCGTATTTTGAATTTGATTTAAATCTACGCACTTTCCTCGCTTTTCTCGCTTCCGCTCGTGCTCCCGGGCGGATCCGCTTGTCCATCACATAGGATTTGAAAGAAAAAGGAGATGAAAAACGTAAAAAGGAGACCTACCAATTCGTCGTTTTTGTCTTCTAACCGGTACTCGCGTTGTTCCCTGATTTGCACCAAAATCTCGTATGTGAGATCCTCTAAATCGTGACACGCAATCCGCCCACGTATCTTGTACGTCGTGCTAGAGAACGAACAAGTGTATTTTATTTCGAGAGGACGGATCAATCACACATTATTACTTAACGGGATTAATCCTCCTTTTGTTCAATTGTTAACACAAAAGAACAAGGAATAATCTTGGAGAGTGAGAGGAGAGAGTGGCGGATGAGAGGAGAGGAAGACGAGAGTGTGTGTTGGAGTTTCATCATTTCTCTTATGGTGAGGGGCTAGGACTATATATAGAGGAGGAGTTTAATCCTCTTTCAAACTCCAACTCTAGAAGACTAATTTGACTAGGATTTTGACCTAGTCAAAGTAGTAATTTGACCTAGTCAAATTAATCCTAGCCATCCATCTCTCCTTTTAATCTCAACCATTAATTTAATTTAATGGAATATTTAAAATCATTTTAAATATTCCAAGGGCAATAAATAAATACAATAAATATAAATATTTATTCTAAGCCCATTAAATTAATTTTCTAATAAATCTAATTAATTAGATAAATCCCTTTTATCTAATAAAAAAAATTAATTTTTTCCAAGAAAATTAAGGACCCGATTAAATCCAATTTAATCATTCCATTTCTCCAAATATTTAATTCTAAATTAAATACTTAATGTGTGCAGATTGTGTGTGACTCTTTAGGTTCACCTTTCAGCTAGACTTGGTCGGATTCCTAGAATCCGCCCGTTACCATGGGTGGTCATCTAGCAACGGTCCATGGCACTAGAGACTAGGTGAAATTACGGGGATGAAGATTTAGGCTCAAACAGTACACTCGTCCTTCCGTCTACGGTCTCACCATTTAGGGTCTAGGGCACGAAAAATGCAGGTACTCATTTTGGACCTAAGTGTCGGTCTGTCCTTACTAAACGCCGCAAGGGAAACCTTCCCTTCTATTCAGTTACTGTAGCCACAGATTTTAGGGACAAGACACAGAGCATTTGTGAGACTCAACTGTCAATGCCTTTTGATAGGAGACAGATCCTTTCTTGGAAACTACTGTCACTCTGTATACCGGAGCTGCACTAGACATGGCTTATGACTACTCCAGTGCTTCTTGGCAATCTCTCACCATATCTAAGATACAACCCTGGTATACAGGTAAACTCAGTAGTTCCTCAAGTCAGAGGACTTGACCTGTACTGTTGGAATCGGGAACACACGTTATACCTAGCCGACCATACTCAAGGTCCTCCGTAAGACGGTTCCCGCGAGTCACCTCAGTCAGCTGCTCCCCAGCAGGCTAACCCACTAACACTGCTTAGACGACCTTCGTCACCCGTCGATGAAATACGACAGCAGATGCTTAGTGCAAATCTCAAGGGGAATCTCGGTACCCATTTTCGAGATTCCTTGACTTGGAGATTTTCGGATTGATTCGGCAAGACTGATTTCATGGACCTACCTCCAAGCATAGTCCCAGTCCCCGAAATACGTTTTGAGTCCGTGGGCTTTGTTTCCGTAGTTAAAAGATATATAAAGCAGATAAAGTGATCACAAACAAAGTAATGCACAATGAATATCACTTTTTTATTCATTAATAATTTATCGAATCGTTGAAATTGTTTAGACATAGGTTACATTTTGCCTGCCAAGATTGGCTACATGATCACCTATTCTAACACTAACTATTCCAAAATAGGAATTATTTCTCCTCTCGGGTAAAATTTAACGGACCGGGTTTTCTCGTAATCCAATTACGACGAACCCAACATTAAATCCAATTTAATGTCCATTTAAATTATTCCCATTGATCTTTTAATCTAATTAAAAGATTCAACGTCTCAACATCTCAACTTTCCATATTTAATCGAAAATCCAATTTCCCGATTAAATGAAGGCCCGATACAATATCGGCCCGTCCATCCGATGGACTTTCCCTTAAGTAATCCAATTACTTATTTATCCTGCGAGATTAACTCCAAGTCAATCTTTTAACCTCCTTGGTGATTTGTGTGTGACCCTTTAGGTTCACCCTCAGCTAGACATGGGCCCGTGTCCCACAAGGGCCCATTACCATGGGTGGCTGTCTAGCAACGGTCCACGGCACTAGAGATTAGGTGAATTGGCGTGAACATTTAGGCACCGATTCCGTACGGGTATGACCCTTCCGTCTACCGTCTCCCGGCCTCAGTCTAGGGTATGGAATTCGGGTCGGTTCCCATCCTTGACTAGGCATCTGTGTTTAATACTCGACCACATATGCTTCATTGCGTCGACACAGGAAACCATTCCCTCTTCGACCAACCACCGTGGCCACAGCTTTAAACAGCATGAACGTGTCTCCAAGTGCATAGGAGATACCTCTGTCACATATTGACAGGGGAAGGATCCTCTTCTTGGAATCCACCGTCCTCGCTACACATTCCGACTACACTGGACAAGGCTTATGATGATCATCTTACAGAATGATCACCTCTCACCAGATCCAAGATACAACCGTCCTGTGCACGCGACTGCCATGATTCCTCAAGTCTGAGGATTACTCCCGTACTATCGGAACCGGGGAAAACCAATCATAACGACCAAGCGTCCAAGGCTTCCACATGATGATCCTCGCGAGTCAGTCCAGTCGGCTCGACCCCAGTCGACCAACCCATCAAGATCGTGTAGGCGTCCCACGCCTGTTGCCAATGAAAAACGACACTCATCCAATGAACACGACTTTTGACGCAAGTCTCAATAGGACTCTCGATGCCTTGTCTCGAGGTCCTCGACTTGGAACGTTGCAGACCCAACTCTTAATCAGTTGGTTTCATGACCACCATCCAATGCATGGCCCAACTACACGAGTTGTTATCCATGGTCTGTGGGCTTTATTGCGATATAAGTTAAACACCGTTTTAACAAATGTGAAATGAGCGCAACAAAGTAAGCACCAGAAATGACGAATACTCATTTTATTCATCACATAATAATATTACATTTACATCGAGTTGTATAATAGGTTACAAATCGCCAAACCTATTGGCTTTCTGGTCACCTATTCTAACACTGTGCAGTGATTAGCCGCCTAACAAGGAAATAACACTTTTCGTCCTATAATTTAAGGTCTTCCCACTTTTGATCTCATTGATTACGGGATTCTTACTTTTGGTCCCGTAACTTCTAAAAAGTCGCATTTTTGGCGTCATGCCATCTTTCCGTTAAACTTTTTAACGGAAAACACCACGTATTTAGTACGTGGCTATTTGGGCCTTTGCACTTTTGGTCTCATATGTTATGGGATTCTCACTTCAGGTCCATATATTATGAAATTTTCACTTTTGGTCGCATAACTTCGAAAAAGTAACATTTTTAGTCCCATGCACTTAACGGCCACATGACACTTCTCGTTAAATATCTAAAGAGAAGTGTCATGGGATCGAAAGTGCTACTTTTTGAAGGTTACAGGGCCAAAAGTGAGAATCCTGTTTTCAATGGACCAAAAGTGAAAATGCCCTAAGTTATGGGATGAAAAATAGTATTTCCCCGCCGCCTAACCATGGACTTGGAGGAGGCCAAAAAAATCAAAGAATGTGGTGGAGGAGTTGTCAAATGTTACTGGTTGGGGGAAGTAGGTGAATGATTCTCAGAACAAGAAGATTGCTTTAGGTTCCAAATTTCTTAAATTAAGTCCCACTCTTGGAAGAGAACTTGTTCATGTTGAGGCGGGTTGTGAGGCATGAGAGGATTAGTTCCCTACCCCTTTTTGTTAGCTTACACGTAATGGTAAGTAACAATAACTTTTCAATGTTATCATTAAAACTTTCCTATGTCATTGCATGCACCTTGGACTTAGAGATCTCATTCTTAATAATTTCAAGTTAGGAGATCCTTTTAGTAGAGTTGTTGAGTGATATTATTTTTATTGTCCTTTATTTTGAGGGGTACCACCCCAAGGAAGTGTTTGACAATTTTTTCAATTTGTGACTTAGTACTATCTCTTTGAAATCATGAAGTAAATTTTTTTGAGACACATAAAGACATTGATTCAATGTAAAAAAGTATAGAAGAGAAATGAAACATTTTATTTTACTATATGGACTTGAAATTCCTAAAAATTAGTATTTAGACTCAATTCTAGTTTTTAGCATTACACCTTTTTATTGTTTGATTCACATTGTCTACTTTATTTACTTTTCCCTTATCTAAAGAACATTTTAGGAGTTCTTTTATATTTAATTTTAGCTCCTGGGTGTCGTATTGAGCACCTTGATAAAGTTTGTTGTCTCCTTTCATTTTTGGGAGCTTGGTAGGAGTTCTTAGTTGAAGATGTTTTGGTCTTAAGGTGTTGTATTATGCAACTTGAGAAAGTTTGTGATCTTAACTCATTCGTTGGAACTTTGTGGAGTTCTCGTGTTGAAGATATTTTTAGCTTTGGAGTGTCGTTTTTTCACCTCAATGAGGAGGCTAATTTAGATTGCCTTAGAAGGTTTGAGCTTTTTGTCTTCCCCATAAGAGATTTATTATTAATCATTATGATTGTGATTGTGGATTGGAGGTTGTGTTGAGAACCTCATGGACCACATCGAACCCTGGTAGACGCTTCCGCGGTTGCCCAGGGAGAAGTGTTAGAATCTACGCCTTTTACATAAATCTTTAACTCTGTTTTGAAATCCATATGTGACTACGATTTGTGGTTGTTTAAATATGGTAGATATGGTAAAAACAGCTTTTGACTTTAAACTTCTGTGTTATAGGGTACTTATTGTGGTACGTTCGAGTGAGTCGACCCTCCGATGTGTCAACGATCTATAGAGGTAATACCGGGTTTACTTAAGCGATTGGCTCGATATGACGAGGTTGTTCATTGTCTTGACAACCGAATGGATATGGTAGAAAAAAGACATTCGGGGTGGCAAGCGGATGTTGTGGTCGGTTGTTTTTAGTTGTGCATTCTGTATGACCGCAATGTTTGCTTACTTCTGCCCACGATGATCCGTGATAAGGACTATTACGCCACTGCCTACTGATTTATGTTTGTGCAGTCAGAAAAACTCCCTTATGTCCTTCTTTTGTTAGTTAAAGGTGGCAGTAGACCGTAATGTTTTCCCCCTGTAATAATGTATAAAGTTAACCCAATTTGTAACCATGGTCTTTAAATGATGTGCAGTAATTGCCTTATATAATTTGAAGTATGTTTTAATTATTCTGCACTTTCCATTTGAACTATGCAACCTCTCAGGTTCGAACATGTGGTGTGTTAATAATGTCTTGAGATCAATCCAAATACTAGATTTTGTCGTACATACAATCTATATTTGGGGATAGTTTTATAACACAAAAAACTTTCCAACTACCTACCCATAATTAATGTGTCATGCGTTAATATTATCTATATATACACATTCCAATGGTGAAGTGTTGCATCATAAGTTACCAAACTATATGTACACATATCCTGAAAATGTTATCATGCTACGAAAATTGTCTACATTCCAGAAAAGTAAGCAACATGTGTCCTCCACATAAAAGGTTCTTTTATTGCAAGCACTTTTCCAAACAAATGGACCGTTGCTTCATTCGAGAGTTAGTTCGCAAGATTGAGTCAAGGTCTTCTAACGGCGGGCAGTCGACCATGACACTATCCGCAGTGCTGTAGCTGTCGTGAAAGTCATCTTCGGTACGAAGCTGAGCTTCGATATTGGGCAGGCAAGATTGAACCATCTGAAAGAGCGCCATGAAATGTTTAGTTGGTTATTCAACCGGCCCGGCGTCCGTTGGATTCCAAGACCCAATATTGTGCTCGTGAACGAATCATTATGGGAGGATATTGGACGGGTCAGTACATGTAGCCTGAAAGCTCAAAAGAAACTTCTTTACTTGTGTGTTACAAACGTCTACAAATTAAAGCTGATATACTGAATATGCTATTTTGTGGAGCACGTTTAACCTTTCGAATATTGTTACCATTTCTTTATGGCAATTTCGTCTGAAGTTATAATTTATCATTTTCAGGAAAAGCCCTCGGCTCTAGCGTACCGGTTCGACATAGAGCCGGCATGGAGGAATTAAAGATAATTTTTGGCGTTCCTGAAAATGAGCCTTACCACCCCAGTGATGGTGAGGTGTACCCTGAAACTAGGAATCTCCTAGGGGAAATTGAAGTTCGAATGCCCCCCGGCGGAAATGAGAATTCTGAAGGAGAGTCAACAGTTGATAAGGCTTAGGTTTAGTCAAATTAACTTAAGATGGACAATGACTACTTAACATGACACGTTTACACGTACTACGTATTGTGTTAGGTTGCTTGTTTTCTCAAGTAGTTTTCCTATTGTACTAATTCGCTGTTTAATTGGCAGCATAGTAGTTGCATATTTCAATTTCTTACAATTCTATGCTTTTGTAGTATACTCTTTAAAAATTGATGAAATCTAAAACTTAGATAACTTCATTTAAATTAGGCAGCCCATCCTCCATTAAATAGTGTTCGATGAATGATCTTATGTATAATTTACAATAATCGATTAACAACATAATAAAAATTAATCGAGGTGTTTTGGATACAAGATTTCGCCGTACGGTAATGTCATAAAAATGCATTGTAGTATACTAATCGTCGGTTCATTCCTTTATATTTTTAGCTTAATGAGCGCCATATAGTTCGTTTCTCAATTGACTATACAATGATTTACCGAAATTCGTAGCATGTTGCATCCTATTCTATTTAAACCACAATTAGCCATTGCATGGGGATACAAATATCGACGCTGTGGTCGAAAATTAATTGTACATAAGGAAGTCCTTTGAAATTATATTGCATGTTTTATTTTGCACGCCAAATAATCATATTTTCGTTATGAATTCTATTTAACTAAAATAAACCCTATTTCAATAGGTTTCAGTAGCAACATAATTAACAAAAAATAATGCATTCATATGCAATAAATTATGTCAGCAAACGACAAGATTTCCGTCTATCTGGCTAAACACCCTTCCCCTTTTCTTCTTCAGAAATTACCCGCATATTAATAATATTTTAAGTCAATAAATATTTATTTGCTCTGATACATGTAAGTGGTAGTTGCATTGTAGAATCATTAATGACGGCAGAGGTTAATGAATTAAAGTTGGGAATTAAGTGCATGCATGATTTCATTTTGGCAGCAAAAATTAATTCTTTGACTAAAACAGTGGTAGGGAAAATCTTCCAAATGGTAGGGAAGGCATTCACATATTCTTCTAACCAAAATATGTCTCAATTAATTTGTATATTATTTAATGTTTTAGATAATACAATACGAAATTGTGTGTGACCTTTACCTTTAATTAATGCTTTATTACCAAATATTAGTAAAGATATAATGTAAACCTATCCCATTGTCAATAAATTATCTATATTTCTATTCAAGCCATGAAGTTCAATCACAAGTATGTGATTTCCTACTAAAATTGTAAATTAAACAAAATTAAGACAACGGCCGAAAAAAAAAAATACGATAATTGTATTTCCCTATTACGGAGACTTTGTAAGACCAACAACTTTATGGATCTAAAATATAATATTGAAATAGCATATTATATTTAGCATTTTTACAATGGAAATTAACAGTAATGTGTAAATGAGTGTTTATATAGAGTTCCATATAAATGATGGGTTGGAATTTTACATTAATAGGACTATAGCTAAATCAATTAAAATTTGCTATCACCCGGGGCAAAATCACAAGCTAATGAATTGTTAATTAAGAACTTAAAAATCTTAATAAAATGCACATAGGGATATAATAGTGTAGAACGTGAATCCTAGATTATCCCATCTTATAAATAAGGGTTTGAAAAGAAGATCTTGGGATGAAGATATGCATGGTGAAGGACAAGCGGATCCGCCCGGGAGCACGAGCGGAAGCGAGAAAAGCGAGAAATTGCGTAAATTTAAATCAAATTCAAAATACGCGAATCCCAAGGGGTGTATCCTTGGGGTGCTCAACCGGGCGTTCGATGTAGGATGTGTAAATATTAAAACATATATTTAAACACATAGGGCATAGATATACAAATGAAATCAATCAAAGCGTAATAAACCGTTACCTTTGATTGTTTAGCGTATGCTCCCGTCTACTAGCGTTGTTCCTTCTCCGGAATGCTCACGAAATCCAAACGTATGGATTCTCCAAAGGTAATCCACACCACACCGGAAGAAACACACGTTCTTCTTGCTAGAAAAGAATGGGTTTAGGAAGGAATCGGTTTAAGAGAAGAACACTATGAATTAGTGTTCTCTTAAACTTACTTTGTTCTTCTTCTTGATTCAAAATCAAGTGAAGAACACAAGTGTAAGAGAGGGAGGGAGCACGAAATTTTGAGAGAGAGGAGAGGATTTTTGTCTTCTCTTTTTCCTAGAAAAAGATGAATAATGAATCACTTATGCTAGGTGTTGTATATTCTAATATATATACATAATTAATGTGATTATTGGAATGTGTCTAGGTTCATCCAAGGATGTCTAGATTCATTCCAATCAATCACCATCAATTTTTCAATCAAGCCTACCAAAATTTATGGTATGATCAAATCATACCAAAAGGGAAGAGCTTGATTGGAGTTGATTTGTCTCTTTCCAAAAAGAGACAAGTCAACATACCACCTAGCATGCAACATGGCTGATTTTGCTTCCTCCAAGGGAGCATGTCGCTATGTTTAATTAAGGAAAGAAGTCCAACTTCTTCCTATTCCAAATTAGGAATTATTTCTCCTCTCGAGTATAATTTAACGGACCCGGTTTTATCGTAATCCAATTATGACGAACCCAATATTAAATCCAATTTAATGTCCACTTAAATTATTCCCGTTGACCTTTTAATCCAATTAAAAGATCCAACGTCTCAACGTCTCAACTTTCCATATTTAATCGAAAATCCAATTTACCGATTAAATGAAAGCCCGATACAATATCGACCCATCCATCCAATGGACTTTTCCCTTAAGTAATCCAATTACTTATTTTATCCTTCAAGATTGACTCCAAGTCGATCTCTCAACCTCCTCGGTGATTTGTGTGTGACCCTTTAGGTTCACCCTCAGCTAGACTTAGGCCCATGTCCCACAAGGGCCCGTTACCATGGGTGGCCGTCTAGCAACGGTCCATGGCACTAGAGACTAGGTGAATTGGCGTGAACATTTAGGCGCCGATTCCGCACGGGTACGATCCTTCCGTCTACCGTCTCCCGGCCTTAGTCTAGGGTATGGAATTGAGCGTCGGTTCCCATCCTTGACCAGGCATCTATGCTTAATACTCGAGACCACGTATGCTTCATTGCGTCGACACAGGAAACCATTCCCTGTTTGACCAACCACTGTGGCCACAGCTTCAAACAGCATGTACGTGTCTCCGAGTGCATAGGAGATACCTCTGTCATATACTGACAGGGGATGGATCCTCTTCTTGGAATCCACCGTCCTCGCTACACATTTCGACTGCACTGGACAAGGCTTATAATGATCATCTTACAGAATGATCACCTCTCGCCAGATCCAAGATACAGCCGTCCTGTGCACGTGACTGCCATGATTCCTCAAGTCTGAGGATTACTCCCGTACTATCGGAACCGGGGAATCCAATCATACCGACCAAGCCTCCAAGGCTTCCATATGATGATCCCCGCAAGTCAGTCCAGTCGGCTCGACCCAGTCGACCAACCCATCAAGATCGTGTAGGCGTCCCACGCCTGTCGCCGATGAAACACGACACTCATCCAATGAACACGACTCTTGACGCAAGTCTCAACAGGACTCTCGATGCCCTGTCTCGAGGTCCTCGACTTGGAACGTTTCAGACCCAACTCTTAATCAGTTGGTTTTCATGACCACCATCCAATGCGTGGCCCAACTGCACGAGTTGTTATCCATGGTCTGTGGGCTTTGTTGCGATATAAGTTAAACACCATTTTAACAAATGTAAGATGAGCGCAACAAAGAAGGTACCATTGGTGACGAACACTCATCTTATTCATCACATAATAATATTACATTCACATCAAGTTGTCGGATAGGTTACAAATTGCCAAACCTATTGGCTTTCTGGTCACCTATTCCAACACATGGTAGGTGTGGCACTATTCCCCATGGCTTCCCAAGATGAACTTTAGCTATAAATAGGTGTATTGTGTTTGATTTAATTTGCACCACTTCTTCCCTTCTGTCTGAGCCTTCTCTCAACCCATCATACTTCAGCAATCTCAATCGATAACATGGTTTTTCAGGATGGGTATATTTCCAGGACAAGTTGTTCTATACCACGAAGTGGTCGAAAACTATGGAGGCCACGTTCGTCGATTCACTCGTCCAGCACCAGCAAAATGGGTCATTCCACCACGACCGCGTCAACTATCACGCTGTTCTTTGTTCCATCTACGATGTGAACAAGGAACATTTAAGCAGGCACTCGTACGCTACGGGACAAAATAAGCTTAAGAAACTGAAAGAACGACATGCATTGTTCAATTGGTTGCTAACTCTATCTGGTGTGTTCTGTAATAAGGTTGATTGATATGTTATAGGTGATGACATAACTTGCGAGCTGATAATATAGGTAACGTTTATGTTTCATTTCTATAGACCAAGTTTCAAGATAGTTGCAACTTTACACACTATTCTAGACCGATTTCAACTCTTTAATTTTCACATTTTTTATTTTTGATTTATTACTAATCGCAATGCCAATGTTGTACGAACACGTTCTTCTAAAGTGTTATGTTAATGCGTACGAGGATTTGTATAAGAATCTCTATTTGCTTTTTGGATCCCATGCACCTACCTATCCACGTCTACTTGAGGAGGAGGAGGTTGACTCTATCGCTTAATTTGCTGTACTACCAGGCTGGGTGGATGATTACCCTCCTCCTCCGATAAACGAAATAATACTTGCAAACATTGGCCACCTAAATGATACTTCAATTGACTCGACCTCGCTGTGGCACTTTTTCGAAGAGTACTACGCTTCAGATGATGAAGAAGTTGAATCCATGGTTGGTATACCCGGATTTGAAAGCCCGATCAAACCTTGCCCAGCTGTTCCCCCCTTCTCCCCACCCAAGCTATGTATCCGTTGAGCACCCTAGCTCATCCGCATCTAATGAAATCAGTAAATCATCCTAGTATCTTTTAGGTCATTATAAGTCGATATATAGGTTGAGCCATATTTAGGGTTTTCATGGCCAACTATCGGATGTATGTGTTGTTCAGCCTACTTTGGCCTACTTTGTTTCGGTTTTCTTAAGCCCCGTGTGCCTAAGATTATGGAAGATTTATGTTTTGACAAATGTAGTGGAAGTGTGTGGTTATGGCCTGTTAATGTGTGTTTTGTGAAAGTTTAGTCGCCATAGCTTGTATGCATGAATTTGTAATGATTGTAATGTTGCTATGACTGTAATGTCGTAAAGTACGTTATTAATATATTGTGTATTTTGATTGCGCAAGAATTATCTTTCTATAAACATTTGATAACGAAAATGTCTATACATTATGCTAGTAAAAATTTATTCCGCACGAAGCATTATTTGTAAACAATTACATTTTCAGAAATATTAAATAAAATTTTATTTGACATTTTCCAAAAAATGGTTGAATGTCATATGAACACGCAAATACGCGATATGTGGTCCGAAGGTTGTGTCTACGGATGAGTAAATATTGTATGTAATTATAAGATGCTAACCTACTTCTGGTTACCTAAAGCTGATGAAAAATTTTATACATTCATTATTGTCTGAATTTAATTCATTAATATTCCTCAAAACTGCAAACTTGAAGAAATTCATAAGTGGGTTAGTTCCTGTGATCGAATTATTTTTACAGCAATTGTAGAAAATACTTAATGATGGTGTTAACGTAATTACTCATATTATAGAAATAAATATGTTCATCAGTATAGAATAAGGTAAGATATGAAGTTTTTTATATTTGTTATATGTGTAGTACATAAAAAGCACTTTATTCATATTTCGTAGATATGTTCATTTATTGACCTGACAAAATGTAGCACTTCGGTGCATCCTTTCACTTGTAAACCAATGCTACAAAAGGAACATTTGGTGTAGAATAAAACAAATGCATATCTTTGTTGGAGCCCAAAAATGGGAAGAGCATATTTGTCAGTTCTCTGCACACACCAAAGCTGGAAATGTGGATTTATTTGGCTTTGGAAAGGAGTATGAAGACACGTGTCCGTCTGTCATTGGCTACCACCTAATACACCCTTCCTTCCAAGCAACTCTCATTTACAGCAGCACCCGACCTTTTTCCCTCGTTTACTGTGATTTCTCCAGTGTAATGATTACCCTCTTTAATTTAATTGCTTGGACCTAAGATGAATAAGAAAAAACCGATTTGTCACCTTCCTCATCTGCCAAAGCGTAACAAAATCCTTTCAGTTTCCGCAGAACTGTAACTTCCCTGCTATGGCACCTCCCCAACAACGCCGACCACAAAAACGGCATTTCCACTCGGGAAGGTGGACGAAATCTCATGATACTGCTTTCATCAATGCACTCTGTTGGAAGGCTGAGAAAGGTTTCACACAACATGATCCTTTACGCCCCAACAAGATGGCTCTGGAATTCGCTAGTAATGCGGTGAACCCAGCCTTCGTTTGGGACGAAGAAAGGAACGTCGTGCACGGACCAGACGACGCTTGGAGGGCCTTAATCAAGGTAAGTCAATTTTCTTGAACAATGTTTAGAATTTTCCATATCTTCACACCCTTACACCGATTTCTATCTGAACCCATAATTTCCTCTTGTTTTGCTTAAGGAGCACCCATTCGCCAACGCTTACCTCAAGCGTGGTGAGCCGCAATGGCAAAACCTGCAGTTCATCTTCGAGCAAGATGAAGACGGTGTCTGGGGAAATCCAGAGGACATAGTCAACATCTCAAGCGGGGAGTCGGATGTCTACGACAGTGCTGACGACGGTGTTGAATTCCTTGGACGTCGTCGCCCTTGAAAGAAAATCCGGTGGATCGTCCCGGGAATTGCGCGAATGCGGAAGCGCGGTAAAAAATAAACATATTAAAATAAAAGGCATGCTTTTAATTTAAAGAACACGCTCAAGGGGTGTGCCCTTGAGGTTCCCGGGCGTTCGGTGTATCTCATGATCATAAAACAATTAAATAAATCATGGAGGCCATAGAGTTGAAAATTAAAGAGGGACGAAAATCTTAAACGAGACCTACCCGTTGTCGTTTTCGTCTTCAACTGCTACTCGCGTTGTTCCCCGTTTTTGCACCAAGACCTCGTTCTTGAGATCCTCCAAATCGTGACACACGATCCACCCACGTATCTTGCACGTCGTGCTAGCAACGAACAAGTATTATTTTTGGAGTGGACGAATCAATAACTCGTTATCAATTAACGGTATTGGTTCGTCAAAGTTCTTGATGTTCCAAGAACAAAAAGAACTAAGAAAAATATTTTCTTGGAGAGAGAGAGAGAGAGGGGCGGACGAGAGAGGGGAGGAGAGAGTGTGTGTTGTGTGTGTTTTTCAAGAATCATCAATCCTTTAAATGTTGGAAGCTAGGGGTTTATATAGAGGAAGAGTTTAATCCTCTTTAAACTCAAACTCTAAGTAACCTAATTTGACTAGGATTTTGACCTAGTCAAAGTCCTAGTCAAACTAGTGTTTGACCTAGTCAAACGAATCCTAGCCTTCCATCTCCCCTTTCCATCTCGACCGTTGATTTTAATTTAATGGAATATTTAAATCCTATTAAATATTCCAAAAGGCTAAAAGAATAAATATATTATTATTTATTCTAAGCCCATTAAATCAACCCTTTTAATAAATCCTATTTATTAATTTAATTCCTTTTATCAAATAGAAGGAATTAATCTCTCCAAGAAAATATAGGACCCGATTAAATCTTATTTAATCATTCCTTTACTCCAATATTTAATTCCAAATTAAATACTCTTTAGGTTCACCATTCAGCTAGACTTGGTCGGATTCCTAGAACTTGGACATTTCCGGACTGATTCGGTAAGACTGATTTCATGGACCTACCTCCAAGCGTAGTCCCAGTCCCCGAAATCGTTTCTCAGTCCGTGGGCTTTGTTTGCGTAGTGAACAGAAATGTAAATGCAGATAAGTGAACGTAAACAAAGTATTGCCATATGAATTTTCACTTCTTTATTCATACATATTTTATCAAATACCAAAGAATTGTCTAGACATAGGTTACATATTCCTGCCAAAATTGGCTTACATGGTCACCTATTCTAACAATCTCCCACTTGACCTTTAAAGCCAATTGCCCATATGCTTAATCCCCATCTTCTCAAGATGTTGCGTATGAGCGCTCTGCGACATAGGCTTTGTCAGCGGGTCTGCTGTGTTGTCTACCGAGTTGACTCGGTCCATCCGGACGTCACCTCTTCCTATCATTTCTCTAAGAAGATGGTAGCGTCTAAGAATATGTTTGGAACGGTGATGAGATCTCGGTTCCTTTGCTTGCGCTATAGCGCCGTTGTTATCACAGAAGATGACAACGGGCTCGGCGATGCTAGGCACCACACCCAACTCTTGGATGTAGTTTCTCATCCAAACCGCTTCCTTAGCAGCTTCTGAAGCTGCTATGTATTCAGCCTCTGTGGTGGAGTCAGCAATGGTTGCTTGCTTGGAACTTTTCCAAGCTACTATTCCTCCACTGAGTTTGAATACGTACCCCGATTGAGACTTGGCATCATCGTCATCAGACTGGAAAGCTAGCGTCGCTAAAGCTTTCCAGAATTAGTTCTCCATTGCCATAGACTAGGAACATTTCCTTAGTCCTTCTTAGGTACTTAAGGATGCCCTTAACAGCATTCCAATGTGCCTCTCCTGCGCAGGACTGATATCTGCTTGTTACGCTCAAAGCGTATGCAATGTCAGGCCTAGTGCAGTGGACCGCATATTGTATGCTACCTACGGCGGAGGCATAGGGGATGACCTTCATCCTTTCAAGTTCCTTATCAGTCTGTGGGGACTGTTTCTTGGATAACTTGATCCCATGCCTCATTGGAAGGAATCCTCGTTTGGAGTTGTCCATTCGATATCTCTTTAGGACTTTCTCCATATACGAGTTTTGGGTGAGTCCTAACATCCTTTTAGATCTGTCCCTGACAATCTGGATGCCTAGGATGTAGGAGGCTTCACCCAAGTCCTTCATGGAAAACTGGGTTGACAACCATGCTTTTGTGTTTCCTAACATTCTGACGTCATTACCAATGAGCAGAATGTCATCCACATAAAGCACTAGGAACACTATTGAGCTCCCACTGACCTTCTTGTATACACAAGGGTCGGATTCGTTTTTGATGAAGTCATATCCCCGTATTACTTCATCAAATCGAATGTTCCAACTTCGGGAGGTTTGTTTGAGGCCATAGATGGACTTCTGGAGGCGACAGACTTTCTGTTCTTCTCTAGTGACCGTGAAACCCTGCGGCTGATCCATATAGATCTCTTCTTCAATGAAACCGTTGAGGAAGGCCGTTTTCACGTCCATCTGCCATATCTCATAGTCATACCATGCTGCTATGGCGAGCAGAATCCGAATGGACTTAGCCATGGCTACAGGCGAGTAGGTATCCTCAAAATCGACCCCGGGTCGTTGAGTGTATCCCTTAGCTACAAGCCTAGCCTTAAAGGTTGTGACTTCTCCATCAACGCCAAGTTTGCGCTTGTAGACCTACTTACAGCCCACTAGCTTAACACCTTTCGGTGGATCTACGAGACTCCAAACTTGGTTTTCGCTCATGGAGTCCATTTCGGCTTTCATGGCCTCAAGCCCTTTCCCGGAGTCGATGTCAGACATCGCTTCTCCATAAGTCTTAGGATCGTTATCCAAAAGATCGGTCGCACCTAGAAAGCCATATCTCATTGGAGGTCTGGACTCTCTAGTGGACCTACGGAGAACGGGAACGTTAGTGGTGACTGTGGGCGCTGACTGTATCGGAGCCGGTGGTTCAGGAACCGTGGCTGGCCGTTCCTGAGGCTGTCCTTCATGCCTAGCATGTTGGACCTCTCGAGGTTGGTCAGCCCTTCGGCTGTCTATCCTGAATCCTCTAAGTGAGGGTTCCGCGGCTTCTTCTGATGGCTGGATTCCATCACTTGATTCCTCAAGGATCAGCTCATCAGGTTGGATATCCTCCGGGAAGCCTTGCTCCAAGAATACTGCATTTCTTGAAACAAACACCTTTTGTTCCAAGGGGTCATAAAAGTAATAACCCGCAGTTTCTTTAGGGTATCCAACGAACCTGCATAAGCTAGACCTAGATTCTAACTTATCTCCCACTAACCTCTTGACGTATGCGGGGCTACACCACACTTTCAAGTAGTTGTAGGATGCAGGCTTGCCGTGCCATATCTCATATGGCGTTTGGGTCAATGTGCTAGTAGGCGCCAAATTCAATAATTTGGCCGCCGTTTCTAGTGCATAGCCCCAAAACGATAAGGGCAATTTGGTAAAACTCATCATGGACCGAACCATGTCCAACAGGGTTCGATTCCTCCTTTCAGAGACACCATTTAACTGCGGTGTTCCTGGAGGTGTCCATTCTGATATTATACCATGTTCTTTTAGATAGTCTAGGAACTCCGTACTAAGGTATTCACCGCCTCGGTCCGATCGAAGGATTTTAATTTTGCAGTTGGTTTGGTTCTCCACTTCAAGTCTGAATTCTTTAAACCTCTCAAGAGCTTCAGACTTGTACCTCATCAGGTAAACATAACCATACCGTGAATGATCATCGGTGAAGGTTATGAAGTAGGAGAACCCACCTCGGGCCTGCGTCCTTAGTGGTCCACATACGTCTGTATGGACCAAGTCCAACAGACCTGTGGCAAGCCTGCTTTGTCCTACAAAGGGCCTCTTGGTCATTTTCCCTCTTAGACAGGATTCACAAGTTGGTAGATCGTTCAAGTCCCCAACCTCTAGGTTCTTTGAGTCTACCAACCTTTTCATCCTATCTTGGGATATGTGACCTAGCCTAGCGTGCCACAGACGTGCGTTCCTGTTATTATCTAATTTTCGTTTGTGTTGTGCATTGAGGACGAAATTCGTTTGTTGCAAGATATAGAGTCCGTTATGTAATGTACCAAGTAGATGAGCAATTCCACACCTCATCAAATAAAAGCAATTTTTATTGAATCTAAACTCATAACCACTATTGTCCAACAATGGAATGGAAATGATGTTTTTAATCATACTGGGTACAAAAATAAACTTGTTCTAAATCTATGCTAATATTATCACTAATCACTAGAGTGGCGATCCTACTGCTTCTGCCGAGATGGCCTTGCCATTCCCAAGCTTCAGGATCATGTCCCCGCTACCCAGTTTTCTGCTTCTTTTCAACACCTGCAAGTCATTGCAAATGTGAGCTCCACAGCCGGTATCTAATACCCAAGAGGCAGAACTAGTGACCATATTAACCTCAATCACATATATACCTTGGTTCGAGAAGAGTTTGGGGCACTCTCTCTTCCAATGCCCTTTCTCACGGCAGTTGATACATATGTCATATGCCTTTGACTGTTGCTTGGAGACAACCTTTCCCTTTCCTTTGCCTTTTCCCTCTTTGGCAATGGGAACACTCTTAGTGTTCGTAGCTGCTTTGACGGCCTTTCCCTTCCCTTTCTTCTTTTTCCAACGTCCGGCACCCTTGCCTTTCGTATTAGAAGTTGAAGCACCTCCAAACAATACCGAAGGCGTGGACTTCTTAGTCGTTGCCTCGTATTGCACCAACATATTTGATCAACTCATGAATGCCTTTCTCAAGTGCGTTCATGTTGTAGTTGACGATAAATTGGTCAAAGGAGGGTGGGAGTGACTGAAGGATCACATCTATGTACGTTTCATTATCGAGACCTGCCTTTAGGTCCTCGAGCTTTTCCACCAGGGTAAGCATTTTTAACCCCGTGCTCTTGTACAGAGGATCCTTCTGTCATTTTAGTTCCAAAGAACGCCTTGGTCGCGACATACCTAGTATGCCGGTCCGGGATTGCATAGCAATCCTTTAGGCGAGCCATAATAGAAGGGACATCGTCTAGCCTTTCATACTGCTTCTGAATCTCATTGGTCATCGAAGCAAGTATGATGCTACGGACCTTCCGGTTATCCTTATGCCAAGTCTCGAACGTCTCACGTTCTTCTGGCGTGGATCCTTCCGGTAAGGTCCTAGGGAGAGGCTCGTCCATGACGTAGCCTTGGTTCTCGTAATCTAGGACTATCCTGAGATTTCGCAACCAGTCGTTGTAGTTTGTTCCATTGAATTTGTTTGTCTCAAGAATGGTGGAAAGTGGGTTCTTAGACATTTTAAAATCTACATTTTAGAAAACAGCATGCAATCAGCAGAAAATAAAAGACGGTGGTTTGATAAAATAATTAAATGCATGGACTTTAGTCATTTAATCCTCCCACTATTTATACGAAAACACGGTACTCTCAAACGTGATTTTCGGGAAATCCTTTCCAAGTGGGCTTGGGATCCACAGCGATTTTTCCCATACCCCGCTTTTACGATTCGCATGGAAAAGATCCTATGGAAGGTATTCCATACCATTCTCGTTCCACGAGATTTCCAAGATTATTGCCTCACCCTTTCACATGATCCCGAGGACTCCAAGCGAATCATGTTAATTGGGCGTTAGACCCAACCCAATCGACCGAGCCACGGACCCACTGGTACCCCCCACGACTCGTGAGACAGGTAGCAGCAGCCCGCTTTTCGTTCATGACATAATGCAGCTTCCTTTAAGTACAATAACGTGCCACGACTCGTGAGACCACGCTATTGACCTAAAGCAGCTTCCTCACTATGCCATGGATTGGAAGGCATGGACAAACTCCTAGAGTTCATGTCCACTTTGTTTATGGTCTAATATTTTGACATTGGTCCAACCAATGTGAGAGTAAAGTAATGACCGAGATCTCAAATAAATATCTACACATACATCCATAATGCGTAAATAAACTATTCATAGCAGTTATACGATAAATAAATAATCCATTCATCCATCATCATAACCACATGCAAAATTAAAGCCTAGCACGCCCCTGTTGGATGATCACGAGCCCGAATCCTATGCGATCCACTGAGCCCGCAGTGGATCTATGGTCAATCTAGGGTTGGTCCTATACTATTACATTAATAGTAACCCAATCATCATGCTGATGGGCCTTGGTCTCTTTTTCTCTTTCTTCACTTCATGGAAAACACTAAGGGGCCTCCCGTCTGGGCTCTCCATGTGGTCCTTCCTTCTTCTACACCAATTACAAAAAAAAAAAGGAAACCTCACTCCTAGTCTACTCTCATTACATATTGAAAATATAGAAACCCCAGCGAAAACCCGGGGGGAGTACATAAGGAGGGAGGTAGAATGCCTTATTATTCCAAGGCAACTAGAGAGAGAGAAGGAGAAAGCAGTAAAAGAGGCACACAGGCCTAACAGAAAATAAACCATACATCCGGTCTTAGGGCTCGCGATCATCCGTTTCCATCCAACACACATAATCACATGATCCAATCACATAATTACATAATACCACCAACATATGATTTCCAATCATAAATATCCAAAATAATTAATGAATATGTGCACATCGTGTGAAAAGTAAAACACAAATATTGGTAACAATATTTTTCTCGTTTTAGGAAAACCTTTCCTCATTATTTTAAGTAAAATAACCCCGGGATTCCGAATCCAATTTATTTTACTCCTAAAATAATGTCTTTAGAAAAATAGGCATAATTGAACCAAAAACGATTTTTTCAGAATTAATTCAAAATTAAAACTGAAATTAATTAAAAAATAAAAGAATAATACTGCTAGGGTTTTGAAACCCTAGCAGCAGCAGCTGCCGCCGCCGCCGCCGGCGGCGGCTCGCCGGCACGCGCGCAGGGCAGCAGGCTCAGCCTGCCGCCCCTGCGCGCGCGCTGGCCTGCTGGCTGCCGGTCGTGCCTTGCGCGCGCCTGCCGGGCGCGCGCGCGCAGACACCCTTGTCTGCGTGCTCGCGCGCCTGGAGGCGCTGCCCTGCGCGCTGCCCCGCGCGGCCGGCTGGGCGGGCGCGCGCAGGCCTCCCTTGCCTGCGCGCGTCTGCCCTCCCGGCAGCGTGCGGCCAGCCCTCCCGGCTGGCCGGCTGCGTCGTTTCTCGTTTTCCGTTCAATTTGTCCACCCCGTTTTCCAAGAAAAACAGAAAATCACCAACATTCATAAATTCACACGAATCAAAAATTAAAATCGACATGCTTAAAATCAAGAACAATCAAGATTTAATAAAAACATGCCAATTTCACGTTTCATGCTTATAACGCACATAAACCCTAGGCCTATACACCGAATCGGGCTCTGATACCACTGAAAGAAAATCCGGTGGATCGTCCCGGGAATTGCGCGAATGCGGAAGCGCGGTAAAAAATAAACATATTAAAATTAAAGGCATGCTTTTAATTTAAAGAACACGCTCAAGGGGTGTGCCCTTGAGGTTCCCGGGCGTTCGGTGTATCTCATGATCATAAAACAATTAAATAAATCATGGAGGCCATAGAGTTGAAAATTAAAGAGGGACGAAAATCTTAAACGAGACCTACCCGTTGTCGTTTTCGTCTTCAACTGCTACTCGCGTTGTTCCCCGTTTTTGCACCAAGACCTCATTCTTGAGATCCTCCAAATCGTGACACACGATCCACCCACGTATCTTGCACGTCGTGCTAGCAACGAACAAGTATTATTTTTGGAGTGGACGAATCAATAACTCGTTATCAATTAACGGTATTGGTTCGTCAAAGTTCTTGATGTTCCAAGAACAAAAAGAACTAAGAAAAATATTTTCTTGGAGAGAGAGAGAGAGAGGGGCGGACGAGAGAGGGGAGGAGAGAGTGTGTGTTGTGTGTGTTTTTCAAGAATCATCAATCCTTTAAATGTTGGAAGCTAGGGGTTTATATAGAGGAAGAGTTTAATCCTCTTTAAACTCAAACTCTAAGTAACCTAATTTGACTAGGATTTTGACCTAGTCAAAGTCCTAGTCAAACTAGTGTTTGACCTAGTCAAACGAATCCTAGCCTTCCATCTCCCCTTTCCATCTCGACCGTTGATTTTAATTTAATGGAATATTTAAATCCTATTAAATATTCCAAAAGGCTAAAAGAATAAATATAATATTATAAGTAAATATTATTATTTATTCTAAGCCCATTAAATCAACCCTTTTAATAAATCCTATTTATTAATTTAATTCCTTTTATCAAATAGAAGGAATTAATCTCTCCAAGAAAATATAGGACCCGATTAAATCTTATTTAATCATTCCTTTACTCCAATATTTAATTCCAAATTAAATACTAAGTGTGTGTGGATAGTGTGTGACTCTTTAGGTTCACCATTCAGCTAGACTTGGTCGGATTCCTAGAACCCGTCCTTTACCATAGGTGGCCATCTACCAACGGTCCATGGCACTAGAGACTAGGTGAAATATTCGGGGATGAACATTTAGGTTCTAACAGTACACTTGTCCTTCTGTCTTCGGTCTCATCACTTAGAGTCTAGGGCACGGAAGATGCAGGTACCCATTTTGGACCTAAGTGTCGGTCTGTCCTCACTTAACGCCGCAAGGGAAACCTTTTCCCTTCTGTTCAGTCACTGTGGCCACAGATTTTAGGGACAAGACACAGAGCATATATGAGACTCAACTGTCAACTCCTTTTGACAGGAGACAGATCCTTTCTTGGAAACTACTGTCACTTTGTACACCCGAGCTGCACTAGACATGGCTTATGACTACTCAAGAGTATTTTGGCAATCTCTCACCATATCTAAGATACAGACCTGATGCACAGGTAAACTCAGCAGTTCCTCAAGTCAAAGGACTTGGCCTGTACCGTTGGAACCGGGAATACACGTCATACCTTGCCGACCATACTCAAGGTCCTCCGTAAGACGGTTCCCGCGAGTCACCTCAGTCAGCTGCTTCCTAGCATGCTGACCCACTAACACTGCTTAGACGACCTTCGTCACCCGTCGATGAAATACGACAGCAGATGCTTAGTGCGAGTCTCAAAGGGAATCCCGGTACCCATTTTCGGGATTCCTTGACTTGGAGATTTTCGGACTGATTCGGTAAGACTGATTTCATGAACCTACCTCCAAGCGTAGTCCCAGTCCCCGAAATCGTTTCTCAGTCCGTGGGCTTTGTTTGCGTGGTGAACAGAAATGTAAATGCAGATAAGTGAACGTAAACAAAGTATTGCCATATGAATTTTCACTTCTTTATTCATACATATTTTATCAAATACCAAAGAATTGTCTAGACATAGGTTACATATTCCTGCCAAAATTGGCTTACATGGTCACCCATTCTAACAGCCCTGTAGATGCAGGTGTTACTATAGATCTTGTATCTACTAACAGTGACAGTGGCTGAATATGGTAAGTGTGGTGAAAGCTATTATGTTGGGGTCGGTTGTGCAAGTTAGGTTATCTACGAAGAATGAAGTTTTCATTGATGAACTATGGTCAAAGGTTTTTCGGAATGGTTTTTTTGGTAAAACAAGCTTGTAGTGTGTCTAGGTTTGTTTGATGTATGTGTGCACAAGCTTGTAATGTGGTTGTTCGAACCTTTTTGCGTAACTTGAAAGCCGAACAATCTTGTTAGACCATCAGAGTGGGCGAAGAAAGTTGTAAGCTTTGGGTTAGGTTGTATGATGTTTTGCTGGATAGTTTGTTTTATAATATATTGACCCCAACTTAGTATAAATTCAGGCTTGTATTATGTTTGGTTATGTTTATTTTGATTGGGTTTTTTGGTTTTCACATTACACAACTTTGGTACCAAGGAAGTAGGCATGGCCTGAGATAAATGTTTGCACAATAATCTTCACATGAGATTTTTCTTATATTTATTAAATATACAACATTTTTAGTTTATGTTTTGGTTTTTCTCCTCTTAATTGACAATGAATATTACTTTAATTGAGAAAATATTTGAAGTATTATCTATACTTTCGAAATAAAAAATGTATAAAAAACCTTGATTCAAAAAACATTTACAAATTCAAAATCAAAATAGCTTTTGGATATAAAGGAATGAGGTTTTGTCTTGGTCAATACAAACGGGCGGTTGGTTGGCGAGAATCGTGGCTTCATTTTCATTGAAAATCGATTTTTATTCGAATAATGATTTCAATTATCTATATTTATACTATTATATAAAATAAACCCTGTTTTTACAAAAAAATGGCGGTTACTTACACCGTAACATCAATTTTTTGGTTATACCAATAATACCCCCTAAGTTAGTTTTCATTTCTTTTCTTTCTTTCTTTCTTTTTAAATACAATGTGTTGATTAATATGTTTATTTTCTTATTTGCAATAACTATAAAGCGTGCAATATTATTTATATTGCACGCAGGGACGGCATGCTACGACGGCTAGTTATTATATAAAAAGAAACCATCTTTTTACTCACAAATGCCGGTTAATGACACTGCCGCACCACTTTTTTGTAATGTCAAAAATAACCCTCAACTGATAAGATAACTACTTTATTAAACTTTTCAAATTTCATATTAATTGATAAATTAGTATTTTTCTTTCTTTCCTTCCTTTTTTTTTTTTTATAATGTGATGTGTTAGTTTATATATTTTACTCATATTTATAATACATTTCAAAGTATAAAAAAATATTTATTTTATGCATGCAAAAACGGCGTGCCACGACTGCTAGTTATAATCGAAGAGCACCTATTTGGTGTCTCAATGTTTTTGGTTTGTCATTTTTTTATTTTTTAAATTACTTACAGTTTTTTCTTTCTTTTTCTAAACCTCCAATTCTCTCTCTTCCCACTCTTCTCTTAATAACTTTCCACAATTTTTATTTTTTACTATTTTTTATTTATTTAACTAATACGAATATTTTAAAAAAATTAATAATTACATTGTTTATGTTTTAAATTAATTGCACACTCATTAGGGTGTGCCATACACACTAGTTACAAATAACTGAAAATTGTATATATATAGATTCTTGACATATAATTTTACTTGATTACATCTTAAACATCGTAGAACCATACACTATAAAACTAGGGATAAATACAATTTGCTCCTCTCAATTATTCTTGAAGGTAACATTTACCTCTTCTAAACTAACAATTGTAACATTACCTCCTACAACTAAATATTTGGACAAGACGTCCTTATATTATATATATGTGTAGTACAAATTGTTTATTTTTTTAACAGTTTTTCATTTTATATTCAATTTATTTTTCTTCTGTATTTTATTATCATTGAAGAGTAACTATTTGGTGTCTTAAATTTTTTTGGCCTGTCATTTTTTTTATTTTTTAAATATTTAAAGTTTTTTCTTTTTCTAAACCTCCAATTCTCTCTCTCTCCTCCACTCTTTTCTTAATAACTTCCCTCAACTTTTATATTTTTTTACTATTTTTTAGTTATTTGGGTGTGCCACACTAGTTATAAATAACTGAAAGTTGTATATATATCGATTCTTGACATAGAATTTGCTTGATTACGTCTTAAAAATTGTAGAACCATACACTATGAAACTAGGGATAAATACAGTTTGTTGTTCTCAATTATTCTTGAAGGTAACATTTACCTCCTCTATATTAACAATTGTAACATTACCTCCTACAACTAAATATTTCGACAAGACGTCCTTATATTATATAAATATATGTAGTACAAATTGTTTAGTTTTTTTAACATTTTTTTCATTTTATATTCAATGAATTTTTCTTAATGGAAAAACAATGTTACAGTAAAGTAAAATGTGTAGTAAGTCAAGTAGTTTAGATTTTATAGACCAAATGTTAAGTAAAGACGATTACAATAAATACACAGTAAATTTTCATGTAAGCAGTTATTATTAATTTGGTAATAAAATTAATTTATTAACTATTTAATTTTTTGTTTTAAATGTATTTTTTCGCCTCGTAACTAAGGTCATTTGGCATTTTCGTTCTTCAATTTTCTAGTGTGGCATTTTGGTCCAACATATGTTTAGTTATTATGATTTCACCCTTCTCGTGGAAAAATACATGTTAATCTCACGTGATCTTTTAAAATTAGGACTACTATTCCTATTGGTTAATTTTTACCAACAATTTTGTCCTTTCACTCCCTAGTGTACTTCTGTATCTTTCCAAATTTTGTGATTTCAGTCTTTTTTTTTTACTGGAGTTCACCCTTCTTGTGGTGAAGGTGAACTCTAGTGAAAAAAATGACTGAAATTGCATAAATTAAATAGATGCGGGACCAAAATACTACATTAGAAAATTATAGGATGAAAAAGCTAAATGACTTAAGTTTCAGGGCTAAAATGCATTTAATCCTAATTTATTAAATAAAAATAAGTAATTACAACTAAAAAAACTGATTTTGGAACGGATAAATTGGACGGGGCATTTTCTGCTCGTAATTGAAACGGGTTTTGTAACTTCTGGAATGGATATGCATTGCAGATATCATCAATGCGTTCTTGAAAAATTCGGCGTTCTTTGAAACGTGCGAAACGTTATAAGACCCGTTCCAATTTTTTTTAAAAGAGGACGTTCAGAAACCCATTCCAAATTGATGGCCGAAACAAATTTGAAACACATTTTGGAATGGCATCGTTTGAATTGCAACAGTTGTTCGCAAAATAAAAATATTTGTTCCAATATCGTGTTAAACACAGTTACAATTTTGGAACGATAGGAAAATCGTTACTAATTAGTTACAATTTGTAATGGTTATTTAATAATAGCTGGACTATGTTACAAAGCCGTTCTAGAAAGGCGCTCTGTAGTTTAATGACTATATTTTAACGGCTACTTTTGCTCACTCCAAATCCCATTCAAAAAAAATCTTATATATGTTTGTGGCATGCTGTTTTCATTTATTTTTTCTCACTCTCTTAAATTTTACACCATAAATACTCTCAATCTCTCTATGATTTTTGAGAAAATAAAGTTGATCAGTTAGAATTGCATCATTTTATAGTGGACCATTGATCTTTTTAGCTGGTTGACCAGGTAACAACTTAAACCCCTTTGTTAATTAAAATGCACTTTAGTTATAGTTTTCTTAATTTTATATTTGAAAGATAAGTATTATTAGTTGCAAGTAATAATTAATTTATAGCTAGAAATATAATTATATATATATATATGTGTGTATGTGTAGTGGTTGTCGTGTTAAAGCAATTGAGGAGATGGATGTTTGAGAAGAATCTCCCTGGGAGGGTGGGTCTTAGGCCTGAATTTGAGGATGATGTTCATACTTTCACAGAATGGGCCAAGTGTCAGCATGGACATAGAAGGCGAGAAGATTAGGTGTCCGTGTCGGAAGTGCAAAAATGAAAGGTTCAATTAAACGCTAGACAAGGTCAATGTTGACTTATGTATGAGAGGTTTTATGCCGAAATATTATAATTGGACTTCCCATGGTGAGGAGAGAGTGCAGGAGTACCTTGATATAGTGACCGCGCCCCCAGTGCAGGAGGAACAAACCCCAGCTGTTCATGAGGGTACTACACACTAAGGTGATGAATAGCAGATGGATTGGGCGAAGAGGATGGTTTTTGATGCAATGGGTCGGGCTTCATTTCATCTTACCACGAGGGTGTGCCTGATGAGAGTACGAGGTCCTGTCCTACTAGTGCTGGTCCTAGGGGGGTCTCTATAATTATGTGTCTGAGTTGTCAAACCACTTTTCGATTTAGTGCTCGTTGGCCACAAGTCGTGGTGGAGCGATCGTACCCAATCTTAGTTGTCAACGGTTGCTGGACTGGTGAACATAAAGACTGAGAATAATTTTTCATACAGATGCTATAATCAGGTATTCTAGTGACTAGTAATATAGTGCCTCGTTATCACAACCTGCCCATTGATTACTGTACTACGAAGAAGTTGATACGGGATTTTGGCTTACCTTTTGAGAAGATTGATGTGTGTAAAAGCAACTACATATTGTACTGGAAGGAGAACATTAATCTAGACTATTGCAAGTTTTGTGAAGATCCTAGTTACAAGCCAACCAAGGAACTAAACCCTCACAAGAAGTCCTTGTATGTTGTTCTTAGGTACTTGTCGATTACTCCCCGACTGCAGAGATTGTATGCTTTAGCAATGATTGCGCAACACATGATGTGGCATGCCACCCATCAGATAGAGGAGGGATCCATGTGCCATCCATTCGATTCAAAGGCTTGGAGATATTTTGACCAAACATATCTCGATTTAGCATTGGAGCTTCACTGATGGGTTTGCGCCGCACGGATAGGATGGTCGTACGTACTCACGTTGGCAGTTTATATATACACCGTACAATCTCCCATGTGGATGTGCATGACGCCTGAGTATATGTTCCTGATGATGGTGATTCCTGACCCGTCTATTCTGAAGCATTTGATCGATGTATACCTAGAAACTTTGATCGAGGAGCTGCTACAATTGTGGCATGTAGGTGTACGGACACAGACAATGCCATGAACCAGGTAGTCATGATGTGTGCGACGTCGATGTGGACCTGAACAACCTACCCTCTTATGGGATGACGTCTGGATGGGTAACACAGGTGTTATGGGGTGTCTAGTTTGTATGATGACACACGGGCATTCCATCTGCAGCACGGTAGGAAGGCATGCTACTTTGACTGTCATAGATAGTTTTTCTCCCAGGACCATTCGCATCGCATGTACCAAAAAGCCTTCACTAGAAGTCGGGTGGAGAGAAAGATCGCACGGCTGAGACTAAGAGGAGAGCAGATCCACGATTGGGTGGAAGAGTTTAGTCATGCAGTTGAAAAACTATTAACACTCCCACCAAGCTACGGTAGCGACCACAAGTGGACAAAGAAAAGCATCTTCTGGGTTCTTCCAAACTGCGCCAACACATTTGATACGGCACAATCTTGATGTCATGCACATTAAGAAGAATGTGTTGACAACATATTCAATACTGTGATGGACATAGAGGGAAAACGAAGGACAGTCTGAATGCACGGAAGGACATGAACATATATAATCTATGAAAGCTTGAGATGGATGAACAGACACCGAACGCTATGCCTAAAACGGTATATACCCTGATGAAGTAGCAGAAGATGAGGATATGTGCTTGGATTTGTTGTCTGACGTTTCTTAATGGGTACGCATCTAACCTTGCCCATTGCGTCGACATGACAGAGTTAAGAATGCACAGCATGAAAAGGAGGACGAAGATAGCTTCGAGGACTACGAGACAGAAGAAGATGACAATTGAGTGCTAGTGTTTGTGCCTGGAATTTTATTCATCAGTTATGTAACGGTTTTGTAATTAAATATCTATGTTTATAGATTTTATCAATAAATTTTTTAGAAAAAATAAAAAACATTTGTAATGGTTTATTTTGAAAAAACCATTATAGAAGTAGTTCCAAACTAAAATATATTTGGTGGAAAACTCAATAATTGGTGAGAATTTCAAATTTTAGAACGATTTTTATAACACAACCGTTTCAAAGGCCGTTACAAACAAAAAATTAACTGGCGCTGAGTCTAAAATATGGGAGGAATTTCAAATTGTGGAAAGGTTAATCATACAAGCCACTCCAAACACCGTTCCAAGTTATTTTATTTAGCACAAAAATTTAAAAACTTGGCAGGAGTTCCATTTCAAAACCTCGTTCCAAATTTCACATGAAGCCATTCCAAAATTTTTAGTTTTCATAACCATTCCAATGTTTAAGAAAATAACTTACAAAACTTTTAAAAAATGTCAAACTTATCCCGGGTACAATATCTCAACATCTGTGAGCCGAATTCATACCAAAATTCAACACATAACATATTCCGTCTATCTGATCATATCTAACGGTCTGATTGAATATCACATGGCCTGATTGAATGATGCAGTGATCTAAAAGACTAATTGTACATTCCGAATGCAATATCTTTGTTAGAATAGGTGACCAGAAAGCCAATAGGTTTGGCAATTTGTAACCTATCTGACAACTTGATGTTAATGTAATATTATTATGCGATGAATAAAATGAGTGTTCGTCACTATTGGTACATACTTTGTTGCGCTCATTTTACATATATTAAAACGGTGTTTTACTTATATCGCAACAAAGCCCACAGACCACGATTAAACAACTCATGCAGTTGGGCCACGCATTGGATGGTGGTCATGAAACCAACTGATTAAGAGTTGGGTCTGAAACATTCGAAATCGAGGACCTCGAGACAGGGCATCGAGAGTCCTATTGAGACTTGCATCAGGAGTCGTGGTCATTGGATGAGTGCCGTGTTTCATCGGCGACAGGCGTGGGATGCCTACACGATCTTGATGGGTTGGTCGACTGGGGTCGAGCCGACTGGACTAACTTGCGGGGATCATCATATGGAAGTCTTGGAGGCTTGGTCGGTATGATTGGATTTCCCCGATTCCGATAGTACGGGAGTAGTCCTCCGACTTGAGGAATCATGGCAGTCGCGTGCATAGGACGGTTGTATCTTGGATCTGGCGACAGGTGATCATTCTGTAAGATGATCATTATAAGCCTTGTCCAGTGCAGTCAGAATGTGTAGCGAGGACGGTGGATTCCAAGAAGAGGATCTGTCCCCTGTCAGTATGTGACAGAGGTATCTCCTATGCGCTCGGAGACACGTTCATGCTGCTTAAAGTTGTGGCCACAGTGGTTGGTCGAACAAGAAATGGTTTCCTATATCGATGCAATGAAGCATAAGTAGTCTCGAGTATTAAGCATAGATGCCTAGTCAAGGATGGGAACTGACGCCCAATTCCATACCCTAGACTAAGGCCGGGAGATGGTAGATGGAAGGACCGTATCCATACGGAATTGGCGCCTAAATGTTCACGCCAACATTCACCTAGTCTCTAGTGCCATGGACCGTTGCTAGACGGCCACCTATGGTAACGGGCCCTTGTGGGACACGGACCCAAGTCTAACTGAGGGTGAACCTAAAGTGTCACACACAAATCACCGAGAAGGTTGAGAGATTGACTTGGAGTCAATCTCGAAGGATAAATAAGTAATTGGATTACTTAATGGATGGTCCATTGGACGGATATTGTATCTGGCCCTCGTTTAATCGGTAAATTGGATTTGTCGATTAAATATGGAAAGTCAAGATGTTGGATATTTTGATTGGATTACAAGACCAACAGGAATAACTTAAGTGAACATTAAATTGGATTTAACTTTAGGTTCGTCGTAATTGGATTACGATAAAATCCGGTCCGTTAAATTTTGACCCGAGAGGAGAAATAATTCCTATTTTGGAATAGGAAGAAGTTGAACTTCTTCCCATAAAGAGCATGGCCGAAAATGCTCCCTTGGAGGAAGTTAAAATCAACCATGCTTCATGCAAGGTGGTAGTTGACTTGTCTCTTTTGAAAGAAACAAATCAACTCCAATCAAGCCCTTCCCTTTTGGTATGATTTGATCATACCTTAAAAGTTGGTAGGTTTGATTGAAGAACTAATGGTGATTGATTGGGATGTATCTAGCCATCCTTGGATGAACCTAGACACATTCCAATAATCACATTAATTATGTATATATAGGAGTATATACAACACCTTATATGTAAGAATCATAATTCATCTTTTCTAGGAATAGTGAAGCAAAAATTCGGCCCCTCACCTCTCTCACTCTTGGCCATCTCTCTCCTCTCCCACTTGTGTTCTTCACTTGATTTTGAATCAAAAGGAAGAACAAAGTAGGTTTAAGAGCACACTAACTCATAGTGTTTTTCTCTTGAACCGATTCCTTCCTAGACCCATGAAAGAAAATCCGGTGGATCGTCCCGGGAATTGCGCGAATGCGGAAGCGCGGTAAAAATAAACATATTAAAATTTACAAAACAAAAGGCATGCTTTTAATTTAATGAACACGCTCAAGGGGTGTGCCCTTGAGGTTCCCGGGCGTTCGGTGTATCTCATGATCATAAAACAATTAAAGAAATCATGGAGGCCATAGAGTTGAAAAATAAAGAGGGACGAAAATCTTAAACGAGACCTACCCGTTGTCGTTTTCGTCTTCAACTGCTACTCGCGTTGTTCCCCGTTTTGCACCAAGACCTCGTTCTTGAGATCCTCCAAATCGTGACACACGATCCACCCACGTATCTTGCACGTCGTGCTAGCAACGAACAAGTATTATTTTTGGAGTGGACGAATCAATAACTCGTTATCAATTAACGGTATTGGTTTCGTCTAAGTTCTTGATGTTCCAAGAACAAAAAGAACTAAGGAAAAATATTTTCTTGCTAGAGAAAGAGAGAGAGGCGGACGAGAGGTAGGAGAGGGAGAGTGTGTGTTGTGTGTGTTTTTCAAGAATCATCAATCTCTTAAATGTTGGAAGCTAGGGGTTTATATAGAGGAAGAGTTTAATCCTCTTTAAACTCAAACTCTAAGTAACCTAATTTGACTAGGATTTTGACCTAGTCAAAGTCCTAGTCAAAACTAGTGTTTGACCTAGTCAAACGAATCCTAGCCTTCCATCTCCCCTTTCCATCTCAACCGTTGATTTTAATTTAATGGAATATTTAAATCCTATTAAATATTCCAAAAGGCTAAAAGAATAAATATAATATAATAAATAAATATTATAATTTATTCTAAGCCCATTAAATCAACCCTTTTAATAAATCCTATTTATTAATTTAATTCCCTTTATCAAATAGAAGGAATTAATTTCTCCAAGAAAATATAGGACCCGATTAAATCTAATTTAATCATTCTTTACTCCAATATTTAATTCTAAATTAAATACTAAGTGTGTGTGTGGATAGTGTGTGACTCTTTAGGTTCACCATTCAGCTAGACTTGATCGGATTCCTAGAATCCGTCCGTTACCATGGGTGGCCATCTAGCAACGGTCCATGGCACTAGAGACTAGGTGAAATATTCGGGGATGAACATTTAGGCTCTAACAGTACACTTGTCCTTCTGTCTTCGGTCTCATCACTTAGGGTCTAAGGCACGGAAAATGCAGGTACCCATTTTGGACCTAAGTGTCGGTCTGTCCTCACCAAACGCCGCAAGGGAAACCTTTTCCCTTCTGTTCAGTCACTGTGGCCACAGATTTCAGGGACAAGACACAGAGCATATATGAGACTCAACTGTCAACACCTTTTGACAGGAGACAGATCCTTTCTTGGAAACTACTGTCACTTTGTACACCCGAGCTGCACTAGACATGGCTTATGACTACTCAAGAGTATTTTGCCAATCTCTCACCATATCTAAGATACAGACCTGATGCACAAGTAAAACTCAGCAGTTCCTCAAGTCAAAGGACTTGGCCTGTACTGTTGGAACCGGGAATACATGTCATACCTTGCTGACCATACTTAAGGCCCTCCGTAAGACGGTTCCCGCGAGTCACCTCAGTCAGCTGCTTCCTAGCACGCTGACCCACTAACACTGCTTAGACGACCTTCGTCACCCATCGATGAAATACGACAGCAGATGCTTAGTGCAAGTCTCAAAGGGAATCCCGGTACCCATTTTCGGGATTCCTTGACTTGGACATTTCCGGACTGATTCGGTAAGACTGATTTCATGGACCTACCTCCAAGCGTAGTCCCAGTCCCCAAAATCGTATCTCAGTCCGTGGGCTTTGTTTGCGTAGTGAACAGAAATGTAAATGCAGATAATTGAACCTAAACAAAGTATTGCCATATGAATTTTCACTTCTTTATTCATAAATATTTTTATCAAATACCAAAGAATTCTCTAGACATAGGTTACATATTCCTGCCAAAATTGGCTTTACATGGTCACCTATTCTAACAACCCATTTTCTTCTGGCAAAGGAAACGTGTGTTTCTTCCGGTGTGGTGTGGATCACCTTTGGAGAATCCATACATTTGGAATTCGTGAGCATTGTGGAGAAGGAACAACGCAAGTAGCCGCAAATACGTAAAATCTTCAAAGTTAATGGTTTTAGTGCGCTTTGATAGTTTTAACTTTTCATCTATGCCCTATGTGTTATATGTATGTTTTAAACATTAATACATCCTATATCGAACGCCCGGTTGAGCACCCAAGGGTACACCCTTGGGATTATGTTTATTTAAATTGATTTAAATTTACGCACTATTCTCGCTTTCTCGCTTCCGCTAGCGCTCCCGGGTGGATCCGCTTGTCCTTCAAGTGCTATCAGAGCCCGGTTTGATGTAAGGGGCATAGATCTATATGTTTGGCATGATCTACTTGCTTTTATGGTTTTAATAGCATGTTAGATTACATAAATATATGAATAATACGATGATTAAATTATTTGAATTTGATGGACTTTTTAGCATGCTAATTTTCTTAGATTGGATCTAGAACTGCATGCTCGTTTTCAGCTTATTTCTGTTAATATGTGCTGAAAAATTACGTCGAAAAATATGGAAAAACGGACAGCAGCGGCAGCGGTTGGCTGCCACCCCTGCCGGCCGGTCACTGGCTGGCAGGCGCCTTGCTGGGCGCGCGCGGGCTCACTCCGACGGGCAGGCCTGGCCGGCGTGCCTGCCAGCGTGCGTGCTGGCAGGGGCGGCCGCGCATATCGCGGTCGCGCGCAGGCGGGCGCCTGCGCGCTCTAAGCTTCGGCCAGCGCGCGCGGCCGTGTGCGCTGTGCACAAGCATGCCGCTGCCGGTCGAGGCCAACGCGGCACAGGGCGCGCACACGGGTGGCCGGTAGGCACAACGGCTGGGCCGTTTTGTGCCGTTTTTCAATGTTTTTCTGGAAAATTTGATATTCTGTTTTTTCTGCACATTATTCTGAAAATGTATTAATTTTGCACATTTGATTTTGGAATAAGTGGATTGTTCCTTAGATCAAATTTGCTTAATTAATTTTGGATTAATACATGCATTGGATGCATTGTTTATAATGTCCATTAAATTTGAAATTTGAATTTTTGCATATTGTTCATGTATTTATGTTCTGTGATGTTGGACATCACTTGGATATTTGGAATATCCATGGTTTATGCATAATTATTTGGAATAATTGTGTTATGTGCGTCGATGGAATCAACATGGGATGGTCACAAAAGCCCTATACCTTGTGGATGGATGAATGTATGATTATTTACATTTCTGTTGGGTGGGGCATGCGTGCCTCTTGTTTTGGGACTATCATTTCCCATGTTTGAGCCTCATGATATTAAGGCTTGTTATTATTTCCAATGTATTACTTTCATTTGTAATGAGAGTAGATAGGATTGGTGAGGTTTTAAATTTTTTAACAAGCACATGGAGTGGGAGACCCCAAGGTGGAGCATCAAGGCATGAAACAAGAGCATTGCAAGGCCCATTAGAATGACAATGGGTATATATTATATTGTAATAAATTGGAACCACCCTAGACAGAACATAGACTCACTGCAGGCTCAGTGGGTCGCATAGGTTGGGCTTGTGATCATCCTAACATGGGTATGCTATGTTTTTTGCATGCGGCGTATTTACTTATCGCTTTAAATACTGGATATTTATGCATGCTAAAACACCTTAATGTGATGAGGTCTCGGTTGTACATTAAACTCTCATTTGGTTGGACCAAGTTATGTATTAGGCCCAGAACGGACTTGGATCAAAATAGTATTTTGATCTGTCCGAGTCTTCCATCCATAGTAATGTGGTGAGGAAGCTACCACTACTCAAGTGTGGTCTCACGAGTCGTGGCACACTTGGACTAGGGGAAAGCTGCACCATTGTTGTGAACAAAGAGACTGCGCTCACTGTTTCCCTGTCTCACGAGTCGTGGGGGGGCGATAGTTTGAGGCATTGGTTGATGGGTCGGGCCCAACACTGAGTAATATGGTTCGCTTGGAGTCCTCGGAACCATACGAATAGGTGAGGCAAAACATCTTGGGAATCTCATGGGATGAGAATGATATTGGATATCTCCCACGAGGTTTTCTTCATGTGAATCGTAAAAGCGAGGCATGGAGATTACGCTTGTGGATCCCAAGCCCACCAGGAAATGATTTCCTGAAACTCCACTTGAGAGTGGTGGACTTTCGTACAAATAGTGGGAGGGTTAAAGACTAAAAGACCAAATCTTCAACTTGAACAATAATATTGCCATCATCTGCTAATTTATGCTTTACATTTTATTAATGTAGATATGTCGAAGAATCCATTCACCATGGTACTTGAGACTAATAAATTCAAAGGAAAGAATTACTCGGACTACTTGAGAAACCTGAGTATTGTCCTCGGTTTCGAGAACCAAGACTACGTCTTGGACGAGCCACTGCCGAGCGACTTACCGGAGAGGTCCACGCCAGAAGAACGTTTGACGTTCGAGAAATGGCAAGAGGACAACCGGAAAGTAAGCAGTATCATACTGGCTTCGATGTCCAACGACATCCAGAAGCAGTATGAGAGGCTGGACAACGTCTCCGCCATAATGCTCCGCATGAACGAGGTTTATGCTGTTCTGGATAGGGTATGTTAGATATGCCGCCACAAAAGCATTCTTTGGCACCAAGCTTGTTGAAGGATCATCTGTACAAACTCATGGGGTTAATGTTCTCTCCTTAGTGGAGAAACTCGAGGACCTTAAAGCTGGGCTTAACAATGACATGTACAATGACGTGATCCTCTAGTCGCTTCCTCCATTCTATGATCCGTTTGTTGTAAACTACAACATGAACGGACTTGAGAAGTCTATTCATGAGTTGATCAACATGCTGGTCCAATACGAGGCCACGACCTACAAGTCGGCGCCGACAGTATTGATAGGAGAGGCTTTGACCTCCAAGGCGAATGGTAAGAGGGTCGGATGTTGGAAGAGGAAGAAGGGAAAAAGGAAGATGGTTGCGGCCCCTGCTCGCGCTCCAGGCATCTCTGTTGCTCCGGTGGGACCGAGCAAAGGGAAAGGGAAGGCCCTTGGTTCTCAGCAGTCCAAGGCAAATGATGTCTGCATGCATTGCCAAGGGAAGGGGCATTAGAAGAGGGAGTGCCCACAACTCCTCTCCAACCCAGGTATGTTTGTGGTTGAAGTAAACATGATAACTAATTCTGCTTCATGGGTATTAGATACTGGGTGTGGTGCTCACATCTGCAATGATTTGCAGGCACTGCAAAGAAGCAGAAGGTTAACCAAGGATGAGATGATCCTGAGGCTAGGCGATGGCAAGGCCGTTACTGCGGAAGCCGTAGGATCAATGGAGTTAGCCATTAGTAGTCATGTTAGGATTGTACTGAACGACTGTTTCTATGTACCTAGCATGATTAAAAAATATTGTTTCTATCCCGGTCCTTGACAAGGAGGGATTTGAATTTACCATCAATAAAAATGGCTTTTTCATTATTAAAGATGGTATTTCTCATCTGCTTGGTACATTGGTAAATGGTCTGTACATACTTCAACAGTCTAATTGGATTATGACTGCAGAACACAAACGAAAACATGATGATCACAATAACGCACAAATATGGCATGTGAGGTTAGGTCATATTTCTAAAGACATGATAAGAAGGTTGGTGGACTCAAAGAGTCTAGAAATAGACGATTTGGATAACCTACCGACTTGCGAGTCCTGTCAGAAGGGAAAGATGACCAAGAAACCCTTTGTTGGACAAATTGTTAGAATAGGTGACCTGAAAGCCAATAGGTTTGGCGATTTATAACCTATCGGACAACTTGATGTAAATGTAATATTATTATGTGATGAATAATATGAGTATTCGTCACTTCTGGTGCTTAGTTTGTTGCGCTCATTTCACATTTGTTAAAATGGTGTTTAACTTATATCGCAACAAAGCCCACAGACCATGGATAACAACTCGTGCAGTTGGGCCACGCATTTGATGATGGTCATGAAACCAACTGATTAAGAGTTGGGTCTGAAACGTTCCAAGTCAAGGACCTCGAGACAGGGCATCGAGAGTCCTATTGAGAATTGCGTCAAGAGTCATGTTCATTGGATGAGTGCCGTGTTTTCATCGGCGACAGGCGTCGGACACCTACACGATCTTGATGGGTTGGTCGACTCGGGTCGAGCCGACTGGACTGACTCGCGGGGATCATCATATGGAAGCCTTGGAGGCTTGGTCGGTATGATTGGTTTTTCCCGGTTCCGATAGTACGGGAGTAATCCTCAGACTTGAGGGATCATGGCAGTCGCGTGCACATGACGGTTGTATCTTGGATGTGGCGAGAGGTGATCATTCTGTAAGATGATCATCATAAGCCTTGTCCAGTGTAGTCGGAATGTGTAGCGAGGACGATGGATTCCAAGAAGAGGATCCGTCCCCTGTCAGTATGTGACAGAGGTATCTCCTATGTACTCGGAGACACGTTCATGCTATTTGAAGTTGTGGCCACAGTGGTTGGTCGAACAGGGAATGGTTTCCTGTGTCGACACAATGAAGCATACGTGGTCTCGAGTATTAAGCATAGATGCCTAGTCAAGGATGGGAACCGACGCCCAATTTCATACCCCAGACTAAGGCCGGGAGACGGTAGATGGAAGGATCGTACCTGTACGGAATCGGCGCCTAAATGTTAACGCCAATTCACCTAGTCTCTAGTGCCATGAACTGTTGTTAGACGGTCACCCATGGTAACGGGCCCTTTTGGGACACGGGCCCAAGTCTAGCTGAGGGTGAACCTAAAGGGTTACACACAAATCACCGAGGAGGTTGAGAGATCGACTTGGAGTCAATCTCGAAGGATAAAATAAGTAATTGGATTACTTAAGGGAAAGTCCATTGGATGGACGGGCCGATATTGTATCGGGCTTCCGTTTAATCGATAAATTGGATTTTCGATTAAATATGGAAAGTTGAGACGTTGAGACGTTGGATCTTTTAATTAGATTAAAAGATCAACGAGAATCATTTAAATGGACATTAAATTGGATTTAATGTTGAGTTCGTCGTAATTGGATTATGATAAAACCCGGTCCGTTAAATTTACTCGAGAGGATAAATAATTCCTATTTTTGGAATAGAAAGAAGTTGGACTTCTTCCCTTATTTAAACATGGCCGACATGCTCCCTTGGAGGAAGCAAAATCAGCCATGTTTCATGCTAGGTGGTATGTTGACTTATCTCTTTTGGAAAGAGACAAATTAACTCCAATCAAGCTCTTCCCTTTTGGTATGATTTGATCATACCATAAACTTTGGTAGGCTTGATTGAAGAATTGATGGTGATTGATTAGAATGAATCTAGATATCCGTGGATGAACCTAGACACATTCCAATAATCACATTAATTATGTATATATATTAGAATATACAACAGAAAGCATAAGTGATTCATTATTCATCTTTTTCTAGGAAAAAGAGAAGACAATTTTTGAATCCCCTCTCCTCTCTCTCTCAACTCTCGGCCTCTCTCCCTCTCTCACACTTGTGTTCTTCACTTGATTTTGAATCAAGAAGAAGAACAAAGTAAGTTTAAGAGAGCACTAATTCATAGTGTTCTTCTCTTAAACCGATTCCTTGTTAAACCCGTTCTTTTTCTAGCAAGAAGAACGTGTGTTTCTTCCGGTGTGGTGTGGATCACCTTTGGAGAATCCATACGTTTGGATTTCGTGAGCATTCCGGAGAAGGAACAACGCAAGTAGCCGGGAGCATACGCTAAACAATCGAAGGTAACGGTCTCCTTACGCTTTGATTGATTTATTGTATATATCTATGCCCTATGTGTTTAAATATATGTTTCCAATATTTACACATCCTACATCGAACGCCCGGTTGGGCACTCAAGGGTACACCCCTTGGGATTCGTTTATTTAAATTTGATTTAAATTTACGTGCTATTTCTCGCTTTCTCGCTTCCGCTCGCGCTCCCGGACGGATCCACTTGTCTTCCAACTAGTATCAGAGCCCGGTTCAATGTAAGGGGCATAGATCTATGTGTTGGGCATGATCTACTTGCTTTTAATGGCTTTATTAGCATGTTAGATTATATGAATATATGAATAATATGATGATTCAATTGTTTGGATTTAATGGACTTTTGGCATGCTTAATTTTGTTAGATTGGATCTAAAAATTGCATGCTTATTTTCAGAAAAAATGTTACTGTTATTGTGCTGAAACAAAAATAATAATAATAATAATAATTTTGGGATCGGACGGTAGTGGCCGCGCAGGCGGGCGCCTGGGCGCGCGCTGTGCGCAGCCGAACGCTGCCGGCCGAGGCCAGCGCGTGGCACAGAGCGCACGCGCGCTGCCTTGTGCCCGCGGGTGGCCCCGCCGGCACAACGGCTGGGCTGTTTTGTGTAGTTTTTCAACGTTTTCCGAAAAATTTGATTTTCTGTATTTTCTGCACAATATTCTGAAAATCTGTTATTTTTGTATTTTTGATTTGGGAATAATTGGATTATTCCTTGAATTAAATTTGCTTAATTAATTTGGGATTATTTTTGTCCATTAAATTTGCAATTTGAATTTTGCATATTATTTATATGTTTATGCATTTGTAATGTTGGACATCACTTGGGTATTTGGAATATCCATTGGTATTTATGCATGATTATTTGGAATAATTATGTTATGTGTGTTGATGGAATCAACATGGGATGATCACAAGAGCCCTAGACCTTTGTATGGATGAATATATGATCATTTATTTTCTATTGGGTGGGGCCTGCGTGCCTCTTGTTTTTGGGACTATCATCTCCTGTATTTTCAGCCTCATCATGTTAAGGCTTGTTTTCTTTATTACCAATGTATTTCTTTCAGTTGTAATCAGAGTAGATAGGATTGGTGAGGTTTTAATTTTAACAAGCAATTGAAGTCGGAGACCCCAAGGAGAAGCACCAAGGCGTGGAACAAGAAGCACTTCAAGGCCCATTGGAATGACAATGGGTATATTATTATTGTAATAATTTAGGACCACCCTAGACAGATCATAGACTCACTGGGGGCTCAGTGGGTCGCATAGGTTGAAAGAGATTGTGGATCGTCCCGGGAAATTGCGCGAATGCGGAAGCGCGGTATGAAATTAAAATTGCGGAATTAAAACATGCTTTAATTAAATAAAGAACACGTTCAAAGGGTGTGCCCTTGAAATTCCCGGGTGTTCGGTGTATCTCATGAATTAAAGCATACAACAATCATGGAGGCCATAGGGTTGAAAAATAAAGAGGGACGAAAATCTTAAAATGAGACCTACCCGTTGTCGTTTTCGTCTTCAACAGCTACTCGCGTTGTTCCCCGTTTTGCACCAAGACCTCGTTCTTGAGATCCTCCAAATCGTGACACACGATCCACCCACGTATTCTTGCACGTCGTGCTAGCAACGAACAAGTGTTTATGGAGAGGATAGATCAACCACGCGTTATGAATTAACGGGATTGATCTTCCTTAGTTCTAATGTTCCAAGAACAAGAGAACAAGAAAAACAATTTTCTTCGAGAGTGGGAGAGAGAGGGGTGGACGAGAGAGAGGAAAGGAGAGTGTGTGTTGTGTGTGTTTTCAGGAATGATCATCCTTCAAATTGTAGGAGGCTAGGGGTTTATATAGAGGAGGAGTTTAATCCTCTTTAAACTCCAACTCTAAGAACTCTATGTTGACTAGGATTTTGACCTAGTAAAAGTCCTAGTCAAACTAGTGTTTGACCTAGTCAAACCAATCCTAGTGGGCTTGGGATCCACAGCGATTTTCCCAGACCCTGCTTTTACGATTCGCATGAAAAAGATCCTGTGGGAGGTATACCATACCATTCTCGTTCCACGAGATTCCCAAGATTATTGCCTCACCCTTTCACATGATCCCGAGGACTCCAAGCGAATCATGCTAATCGGGCGTTAGTCCCAACCCAATCGACCGAGCCACAGACCCACTGCCATCCCCACGACTCGTGAGACAGGTAACAGCAGCCTGTTTTTCGTTCATGACATAGTGCAGCTTCTTTTAAGTACAATAACGTGCCACGACTCGTGAGACTACGCTATTGACCTAAAACAGCTTCCTCACTATGCCATGGATTGGAAGGCATGAACAAACTCATACAGTTTATGTTCATTTTGTCTAGGGTCTAATATTTAAACATTGGTCCAACCAATGTGAGAGTAGTAAATGACCGAGATCTCATAAAATATAATATCCATACATTCATCCATAATGCATAAGTGAATCCATTCACAGCAATTATATGATAAATAAAGCATCATTCATCCATCATAATAACCACATGCAAAATTAAAGCCTAGCACCCCCCTGTTGGATGATCACGAGCCCGAATCCTATGCGATCCACTAAGCCCGCACTGAATCTATGGTCAATCTAGGGTTGGTCCTATACTATTACATTAATAGTAACCCAATCATCATTCTGATGGGCCTTGGTCTCTTTTATCTTTCTTCACTTCATGGAAACGCCTTAGAACGTCCAGTCTGGGCTCTCCATGTGGACCTTCCTTCTTCTCCATCAATTACATAAAATAAAACTTACTCCTATTCTACTCTCATTACATATTAAAAAATAGAAACCCCAGCGAAAACCCGAGGGGAGTACATAAGGAGGGAGATAGAATGCCTTATTATTCCAAGGCAACTAGAAAGAGAAGAGGAGAAAACAATAAAAGAGGCACACAGGCCCAACAGAAAATTAAACCATACATTCGGTCTAGGGCTCGTCATCATCTTTTTTCCATCCAACACACATAATCATATGATCTAATCACATAATTACAACATACCAATAATTCATGATACCCAATCATAATTATCCAAGATAAAGAAATAAATAAACAAGTGCGTAACGTGTGAAAATATAAAATAATTGTTGGTAATAATATTTTTCTCGTTTTAGGAAATCCCTTCCTCATTATTTCTAAGTAAAATATCCCCGGATTTTCAAATCCAATATATTTTTACTCCTCAAAATAATGTCTTGGAAATTTAGGCAAAATTGAACCAACAAACAAATTTTCAGAATTTAATTAAAATTAAAAAACTAAAAAGTAAAATAAAAAAAAATAATACTAGGGTTTAAAACCCTAGCAGCACCGGCCATCGGCCGCTGCCACCGGTAGCAGCCCGCCGGTGTGCGCGCAGGGCAGCAGGCCCAGCCTGCCGCCCCTGCACGCGCACAGGCCCCTGCCTGCGTGCGCGCGCGCCTGGTCGGCAGCGCTCTGTGCGGCCTGCTGTTCCGGTAGGCCGTCACGCGCGCAGGCTCCCCAGCCTCGTGCGCGCGCTGGCCTGCTGGTCGTCAGCCGCGCACCTGCGCCTGTGCAGCGCGCGCGCAGACGCGCACTAGGCACGCCTGTCGGGCGCGCGCGCGTAGACACCTCTGTCTGCGTGCGCGCGCGCTTGGCAGCGCTGCCTGGTGTCCGTCCGCGTCCGTGCACGCGCGCGCAAACACCCTCGTCTGCATGCGCGCGCACGCCTGGAGGCGCCGCCCTGCGTGCACCCCTGCGCGCGGCCACCCTGGCCGCACGACCGGGCCCGCAGACACCTGCATGCTGGCCGTGGCGCGTGCGCGCGGGCTCCCCTGCCCGTTTGCGCGCGCGCCCGGTCAGTGCCTGTCTGAGGCCTGGCCGCGCTGCCTACCTGGATGACAGCGCGCGGCCCTGCGCGACTGGCTGGGCGGTTGCGCGCAGGCTTCCCTTGCCTGCGCGCCTCTGCCGTGCTTGCTGCGCGCGGCCAGCCTCCGGCTGGTCGGCTGCGACGATTCTTCATTCTTCTCGTTCAATTTTCACCCCCGTTTCCCAAGAAAAAAAAAAATACCAATTTTGCAGAATTCACACGAATTAAAAGTAATCAAACGACATGCTTTAATAATCAAGAAATTCAAGAATTAATTAAAATATGCCAAAACACGTTTTCATGCTTAAAACGCACATAAAACCCTAGGCCTATACACCGAACCAGGCTCTGATACCACTGAAAGAGATTATGGATCGTCCCGGGAAATTGAGCGAATGCGGAAGCGCGGTATAAAATTAAAATTGCGGAATTAAAACATGCTTTTTGAAATTCCCGGTTGTTCGGTGTATCTCATGAATTAAAGCATACAACAATCATGGCGGCCATTAGGGTTGAAAAATAAAGAGGGACAAAAATCTTAAAACGAGACCTACCCGTTGTCGTTTTCGTCTTCAACAGCTACTCGCGTTGTTCCCCGTTTTTGCACCAAGACCTCGTTCTTGAAATCCTCCAAATCGTGACACACGATCTACCCACGTATTCTTGCACGTCGTGCTAGCAACGAACAAGTGTTTATGAAGAGGATAGATCAACCACGCGTTATGAATTAACAGGATTGATCTTTCTTAGTTCTAATGTTCCAAGAACAAGAGAACAAGAAAAACAATTTTCTTCGAGAGTGGGAGAGAGAGGGGCGGACGAGAGAGAGGAGAGGAGAGTGTGTGTTGTGTGTGTTTTCAAGAATCATCATCCTTCAAATTGTAGGAGACTAGGGGTTTACATAGAGGAGGAGTTTAATCCTCTTTAAACTCCAACTCTAAGAACTCTATGTTGACTAGGATTTTGACCTAGTCAAAGTCCTAGTCAAACTAGTGTTTGACCTAGTCAAATCAATCCTAGCCATCCATCTCTTTTTTCCATCTCAACTCTTGATTTAATTTAATGGAATATTTAAAACCTATTTAAATATTCCAAAAGGCCTAAATGAATATAAATATTTATTTTAAGCCCATTAAATAAATTCCTTTAATAAATCTAATTTATTAATTTAATTCCTTTTATCAAATAGAAGGAATTAATTCTCCAAGAAAATAAAGGACCCGATTAAATCCAATTTAATCATTACTATTCTCCAATATTTAATTCTAAATTAAATACTAAATGTGTGTGTGGATAGTGTGTGACTCTTTAGGTTCACCTTTTAACTAGACTTGGTCGGATTCCAAGAATCCGTCCATTACCATGGGTGGCCATCTAGCAACGGTCCATGGCACTAGAGACTAGGTGAAATATTCGGGGATGAACATTTAGGCTTTAACAGTACACTTGTCCTTCTGTCTACGGTCTCACCACTTAGGGTCTAGGGCATGGAAAATGTAGGTACCCATTTTGGACCTAAGTGTCGGTCTATCCTTACTAAACGCCGCAAGGGGATCCTTCCCTTCTGTTCAGTTATTGTGGCCACAGATTTTAGGGACAAGACACAGAGCATACGTCAGACTCAACTGTCAATGCCTTTTGACAGGAGACAGATCCTTTCTTGGAAACTCCTGTCACTCAGTATACCGGAGTTGCACTAGACATGGCTTATGACTACTCAAGTGCTTCTTGGCAATCTCTCACCATATCTAAGATACAGACCTGATATACAAGTAAACTCAGAAGTTCCTCAAGTCAAAGGACTTGACCTGTACCGTTGGAACCGGGAATACACGTCATACCTTGCTGACCATAATCAAGGTCCTCCGTAAGACGGTTCCCGCGAGTCACCTCAGTCAGCTGCTCCCTAGCAGGCTAACCCACTAACACTGCTTAGACGACCTCCGTCACCCATCGATGAAACACGACAGCAGATGCTTAGTGCAAGTCTCAAGGGGAATCTCGGTACCCAATTTTCGAGATTCCTTGACTTGGAGATTTCCGGACTGATTCGGTAGTACTGATTTCATGGACCTACCTCCAAGCGTAGTCCCAGCCCCCGAAATAGATTCTCAGCCTATGGGCTTGGTTTGCGTAGCGAACAGATATGTAATAGCAATGTATAAGTGAACGCAAACAAAGTAACGCCATATGAATCTCACTTCTTTATTAATAAATATTTTATCAAACACATACTGAAATTGTCTAGACATAGGTTACATTTTCCTACCAAGATTGGCTTACATGGTCACCTATTCTAACATAGGTTGGGCTTGTGATCGTCCTAACAGGGGTATGCTATGTTTTATGCATGCGGCGTATTTATTTATCGCTTTAAATATTGGATATTTATGCATGCTAAAACACCATAATGTGATGAGGTCTCGGTCACACTCAAACTCTCATTTGGTTGGACCAAATTAAATATTAGGCCAAGAACGGACTTGGATCAAAATAGTAATTTGATCTGTCCGAGCCTTCTATTCACGGCAATGTGGTGAGGAAGCTACCATTACCCAAGTGTGGTCTCACGAGTCGTGGCACACTTGGACCAAGGGAAAGCTGCACCATTATTGTGAACAAAAAGACTGCGCTCGCTGTTTCCCTGTCTCAAGAGTCGTGGGGGGCGACAGTTTGAGGCATGATTTGGTTGATGGGTCGGGCCCAACACTGAGTAACATGGTTCGCTTGAAGTCCTCGGAACCATGTGAATAGGTGAGGCAAAGTATTTGGGGAATCTCATTGGATGAGAATGGTATTGGATATCTCCCACGAGGTCTTCTTCATGTGAATCGTAAAAGCGGGGCATGGAGATTACGCTTGTGGATCCCAAGCCCACTAGGAAATGGTTTTTCGAAACTCCGCTTGAGAGTGGCGGACTTTCGTATAAATAGTGGGAGGGTTAAAGACTAAAAGACCAAGTCTTCAACTTGAACAATAATATTACCATCATCTGCTAATTTTTGCTTTACATTTTCATTAATGTAGATATGTCTAAGAACACATTAACCATGATTCTCAAGACTAAAAAATTCAACGGAATGAACTACTCGGACTGGCTGAGAAACCTGAGGATTGTCCTCGGTTTTGAGAACCAAGGCTACGTCTTGGACGAGCCGCCACTGAGCGGTATTGATAGGAGAGGCTTCGACCTCCAAGGCGAATGGCAAGAGGGCCGGACGCTGGAAGAGGAAGAAGGGCAAAGGGAAGACGGTTGCGGCCCTTGCTCGCGCTCCGGGCGTCCCTGTTGCTCCGGTTGGACCGAGCAAAGGGAAAGGGAAGGCCCGTGGTTCTCAGCCGTCCAAGACAAATGATGTCTACATGCATTGCCAAGGGAAAGGGCATTGGAAGAGATAGTGCCCACAACTCCTCTCCAACCCAGGTATGTTTGTGGTTGAAGTAAATATGATTACTAATTCTGCTTCATGAGGTATTGGATACCGGGTGTGGTGCTCACTGAAGGACAAGCGGATCCGGCCGGGAGCGTGAGCGGAAGCGAGAAAGCGAGAAATTGTGCACAAATTTAAATCTAATTTAAATATGCGAATCCCAAGGGGTGTACCCTTGGGTGCTCAACCGGGCGTTCGATGTAGGATGTGTAAATATTAAAACATATATTTAAGCCCATAGGGCATAGATATATAAATGAAATCAATCAAAGCGTAATAAAGCGTTACCTTTGATTGTTTAGCGTATGCTCCCGGCTACTTGCTTTGTTCCTTCTCCGGAATGTTCACAAAATCCAAACGTATGGATTCTCCAAGGTGATCCACACCACACAGGAAGAAACACACGTTCTTCTTGCTAGAAAAGAACGGGTTTAGAAGGAATCGGTTTAAGAGAAGAACACTATGAATTAGTGTTCTCTTAAACTTACTTTGTTCTTCTTCTTGATTCAAAATCAAGTGAAGAACACAAGTGTGAGAGAGGGAGAGAGCATGAAATTTTGAGAGAGAGGAGAGGATTTTTGTCTTCTCTTTTTCCTAGAAAAAGATGAATAATGAATCACTTATGCTTGGTGTTGTATACTCTAATATATATATATACATAATTAATGTGATTATTGGAATGTGTCTAGGTTCATCAAAGGATGTCTAGATTCATTCCAATCAATCACCATCAATTCTTCAATCAAGCCTACTAAAATTTATGGTATGATCAAATCATACCAAAAGGGAAGAGCTTGATTGGAGTTGATTTGTCTCTTTCCAAAAGAGATAAGTCAACATACCACCTAGCATGAAACATGGCTGATTTTGCTTCCTCCAAGGGAGCATGTCGGCCATGTTTAATTAAGGGAAGAAGTCCAGCTTCTTCCTACTCCAAAATAGGAATTATTTCTCCTCTCGGGTAAATTTAACGGACCGGGTTTTATCGTAATCCAATTACGACGAACACCAACATTAAATCCAATTTAATGTCCATTTAAATTATTCTTGTTGATCTTTTAATCCAATTGAAAGATCCAACGTCTCAACGTCTCAACTTTCCATATTTAATCGAAAATCCAAATTTACCGATTAAACGAAAGCCCGATACAATATCGGCCCGTCCATCCAATGGACTTTCCCTTAAGGAATCCAATTACTTATTTTATCCTTCGAGATTGACTCCAAGTCGATCTCTCAACCTCCTCGGTGATTTGTGTGTGACCCTTTAGGTTCACCCTCAGCTACACTTGGGCCCGTGTCCCACAAGGGCCCGTTACCATGGGTGGCTGTTTAGCAACGGTCCATGGCACTAGAGACTAGGTGAATTGGCGTGAACATTTAGGCGCCGATTCCGTACGGGTACGATCCTTCCGTCTACCGTCTCCCGGCCTTAGTCTAGGGTATGGAATTAGGCGTCGGTTCCCATCCTTGACTAGGCATCTATGCTTAATACTCGAGACCACGTATGCTTCATTGTGTCGACAGAGGAAACCATTCCCTGTTCGACCAACCACTGTGGCCACAGCTTCAAACAGCATGAACGTGTCTCCGAGTGCATAGGAGATACCTCTGTCATATACTGACAGGGGACGGATCCTCTTCTTGGAATCCACCGTCCTCGCTACACATTCTGACTGCACTGGACAAGGCTTATGATAATCATCTTACAGAATGATTACCTCTTGCCAGATCCAAGATACAGTCGTCCTGTGCACGCGACTGCCATGATCCCTCAAGTCTGAGGATTACTCCGTACTATCGGAACCGGGGAAAACCAATCATACCGACCAAGCCTCCAAGGCTTCCATATGATGATCCCCGCGAGTCAGTCCAGTCGGCTCGACCCCAGTCGACTAACCCATCAAGATCGTGTAGGCGTCCCACGCTTGTCGTCGATGAAACACGGCACTCATCCAATGAACACGACTCTTGACGCAAGTCTCAATAGGACTCTCGATGCCCTATCTCGAGGTCCTCGACTTGGAACGTTTCAGACCCAACTCTTAATCAGTTGGTTTCATGACCACCATCCAATGCGTGGCCCAACTGCACGAGTTGTTATCCATGGTCTGTGGGCTTTGTTGCGATATAAGTTAAATACCGTTTTAACAAATGTAAGATGAGCGCAACAAAGAAGGTACCATTGGTGACGAACACTCATCTTATTCATCACATAATAATATTACATTCACATCAAGTTGTCGGATAGGTTTACAAATTGCCAAACCTATTGGCTTTCTGGTCACCTACTCCAACAGGTATGACTATGAAATATGACAGATGGACATGAAAATGGCCTTCCTCAACGGTTTCGTTAGAGGAAGAGATCTATATGGATCAGCTGGAGGGTTTTCACAACTGTTGGAGAAGAGCAGAAGGTCTTCCGTCTCCAAAGATCCATCTATAGCCTCAAACAAGCTTCCCAAAGCTAGAACATACGTTTTGATGAAGTCATACGGGGATATGATTTCATCAAGAATGAGTCCGATCCTTGTGTATACAAGAAGATCAGTGGGAGCTCAATTGCGTTTCTAGTGCTTTACGTGGATGACATCTTGCTCATTGGGAATGATGCTAAGATGTTGGGTACCACTAAAGCTCGGTTGTCAACGCAATTCTCCATGAAGGATATGGGCAAGGCATCCTACATCCTTGGCATCAAGATCTACAGGGATAGATCTAGAAGGATGTTAGGAATGGCCCAGTCCTCGTATATTGAGAAACTCTTGAAGAGATTCAAGATGGAGAACTCAAAACGAGGATTCCTTCCTATGAGGCATGGAATTGAGTTATCCAAGAAGCAGTCTCCTAAGACTGATGAAGAGCTTAAACGGATGTTGGACGTCCCCTATGCTTCAGCCGTAGGCAGCATACAGTATGTTGTTCAGTGCACTAGACCTGATGTGGCTTTCGCTTCCTGAAGTACCTGAAAAGGACTAAGGACATGTTCTTGATCTACGGCGGTGGAGAGTTGATGCTGAAGGGCTATAGCAACGCTAGCTTCCAGTCGGATGACGATGATGCCAAGTCTCAGTCTGGTTTTTGTATTTAGACTAAATGGGGACGTGGTTACTTGGAAGGGTTCCAAGTAGGCTACCACGGCGGACTCCACCATAGAGTTTTGAATACATAGCGGCTTTGGAAGCTACTAAGGAGTGGTTTGGTTGATGAGCTACACCCAAGGGTTGGATGTAGTACCTAGCATTGCTAAGCCTGTAATTATCTTTTATGATAACAACGGGGCGATAGCGCTAGCAAAGGAACCGATATCTCATCACGATCCAAGCGTATTCTTAGACGCTACCATCTACTTAGAGAGATGGATAGCAAGAGTGACATTCGGTTGGACCGAGTCAGCTCCGCAGAAAAACATAACAGATCCACTTGCTAAGCCCATGTCGCAAGTTGCCCACACTCACCATCTGAATAAGAGGTTAGAGGTCAATGGGTAATTGGCTTTAGGTCAAGTGGGAGATTATTAGAATAGGTGACTAGAAAGAAAATAGGTTTGGCGATTTATAACCTATCTGACAACTTGATGTAAATGTAATATTATTATGTTATGAATAAAATGAGTATTCGTCACTTATGGTGCTTACTTTGTTGCGCTCATTTCACATTTGTTTAAAATGGTGTTTAACTTATATCGCAACAAAGCCCACAGACCATGGATAACAACTCGTGCAGTTGGGCCACGCATTGGATGGTGGTCATGAAACCAACTGATTAGGAGTTGGGTCTGAAACATTCCAAGTCGAGGACCTCGAGACAGGGCATCGAGAGTCCTATTGAGATTTGAGTCAAGAGTTGTGTTCATTCGATGATTGTCGTGTTTCATCGACGACAGGCATGGGACGCCTACACGATCTTGATGGGTTGGTCGACTGGGGTCGAGCCGACTGGACTGACTCGCGGGGATCATCATATGGAAACCTTGGAGGCTTGGTCGGTATGATTGATTTTCCCCGGTTCCGATAATACGGGAGTAATCCTCAGACTTGAGGGATCATGGCAGTCGCGTGCACATGACGGCTGTATCTTGGATCTGGCGAGAGGTGATCATTCTGTAAGATGATCATCATAAGCCTTGTCCAGTGCATTCGGAATGTGTAGCGAGGACGATGGATTCCAAGAAGAGGATTCGTCCCCTGTCAGTATGTGACAGAGGTATCTCCTATGCACTTGGAGACACGTGCATGTTGTTTGAAGCTGTGGCCACAGTGGTTGGTCGAACAGGGAATGGTTTCCTGTGTCGACATAATGAAGCATACGTGGTCTCGAGTATTAAGCATAGATGCCTAGTCAAGGATAGGAACCGACGCTCAATTCCATACCTTAGACTAAGACCGGGAGACGGTAGACGGAAGGATCGTACCTGTACGGAATCAGTGCCTAAATATTCACGCCAATTCACCTAGTCTCTAGTGCCATAGACCGTTGCTAGACGGTCACCCATGGTAATGGGCCCTTGTGGGACACGGGCTAAATTCTAGCTGAGGGTGAACCTAAAGGGTCACACACAAGTCACCGAGGAGGTTGAGAGATCGACTTGGAGTCAATCTCGAAGGATAAAATAAGTAATTGGATTACTTAAGGGAAAGTCCATTGGATGGACGGGCCGATATTGTATCGGGCTTCCGTTTAATTGGTAAATTGGATTTTCGATTAAATATGGAAAGTTGAGACGTTGAGACGTTGGATCTTTTAATTAGATTAAAAGATCAACGAGAATAATTTAAATGGACATTAAATTGGATTTAATGTTGAGTTCGTCGTAATTAGATTACGATAAATCCCGGTCCGTTAAATTTACTCGAGAGGATAAATAATTCCTATTTTTGGAATAGGAAGAAGTTGGACTTCTTCCCTTATTTAAACATGGCCGATATGCTCCCTTGGAGGAAGCAAAATCAGCCATGTTTTATGCTAGGTGGTATGTTGACTTATCTCTTTTGGAAAGAGACAAATCAACTCCAATCAAGCTCTTCCCTTTTGGTATGATCTGATCATACCATAAATTTTGGTAGGCTTGATTGAAAAATTGATGGTGATTGATTGGAATGAATCTAGACATCCTTGGATGAACCTAGACACATTCCAATAATCACATTAATTATGTATATATATATTAGAATATACAACACCAAGCATAAGTCATTCATTATTCATCTTTTTCTAGGTTAAAGAGAAGACAATTTTCGAATCCCCTCTCCTCTCTCTCAACTCTCGGCCTCTCTCCCTCTCTCACACTTGTGTTCTTCACTTGATTTTGAATCAAGAAGAAGAACAAAGTAAGTTTAAGAGAGCACTAATTCATAGTGTTCTTCTCTTAAACCGATTCCTTCTTAAACCCGTTCTTTTCTAGCAAGAAGAACGTGTGTTTCTTCCGGTGTGATGTGGATCACCTTTGGAGAATCCATACATTTGGATTTCATGAGCATTCCGAAGAGGGAACAACGCAAGTAGCCGGGAGCATACGCTAAACAATCGAAGGTAACGGTCTCCTTACGCTTTGATTGATTTATTGTGTAAATCTATGCCCTATGTGTTTAAATATATGTTTCCAATATTTACACATCCTACATCGAACGCCCGGTTGAGCACTCAAGGGTACACCCTTGGGATTCGTTTATTTAAATTTGATTTAAATTTACGCGTTATTTCTCGCTTTCTCGCTTCCACTCGCGCTCCTGGGCGGATCCGTTTGTCCTTCACAAAGCACGCTAGCCAATGGTCTGTTGGATTTGATCCATACGGATGTTTGTGGCCTACTAAATACTCAGGCTAGAGGTGGGTACTCGTACTTTGTAACCTTTACCGATGATCACTCACGGTATGGTTATGTTTACATGATGAAATACAAGTCTGAAGCCTTTGGAAGATTTAAAGAATACAAACTTGAAGTAGAGAACCAAACCGGTCGAAAGATCAAAGCCCTTCGATCGGACAGAGGTGGAGAGTATTTGAGCGGTAAGTTTACTGATTATCTAAAAGAGAATGGGATTCTCTCTCCGTGGACCCCTCCTGGAACACCACAGCTTATGGTGTGTCTGAAAGGAGGAATTGAACCTTGTTGGATATGGTCCGATCCATGATGAGTTTTACCGAACTCCCCCTTTCCTTCTGCGGATATGCTCTTGAGACGACGGCCGAAGTTTTGAACTTGGGCCCATCCAAGAAGATATCCCAAACGCCATATGAGATATGGCATGGCAAACCTGTCTCCTACAAATACTTGAAAGTGTGGGGTTGCCCCACATATGTCAAGAGATTAGTGGGAGACAAACTGGACTCGAGGTCTAGTTTATGTACGTTAATCGGCTATCTGAAAGAAATTGCGGGGGTATTATTTCTATGATCCCTCCGAGCAAAAGGTTTTTGTCTCGCGAAACGCAGTAATCTTGAAAAAGGGTTTTCCATCGGATAGTCGACGCGATGAGGTACTCTTTGAGGAAGTGAGGTACCCCATGAGGCGGTTGTGACATCTGAGCCGGTAGTTCCCACTGATAATGTTCCAGTCCTCCGTAGGTCGGCCAGAGTATCCCATGCACCTGATAGGTATGGATTTCTGGGCCTAACCAATTAATTGGATAATGATCTAAAGACGTACGGAGAAGCGATGTCGGACATCGATTCGGATAAGTGGCTTGAGGCCATGAATCCGAGATGGACTCGATGGGTACAAACCAGGTTTGGAATCTAGTGGATCCACCCAAAGGGGTAAAACCCGTAGGGTGTAAATGGGTCTACAAACGTAAGCTTGGAGCTGACGGGGAGGTTACAACCTTCAAAGCCAGGCTTGTGGCGAAGGGTTACACTCAGCGACCCGGGGTCGATTTTGAGGAAACCTACTCGTCTGTACCAATGGCTAAGTCCATACGGATACTGCTTACCATAGCAGCATGGTATAACTATGAAATATGGCAGATGGACGTGAAAACGGCCTTCCTCAATGGTTTCGTAAAGGAAGAGATCTATATGGATCAACCGGAAGGTTTCACAACTGTTGGAGAAGAGTAGAAGGTCTGTCGTCTCCAAAGGTCCATCTATAGCCTCAAACAGGCTTCCCGAAGCTGGAACATACGTTTTGATGAAGTCATACGGGGATATGATTTCATCAAGAACGAGTCCGATCCTTATTTATACAAGAAGACCAGTGGGAGCTCGGTTACATTCCTAGTACTTTACGTGGATGACATCTTGCTCATTAGGAATGATGCTAAGATGTTGGGTACCACTAAAGCTTGTTTGTCAACGCAATTCTCTATGAAGGATATGGGTGAGGCATCCTACATCCTTGGCATCAAGATCTACAGGGATAGATCTAAAAGGATGTTAGGAATGGCCCAGTCCTCGTATATTGAGAAAGTCTTGAAGAGATTCAAAATGGAGAACTCAAAACGAGGATTCCTTCCTATGAGGCATGGAATTAAGTTATCCAAGAAGCAGTCTCCTAAGACTGATGAGGAGCTTAGACGGATGTTGGACATCCCCTATGCTTCAGTCATAGGCAACATACAGTATGTTGTTCACTGTACTAGACCTGATGTGTCTTTCGCTTTGAGCGTAACTAGTCGATATCAGTCGTGTGCCAGGGAGGCACATTGGAGTGCGGTCAAGACTATCCTGAAGTACCTAAAAAGGACTAAGGACATGTTCTTGATCTACGGCGGTGGAGAGTTGATACTGGAATGCTATACCGACGCTAGCTTCCAGTCGGATGACGATGATGCCAAGTCTCAGTCTGGTTATGTGTTCAGACTTAATGGTGGCATGGTTGCTTGGAAGAGTTCCAAGCAGGCTACCACGGCGTACTCCACCACAGAGTCTGAATACATAGCAGCTTCGGAAGCTGCTAAGGAGACGGTTTGGATGAAGAGCTACATCCAAGAGTTGGGTGTAGTACCTAGCATCGTTGAGCCAGTGGTTATCTTCTGCGATAACAACGAAGCCATAGCGCAAGCAAAGCAACCGAGATCTCATCACCGATCCAAGCATATTCTTAGATGCTACCATCTGCTCAGAGAGATGGTTTAGCAGGGGTGACGTTCGGATGGACCGAGTCAGCTCCGCAGAAAACATAGCAGATCCACTTACTAAGCCCGTGTCGCAAGTTGCCCATACTCAGCATCTGGATAAGATGCGTTTGAGGTCAATGGGTGATTGACTTTAGGTCAAGTGGAAGATTGTTAGAATAGGTGACCAAAAAGCCAATAGGTTTGGCAATTTGTAACCTATTTGACAACTTGATGTTAATGTAATATTATTATGTGATGAATAAAATGAGTGTTCATCACTATTGGTACATACTTTGTTGCGCTCATTCTACATATGTTAAAACGGTGTTTTACTTATAGTGCAAAAAAGCCCACAGACCACGGTTAAACAACTCATGCAGTTGGGCCACGCATTGGATGGTGGTCATGAAACCAAGTGATTAAGAGTTGGGTCTGAAACGTTCCAAGTCGAGGACATCGACACAGGGCATCAAGAGTCCTATTGAGACTTGCATCAAGAGTCGTGGTCATTGGATGAGTGCCGTGTTTCATCGACCACAGGCATGGGACGCCTACACGATCTTAATGGGTTGGTCGACTGGGTCGAGCCGACTGGACTGACTCGCGGGGATCATCAAATGGAAGTCTTGGAGGCTTGATCGGTATGATTAGATTTCCCCGATTCCGATAGTATGGGAGTAGTACTCAGACTTGAAGAATCACGGCAGTCGCGTGCACAGGACGGCTGTATCTTGGATCTGGCGAGAGGTGATCATTCTGTAAGATGATCATTATAAGCCTTGTCCAGTGCAGTCAGAATGTGTAACGAGGACAGTGGATTCCAAGAAGGGGTTCCGTCCCCTATCAGTATATGACAGAGGTATCTCCTATGCGCTCGGAGACACGTTCATGCTGCTTAAAGCTGTGGCCACAGTGGTGGGTCGAACAGGGAATGGTTTCCTATGTCGACGCAATGAAGCATACATAGTCTCGAGTATTAAGCATAGATGCCTAGTCAAGGATAGGAACTGACGCCCAATTCCATACCCTAGACTAAGGCCAGGAGACGGTAGACAGAAGGACCGTACCCGTACAGAATTGGCGCCTAAATGTTCACGCTAACATTCACCTAGTCTCTAGTGCCATGGACCGTTGCTAGATGGCCACCCATGTTAACGGGCCCTTGTGGAACACAGGCCCAAGTCTAGTTGAGGGTGAACCTAAAGGGTCACACACAAATCACCGAGAAGGTTGAGAGATTGACTTGGAGTCAATCTCAAAGGATAAATAAGTAATTAGATTACTTAAGGGATAGTCAATTGGATTACTTAATGACTAAACACCAAGTCTTAACTTGAACACATTATTACGAATAATCTGCTTACTTTCTGCTTTACACTTTGAATGTAAAAATATCTAAGAATCCATTTACCACCACTCTTGAGACTAATAAATTCGATGGAATCCATTACAATGATTGGCTGCGAAATATAAGGATTGTCCTCGATTTCAGGAAATATGCTCATGTCATGGATATGCCACTTCCGCAGATCTTGCCGGAAGGGTCCTCGCCAGAAGAACGTTTTACATTCGAGGAATGGCTAGAGTACAATCGCAAAGTCTGTAGCGTCATAGTTGCTTCCATGACTAATGAGATACAAAAACAGTATGATAGGCTGGATGATGACTTCTCGATAATGCTCCGCATGAAAGTTTCATGCGGTTCCAGACTGACATATTAGATATGTTGCGACAGAGGCATTATTTGGAACGAAAATGTCTGAAGGATCGTCTGTACAAGGGCATGAGGTTAAAATGCTATCTCTTGTGGAGAAGCTCAAAGAACTCAAGGTTGATCTTGAAAAAGAGACGTACATCGACCTGATCCTTGAATCTCGTCTCCCTCCTTCAACCTATTTATCATTAAATATGACATGAATTGGCTTGAGAAGTCCATTTATGAGTTGATAAACATGTTGGTCCAATACGAGACAACGACTGAAAAATTTGCATCGTTGATATTGGTTGAGGAGGCCTCGACCTCAAGAGCGAAAGACAGGGGTGCCGGACGCTTGAAGAGCAAGAAGGGTGAGACGGAGTCAGCCCTTGCAAGCGCTTGGAGCGCTTCTGTTGGCCTACTTGGCGAGGGTAATAGGAAGAGGAAGATGGTTCGACAATTAAGGACTATTAGACGTTTGCAATAGTTGCCGGAAAAAGGGGACATTGGAAGAGGGGGTGTCCAAAACTCCTCTCCAATCAAGGTAAATTTGTTATTGAGCAACATGATCATAGATTCTACGTCCTAGGTACTGAATACCTGCTTTGGAAGCTCACATCTGCAAATGATTTGCACATGATGGTAAGGAGTAGAAGGCTAAGACGGATGGTCTTAAAGCTAGGCGATGGCAAAGTTATTGTTGCAGAAACTGTAGGACTAGTTAGGCTTAGCCGTTAGTGATCATGTTAGGATAAGATATAATTATGTAACCTAGTATGATCAAAATTGTGTCTTTCTTATTGTTGGACAATTTGAATTACAATTTGATCAATAAAAGTTCTTTTTATTTGACGATGAGTCTACTTGGCTATTTACATAATTGTTCTTTACTCTATCCGATAATTCGATTATGGTTCTTCAAACATAAACTACATAATGAATAATCAAGATTAAACTTACAAAATCTAGAATGCAAAATCCAAACCATATTCTTCGAGTTAGGATAAGGAGGTTGGTCGATTCAAGGAGTTTAGAAATAGACAACTTGAGTTTACTAACTTACAAACCCTTTTTGAGAAGGAAGATGGCGTTAAAGCTCTTTGTAGGACAATGTATGTTTGAAAAAGTGGTTTGTTTGATTAGATCCAGTCAGACATCTATAAGTCCCTAAATACAAAATCAGTAGAGGGTTCACAAGTCTGAGGATCTTTGGAAGGTTCAGGGAATTAGACTTGAAATGGAGAACCAAGCTGATTGCAAAGTTAAACCCTTCGATTGGATCAAGGTGGTGTGTATTTAGTGGGAGTTCTTGAAATATCTAAATGAGAATGGAATTCTCACTCAGTGGAACTCTTCTTGTAAAGACCATTATTGAACGGTCTCTGATAAGGAAGAAATCGAACCTTATTGGACATGGTTCAGTCGGTGTTTCACTGAATTACCTTAGCCCATCTGGATGAGAACCCTATGATTATGTGCCTAGGTTGTCAGACCATTTTTCTGATGTAGTGCATGCTGCCGACCAACCGTTGTGGGACGGTTGCACCCAATCTTAGTTGACGTCAATTGATAGCTTGGTGAATATCAAGGCCGAGGGAGGCTTTTCCGAGCGAACATATGATCAACTATGCGAGTGCGCTGATCATATACTGCCCCGCGATCACACTTTTCCCCCGATTAATACAGTACGAAGAAATTGATAAGAGGCTTGGGGTTACCTATTGAGAATATTCATGCATGTAAAAGAGGTTGCATGCTATATTGGAAGGACGACAATGATCTAGAGTACTGCACTATTTTGAATCTATAAGATTACGGACAGGATACGATATCTCTATAACCGCCCACCAAAATTGTTCAAAACTTCATCGAATGTATTCTTTTATGTATTCAATCATATCTAATGGTCTCATCAAAATTTTGACGATCTAAGTAGGCGTAGCAGTACAATTATATAAGATGCTAGTTACATCTGTGAAATACTAACAAATTTTAATATACCAATATACTTCACATTGTGAACATGTATCAATCGCACGAAAAATATTTAATATTTTCAATTGTCCACATACACACATTGTATATTCTTCTTCGCTCATTAACGTGTCCGATTCATATTTTTCCTTAGAAGTTGTAATTTTTATTTATTTTATAGGAAAATAACATTGCTTTTGGAATATTAATAGGAACAGTTCTCCAATATAATTGGAACGGTTACAGTATACTGTTAACAAAACGACAACGTATTGACCGGTAGAAACTGATATGGTAATGGGCTCTCTAATAATAGACCGTTCCTATAGTATATGAATATGAACCTTAGAAGTCAAACGTTGTCGTTTTACATACAAAACGACATCGTTTTGCTTAATTGGTATTGTTTTTGGAACGGTAATATTCAAATATGATCGTTCCAACATCCGTAATATAAACAGACCCCTTAAAAATGGTGTCGTTTTAGGTACAAAACGACATCATTTTGTTGTTTAGATTACAATTTGGAACGGTAACCATTTCAAAATTTTAATATATATATATATATATATGACACTAAGACATATTTTTCCCCATTCTTACCCTCCCCCTCCCTCCCTCTCTGCTACCACCACTGTGCTGCCACCGTCTACCACCACCATTTCGAGCCACCACCACTGCGCAACCACCATCACTGCGTCACCACCACCACTGTACCGCCGCCACTGTATCTCTATCTCTCCACCGCCCTTCCTCCGTCCGCCGCCACTGTCAGCCACTCTCTCAAGTAGGTCTCACTCTCTCTCTCTAGTTTTAATTTTCTGTGAAAATTGTCTTGATATTTTGTGCTTATATTCGATGATATTTTGTGTTTATATTTGATGATATTTTGTGAATATGTGAATTATTGTATGTCAATTATTTATGTTTGTTAATATGTGAATTAGTTAATGAATCACTATGAAAATTGTCGGGAATTTTGTGTAAATTTCCTGGAATTTTTATGAATTTTTTTGTATCGTTGCTTAATTTTTATGAATTTCTGAAATTATTTTTATGTTTTGTGAAATTTCAGAATTTTTTTTTGTTTTCTGTTTTGTGTAATTTTTGAATTTTTTTTATTTTTTTTGGAATTTTTTTTGAAAATTGTTGCGAATTTTTTGTAATGTTTTGGAATTTGTATGCATTCTAGAATTTTATGAATTTTTTGGAATTTTTTGTTATTTTTTTGAAATTTATGTCAATTTTCTCGGAATTTATGTGAATTTACATATAATATATGGTAAGGATATATTAAATATAGGTACTAATTATTATTATAATATATAATTATACTTATATATACTATAAGGATATAGAAAAATATAATGATTTAGTGTAATTCTTGAAAATTTAGGAAATAATTTTGGGATTTATTATACATTGTACGGAAAATTTTAATAATCTAGCAATTATTAGATTAATTTTTGGACTTAGTATACAATTTTGGGATTTAGTATTCATTTTAGGAAAATTTTCAATAAACTTATAATTTAATAGATTAATTTTGGGATTTAATATATATTTTAGGAAATAATTTTGAGATGTACTATACATTTTAGGAAAAGTTTCAAGGATTAGATTATTTACATAATTATTAGAAAATTTTAGATATTTAGAATAATTATAAAATTTGGGAAATTTATCATTATTAAAATAATTTATTAATTACATTATTTATAAAAATTCATAAACTAATATTTTGAAAAAATTTGTACATCATGTTTAGTAGAGATTTGCTTCCTCGAGGAGATGGACGAGGCCGCGGCTGTGGCCACGGTCATGGCCTGTCGGTTCCACCACCGGTGGTTGCTACTTCCCATGTTGGGGAAGCAGCATTCCGACCACCTCCACCACCACCACCACCATCCGGATGTAGACCCATCTATGTACTCTGGACCGGCCGCACAGAAAGTCGGGACCGTCAAATCCCGCACCGGCGGTAGATCTGGCCCATCCATGGGCTGCATTACCAATTCACCCACCATCAGTGTGCAAGTATATCACCCTCGCAGACGCGAGGTACCATTTTTTTAATCTTTTTTCTATTTTTTTTAATCTTTTTTCATAAACACTAATTAATACGTTATTTCAGGACAGAGCACAAGATACACGAGCGCATCAACGCGGTGGTGCGAGACACTATCCCCACCCTTTAGGATGTTTCCACCAGGTGCCGCTAGAGCACCAGCATTTCTGGGTCGAGGGCATGAAGGTGTTTTATTTTAATTTCTATTAATTGTATAAATTTAAATTCTTTTGTCAAATATTTTAACAATTTCTTTCTTTTTCTGTAATATTGCATATGACGTACTGGTGGGACTACGACGATGAGTCCATATTCTACGTATTTCACATGTTCACGGGGAAGTTTATCCGCAAGTGCTTCACTCTCGCTAGATAGTCTTTGGTGAAGCCGGTGTGGCTGGCGAATGAGGTCTGGCACTAGCTCCGGTTGTACTGGGCAAGCGAGGAATTCAAGAACGAGTCCACCAAGAACAAGTCCAACCGACCGGCCGATCCCACGACATCATCTATTGTCTACTGCGGGAGTTCTTCCTCAGTTGGCATGCACAAGAGGAAGATGGTAAGTAATTTTATTGTTTTAAAGCTTTTATCAATATTACATAAATCTTTAACTAACTATTCCTTTCTTGTACAAGAGGCTCAACTCGGTCGGCCAGTGAAGTAGATGGAGTTATTCTCCAAATGCTATAAGAAGAAGGCCAACGACGGCTGGAGCGACCCGGGGGCAGCAGAGGTGGCAGTAAGTAATTGTAGTTTAAAATTTGTTTCCTTTAATTTTTTGCAATAATAATAAAAATATTTTGTTTTGTTTTGCAGGAGACATTCGAGAAGTTGCTGGAGGATCACCAGCCTCAGGCCACGATCGATTCTTGTGATATTCCGGCCAAATTGGAGGGGTCGGTGGCGATAACTGAGCAGGATCTGTGGCTAGCAATGATTAGGGGCAAGAACAAAGGTCGTGTATTCGGCTTTGGTTCTAAGGCCCATGGCCTTAGCAAGACCTACACATTGCCACTGCCACCATCACCGCCACCGTCGGACATTGAGGATCAGATGGTTCCACTCGAGAGGATGATGATCGACATAATGACCATGATGAACTTCACGCAGACCAATACCTCCACTGCCGGCCTATTACAGCCTCCGACAGACCCCGTGGTCCAAACAATGCCGACATGGACAATAACGATGAGGGGATGGGGTGTAGATTAGGATATATATTTTTAATATTGATAATTAAAATGGATAATATTTTTTATTAATAATATATATATATATATTTTATAATTATGCATATTTTTGTATGAATTGCATAACATCAGTCAATATTTAATTATTTAACCAAATTAAAAAAACAATAATAATTTTTTTATTTATATAAATAATTATTATTGAAAAATTAATAAAATTAAATAATAAATAACTTAGGAACGGTCTTTTGAGCGGTTAGGGATTACTTAAAATATCGAGTGAATCGTTCCAAATCTGGATCCCACAATCTCGATAACTGTTCCTAAAAACTGTTCCACAATTGCATTTCAAATAAGGGACAAAATCGGGCCTAAGTATACCCCAAAATTAATGACTATATATCATTGTTGTCGCTCCAAATACACATTCTAAAACAGTACCAATAATATATTCGAAATAAAGATCAGCACCATTCCGAAGGATATTCCAAAGTTAGGTTGAACTACAGTTCCACATACCATTCCAATATCTATCACCCAAATAAAAATAAACCGTTTCGAAATGTATACCAAGAACAATGGAAAAATGCATCTTTCACACATTAAAATTGATGCAAATCAAGTCGTAAAGATCGTTCCAAATTATGTCAAAAAATATATAAGCTAACCGTTCCAAATAACAATTGAGTGATCCAAATACACAAATTACATATTTACACATACAAACATAATCAGAAATGATATTTAGCATCTGCGTCAAAAACCGTGCCAAAATAGGAAGGGTCACTGCATTACCATTCCTAAATATTAGGAACACCGTGAATTATGATGGACGGTCTATCGTTCCATTATCTTTTCAAGTTCCTATCCAGTTTCATCTAGCGAGTTTTCTTTAATTTTCAAATTAAAAAAAAAAAATCGTTTCTAACCCCGTTACAATTCCCGTATTTTTTATAGTGATTCTTTAAAGTTTATTACAAAATTTTTGTAACGGATATACAAGGAATGGGAAGGCTGCCGTTCCAAAACCCATTTCAAATAATGACCACATGTTCCAAATTAAATAGAATCCGTTCCTGTTTCAAATTTCTTTTTTTTTTTTTTTGGTAGTGTATATCCATTTTTCAAATATATTTTCTTTGAAAAGTATAATAATTATATATTTAATAAATAATTAAATATATTACATGCAATATCCATATTTTGTTATTATTTAATAATATTAAAATTATATAAAACAAATGAATACAAAATAAAACTTTTTTTACGCGATAAAAATATGCATTTTCGCATTCGAATGGCTGTCCTTAATGATTGATGTAATTCTTTTTATTGGCCTATCAAAGATAAGCAATCCCACAAATTTAGCAAGGAACAAATTGTAGATCACAAATGTGACTAAATAAATAAAAAAATTCAGAACATTTATCCATCCATTGCTCAGCCATTCCCATCGAGGAAGAAAAAGCAGGAGCTAGTATAGCGCCGCCCCAAAAGGCGGTCTCCGGCGGATTTGACCCGGCCTTTAATGGTGATAAACTGAGGCCGAGAGGCTAGACTATGGTAGGCGGCAACGTGGCGGCGCGCAAGGTGATGGTGGTGGCGGACCCCAGCCGCGAGTCGGCGGGTGCGCTTGACTACGCTCTCTCCATGCACTCGACGAAAACGACACCTTGGTTCTACTCCACGTCGAGATTCCAAACCCGTGGAAGAACCCGTTTGGTGCACTGTTCAAGAACCCAATGTCTCCAGTAAGTGGCCGCAGCAGCGGCATCGGATCTTACGCCTCGTCGTTCGCGGCGGCGGAGTGCGGCGGGGGAGGGGAGGTGGATTTTCTCGATGGGATGAAGCGAACGTGCATGGCTAGGCAGCCGAAGGTAAAGGTGGTGGCGGAGAAGGTGGAGATGACGGACGGAAAGGACAAGGCCTCTGCGATTCTTGCCCACAGCGCAGCCTCTAAAGTTGATCTTCTCATTATTGGGCAACGGAAGACTCTTTCGAATGCATTATTAGGGTGAGTTTTTACAGAAATTTGTGCTTTTATCCTTTATTTTATTATTATAATTTCTTTTGGGAAAAAGGTAATACCCCTATTATCAATATATAGTTTGAAAAATTCATAAAATGAAGACGCAATGGAGAAATGTGCATAACCATTTTGACACGTCTGGGATATTTAATTAGATTAAATTGATATTGATTAAGCCCTTTTAACATCAAATTTTAAGAAGATGCTATGAATATATGTGTGGAATTCTCTCACTTCTAAATTACAAATTAATTTATTAAAAAAATTTAAATTTCAGAAGGAAAAACACATTAACGTGACTTTAATGTGTGATATCAAAATATGATAGAAGTAATATTTGATTGCTAGGACCGATCTTGGGTGGGGTGGTGGGGGAGTTTTGTAGTTTTTTTCAAAATAGTACATAAATTTTAATTTTTTTATATATTGGCCACTGAAATTTTGTATCTTTTTTTAAGAAAATATACATATAAGTTTCAATTTTTTATATAATTGCCCCTCCCCCAAAAAAAAGTTTATAATTTTGTTTTACATTATACATAAAGTTTAATTTATTTTATATACTGCTCCCTCTTATTATTTTCATTGCTTTCGAATTATTTGGCAATGTAAGCCTAATGTATAACTTTTCGGCCCTTTTGAACTTTTATTTTTTACATCCGTCCCTATTTGATAGGCTGTTTTATGGTTACCTTTTGAAGCAAATTGGAATTAATCCCTTTTTAAGTACTAATCATATTTATGATTTCTTTCCTTTTTTTTCCATTTTTTTGATTGATTAATTCAATTCTTGTCCATTAAACAGGCCTAGAAAAGTATTATCGCTTAAAGGATTTGATACAGCAGATTATGTGGTTGAGAACAGCAAATGCACCTGTGTTGCAGTGCAGAAAAAGGGACAAAAGGCAGGATATCTTCTCAACAGTAAAACACATAAAAACTTCTGGCTCTTGGCGTAGGAGAGGTTCTAACAATTCCTGTCTCTCTCTGTTTCAATGCTGGAAATAGTTCACCACTTTTGCAGTTCTCTTTGTTGCAAAATAGGCTTATAATTTGGTTAGCTTTCTGACCATGATTAATGCTAAAATGTGATTGCTTGATGTACATGTGTGCAGTACTTTTGGCATTAACTTCTTTTTGCTCAGTGAAATAATTTCAACAATTTGATTTCACCATTTCCAATATTTCTACGAGTGTTGAACTTACTGTTCTATACCCCTTAACTTAAATAAACACAGTTGAAAAATGAAACATACGAGGATAAGGAGCGTAAATAAGGGCAGAACTAATTGTAAGTGTAGTTTTATTTTTTTTTTCTTTTTGTTTTTTTTACAGGAGGTGTAGTTCTACTTAATAGTATGCGATTAACATAAATTGTTATAGTTGTTGGCAAACTATAAAATATAAGATATTGGGTTAAACTCCATCTATCTTCCTTAAGGTTTGACATAATTACAAATACCCCCTCGTTGTTTGAAAAATTACAAATACTTCCCCGAAGGTTTGTAACCGTCTAACTAATAATCCATTTTCATCCATTTTTATGGGTGAAATGACCAAAATGCCCTTATGCATTTATTCAATTTTTTGAATTTTTTTGGACTACAATGCGCAGAGACCGGTTCTTAAAATTTTTTACACATAGGGGTTAATAATGCAATTTGCCTCAACTGATTTTTCTGCAATTTAACTAAAAGATGAAGGGCAAAATGGTCTATTTCAGGTCTTTAGTTGAAAATTACAAACTTTAGAGGGGTATTTGTAATTTTACAAACAACGATGGAGTATTTGTAATTATGTCAAACCTCAGGGGAGGTAGATATAATTTACCTTAAGATATTTGATATTAATGATTGTAATTAGGCAAAATATGAGTTCCACTTTGGACTTTCTTTTCTTGTGCTAAAAACAACAAGTGGAGCACATATTCGTTCATGATCAGATAGCGCGAGATGCTTCCTATATGATCAGTAATTTGTTATAGAGGTTTAAACAAATAAGTAACGCCCCTCGACAAGCCTTCCATGCGAAGAAAGCACCTTCTGGGGGACTCTGGCTTTCTATAAGAACTTCAAACCTATATTTAATGCAACGTCCGAATCGAGTTCTTCGGAAACACCTGCAACAACAGATAATTGTAGCTCAACAACATTTGTGCTTCTACTGATAACTGACCTTTTGTATCATAGTGCCAAATTAGTCTGTCCTCCGCCTCAGAGTCCTTGCAACTTCGTTATGATCAAGTCTCGTTCCATCCCCCGCGACCGTCTATTGCTGATTGGGGGTAAGGATTTCGATGGAGCAACTGGTCTTAATGTATGAGGGCACAGGATCAAGGGGGCTTGCATGATGCAAATCCTCCTCTCGTTGCCCACAAACCACCAGCCCCCTGCCATAATGAATCCTCACTTCTCACGAATCGACCACCATGTGAAGAGGGTTGACTGCTGCATCTGGCATCCAAAAAGTCAGTCCCCCGAAAGTACTTATTCTTGAGAAGCCGACTGAGTAAACTCTATGAATTCGAGACAATGCGCCCAGCCTGTTTTGCAAGCATCGTGGTGTTAAAAGCTCTATGGCTACAAAAGGCAAGGCCTCCATTCTGCTTCCTTTGACATAGCTTCAACTAAGCCAACCAATGATTGTTTTGCCCTTCGTTGTTGTTCCAGAAAAAATTCATAGCCACCCCTTCAATTTTTCTTAAGTCCGATACTCGAAAATAGCTCAGCACATACATTGAAATAGATTGGATGATTGCTTTGATGAGGACCACTCCCAGCTTGAGATAATTGCGTTGAAGGCTAGCTTTGTAGTTTGGACCACACCTTGTCTTTGATGCAAGCAAGCACCTCATGTTCTTTTGAAATTTCCACTCCAAGCCTTGACGTCAAGACCTGCCTTATCGTGGCAAGAGTTTAATTATTTCTATAAATTGATCTTGAGACCCAAGCCCTCTCCGAATCAAGTAACTAGCCGCTTAATACAGTCTTTGGACTCAATCTTTGATTGACAAAAAATTAAGGCATAATCGGCAATTAAGTGGCATGATATCCTTGGTGCCGCCTACTTTCCATAATGCATTGACGAAAATAGTAGGTTTCTGAGTTGCACCTCCTTTGTATCATGCAGCTAAACACCTCTGCATAGAAAAGGAATAAGTAGAGGGACAAAGGATTCCCTTAATGGAGGCCTCTCTTCAAGTGAAAAAAGCTAAATTGGTTTCCATTAAGCATTATTGAATAAGACATAATTGACAGAACACATGATCAAAGCAAAAAACTTTGAATGAAAGCCGATTCTAATTATAACCGTCTCAAGAAAATGTCATTCAACCTAGTCATAAGCTTTACTGATGTCAAGTTTCAATGTTGCATGGCCCTCCTTTCCCCATCGTTTATGTGCAAGACTTAGCTTGTAGGCAACAAGAATGTTATCCATTATTAATCAACACGGGATAAAAACAAATTGAGACTCAGAATAGATATTAATTCATTAAGGTTTGATTGAGGCGATTTTATATATGACACTACATGAACTTATAGTCCATGAGTGAGCAACTATACACTACCCCATGATAGTTGAGCATTTCTTTGAACTCTTGAATCTCTTAGCTTTGCACTTGGTCTTGTAGATAAAGACCAAGCCAAGATTGTGGAAATTTACCATCTCTGATTTACAAACTGCCTAAGGGGGTCCGACCCCTGATAGTTCCACACTACGATTTTCATGGTTCCCGGCGGGATTGCTGGCCAGTCTCCACCGATATTGGGTCAGAGTCCTCATCAAGTAGAAGCATTCTCCTCTTACTGTTCTGGTAAAGGTCATAGTCATGTTCAATAATATTATCCCATGAGCTCTCTTCCTCAAGCAGTCCTACCAACTGAGTATGCCCCGTACCTCACTTAGAGGCGTCGCCCTGTTGCAGTGAGCCGTGAATTGTAGAGGAATGTTAATCAAGGTCGTGTCTGAGATTGCAGGGATGAGGTCCTCATCTATTGATAGCCTCTGTGTAACATCCTTGAGCGTGAGTCCAATCTCGATTGGAGGTTTTATTGCAATGATCACTGAAGTCCTAACTACATAAACAATCGTAGTCTTGAAACCAAGTCCTGATCCTTAAGCGGATTAGTTCCTAATTCTGTCACCTGGTTCTGTCGTACCACCTCCATTTTCCCCATATCATCAAATGTATTGTCTGCTTGTCCATTAGGTGGAGGCGTGAGATGTGGTGCTGCTAACGTGCGTCATTCTAGCTATACAACCTGCCTTTCCAATGAAACCGCAACGTCTCTCAGGGCTGCTTAGGTGTGAAAAAAAGTTATGAATTCCAGCCTACTTGGACGCAAGGCATGCGCCTTTTGAGGTGTAAAACGAGCCTTAGTATGGGTTGGGCCTGGAGCCCCAAACCACGGGCCGTATTGGGTGTCGTCCCCTTGGTCCTGAAAATCCTCTCCGAAACACTTCTCACAATACTTAGCGATATATCCTAGCAGGCCGTAGAGATTGCAAAAATTTGGTCGGCGTTCGTACATAAACATCACAAGTTGCTCGTCACCCTATGGTATTATGATCTTTAGAGCTTATTTCAAAGGCCAATTACCATGGATAACAACCAAAATCTTTAGCGAATAGCCCCATAAGCACCCTGAGCTGTCCATTTCCATATCTAGGAATCTGCCAAGAGTGTTTCCTATGTGAGTTGCATCCCTAGTTCATCTTGATTCGTGGTAGGTCATTGTGGATGAAAAAATCGCACCTATTAAGATAAACTTGCATAGGGTTAGACTAGGTCATACCATGTCAAGAGATTACATCTTTAGCTATCTCTCAATATCCGATCTCCGCTCCTCTCATCTCTCTCTCGGATCTCTCTCCCTTTCTCCATACATCTTTTCTTATTCTTCTTGACTCTCAAATAAAAGAAGAATCTAATAAATGAACAACATTAATTCAATAATGTTGTCTTGATTGTCTTGCTTTCGATTTCTACTTGCTAGCACGAGTAGATTTTGTTCTCTGGTGGATTGGGTGGACGACATAGAAAATTTTCTATTGAAATCTTGTGGTGAAAAATTGATGGAAGGAGGAGCATTCAAACGCTTGAAGCCAAAACGAGAAAACTACGAAGGTAAGGTTTCATTGAAATTCCTGTTTTCTTGTTTATGATTCTATGGCTGACATGTTAAAATTTGTTGTATGTTTTACATCTACATGTTATACACCGAATGCCCGAGAAAATCAAGGGTACACCCCCTAATCCGATTTATATCTTGTTTATTTCCAAATACTATTTTTCATTTACGCTTTTGCCATGTTTTCCCATGCCGATCCACACTTTTAGTGGTATCAGAGCCCGTTTTGGTGTATAGGCTTAGAATCTTACATGTTCAACGTTTTGGAAGCATGTTTAACATGTTTTACAGCTTAAGACAACATGCTTTTTTGGTTTGATGCATGTTATATGTGGATCTAGATATGTGTTTACTTTTACTTATAAATCTTGGATATTGGAATTTTTGAATATGTCTGATATTCTGAAAGTTGGTTTTTGTCTATTTAGAAATTTGTTGCAGAAATTATATTTTTTTTCGGAATAGTTTGAGCAGGCGCGGCAGGGCGTGAGCCTGCGCGCTGCTGTGCACAGTCGCCTTGCCATTGCGTTGGGCACCTGGCGGCGCTGCTGTTGACGGCCTGGCCATTTTTCTAGGTTTTCTTTTTTGGTATTTCTCATAAAATTCATTTTTTTGTATTTTCTGCATATTTTCATTAATTGATTAATTCAGGATATTTTAATTTTAGTTGAGATTTGTTATTTCCTAAAATTGATATTGCTAAATTAATTAGGGAAATGGTTTTTCCTAGCAAAAGTAGCATTAATTTCCAATTTTTATATGTAGAATTTACATATATTTTCTGTACATGTACATGTATTTTATTATGATATTGGATATCATATTTGGTTGTATAGCATGTTTATGTGGGTTACATAGTTATGCTATGTTTGTTAATTAGATAAACGAAATGGATGATCACAAGGCCCTTAGTCCGGATGTATGATTTTATTTATCTATTAGGTGGAGCCTGCGTCTTAATTTTCCTCTGTCTCTCATTTTTTGCCCTGTTTTAAAAAGGCATTCTTTCTCCCAATCTATGTACTCCCCCCCGACTGTTGATCGGGATTTCTCTTTATGATGTAATGAGCGTAGATAGTGGTGAGGTTTTATTCTATTTTGTATAAATATAAAACGGAGAAAGCCCAAGATGAGGAAAGCAGAAGAGGCCCGAAGGACGAAAGCCTATGATGTGGAGCCCATGGAAAGAAGAGGCAAGACCCATTATATTGTTAATAGGTTTAAATTAATTGTAATAATATACGACCAACCACAGATTGTCAGTGGATCGCATAGGTTTTGGGCCTGTGATCATCGAACAGGGGCGTGCTAGGTTTTTATTTTTGCATGTGATGCATTTTATGGATGCTTTAAATATTGGATATTTATGAAGAATGCAAAATACTTTAATATGATGAGGTCTCGATCATAAATCAAATAATCAAACTCTCACTTGTTTATACCAAGTCAATATTTGGCCTCTAACGGAAATTAACTTTGTCAAATTCCAAGCCTTCCATCCACGGTAATGTAGTGAGGAAGCTAGTTTCATCCAAATGTGGTCTCACGAGTCGTGGCACATTTGGGCTGAAATAAAGGTGCGCTATTATCGTGAACAAAGTGAATACGCTCCTAATTTCCTATCTCACGAGTCGTGAGGGGCGACTTCAGCTATTATTTGGTTAATGGGTCGGGCCTAACTCCAAATAACATGATTCGCTTGGAGTCCTTGGAATCATGTGAAGTGGCAAGGCAAAAGAACTTAGGGATCTAATTTGATGGGAATGGTAAAGGTTACCTCCCACAGGTCTTTTTTCACGTAAATCGTAAAAACAGGGCATGGAAAATTGTGCTTGTAGACCCCAAGCACACTAGAAAATGGTTTCCAGAACCCCATTTGAGAGTGATGGGCTTCCGCAGAAATAGTGAGAGGGATTAATGACTAAAGACCAAGTCTTTGCATGAACTTAATATTACTATAATCTACATATTATTTTCTATTTAAATTATAGATGTCTAAGGATCCACTAGCGCGAAAACTAGAGGCTAATAAGTTCAATGGAACCAACTACAATGACTGGCTGCGAAATCTCAAGATAGTTTTAAATTTCCAGAACCTAACTTATATTTTAGATAAGAGTGTTCCTCAAACCTTGCCGGAAGGGTCGACAACTGAAGAACACTCGGTGTTCGAGAAGTTGAGGGTGACAACTGGTAGGTCGGCAACATCGTACTGGCCTCGATGACAAATGAGATCAAGAAACATTACGATAGGCTGGATGATGTCAGCTCGATTATGCTGCATTTACATGATATCTATGTGGTCCCAGGCCGGCATGTTAGATACGCTGCAAGGAAGGCATTTTTTGGAGCTAAGATGAGAGAAGGGTCGTCTATATGAGAGCATGGAGTGATGATGCTATCCCTTGTGGAGAAGCTCAAATACCTCTGACCAATCTTGAAAAAGAGACGTACATCAACGTGATCCTTCAATCTCTGCCTCCCTCTTATGACCTATTTATCATCAACTATAACATGAATGAGCTTAACAAAGATCTTCATAAGTGATAAATATATTAGTCCAGTACGAGGCAACGATTGAAAAGTCAGCACTTATGGAACTAGTGGGAGAGGCTTCAATCTCTGGAGCTAAAGCCAAGGGTGCGGAATGCCAGAAGAGGAAGAAGGCTAAGATAATATCAATCGCTCCTAGAACTTCGAGTGTTGTTCCTATTATGCCACAGGGCGGAGGTAAAGGAAAGAGGAAGAGGGTTCGGCGGTCAAACTCAAAGATTTCAAACGATTATGCATTAACTGCTGCCAAAAGGGACATTGGAAGAGAGAGTGTCCGAAGCTCCTCTCCGATGAAGGTAACATTTTAATTGAGTATTAACGTGGTTATTATTCTATCCTTTGACATTGGATACCAGTTTATCATAATCTGCGAATGGTTTGCAGGTGGTGATAAGCAGTACAAAGCCAAGATGGGTGGTCCTAAAGCTTAGCGATGGCAGGGTTGTTGTGGAAAAGACTAGGGACTAGTTATACTTACTATAGTAGTGGTCATGTTAGGATAGAGTTTTATAGGAATTATGTAACCTAGCATGATCAAAAGTATGTTTTCTCTTTTTGTTGGACAAAATTTTGATCCATACATTTTGATCAATAAAATTATTTTATTTGACATTGATTCATGTCTGTTGGGTTGTATGCATAAATCCTTAAACTCTGGTCCATAATTGGGTTATAAAGTACTTAATATCAAATGATTAAAATGAATAATCAAGATAAACATACAGATTTGACATCCATAAGCTAGGATAGGTTTTCTCCAGGTAACGATGGGAAAATTAGAAGATTCAAAGAGTCTACCAATAGACAATTTGAGTCGACTAGCTTACAAGTCTTTTCTGATAAGGAAAAGTCCATAGAGCTCTTTGTTGAACAAAGTAGGCTTGCCAAACTGTCTATTGGATTGGATCCAGTTAGGTAATCTATAGGCTATTGAATACACAGGACTAGAAAGAGGTTCACAACTCTAAAGACCCATTGTGGGTTCAGGGAATTAGATTTGGATTGGTGAACCCAAACTGATCGCAAAATTAAATATTTCGATTACACTGAACGGACATGTATTTAGTTGGAGCTCTTGCATATCCAATTCTGAATGGAATTCTTCCTAAAAGGACTATGGTTGAACGGTCTTTGATAAAAGGGAGAAATTGAACCTTGTTGGACTAGGTTCAAGCAGAGTTTCACTGTATTACCTTAACCCATCTAGACATGGACTTGAAAAATTTGCCAAGTTGATAAACATGGCATTTTCTCATAGTCATGTCCAACTTTCCATATGGCATATGGTATGGCAAGCCTATGTTCTCACAAAGTTCTTGAGTATGTGGGGTAGTCCTGCATACATCAACTGACTAGTGAAAGACAAATTAGACTTGGTGTCTAATTTGTGTAGGTTTAATACATAATAATCCAAACATCATTTGTAATCATCGCTATTCCACTGATTATATTCCAGTATCTCGAGCGACGACTAGAATACCTTTTGTTACCTAAAAGGTATAGGTTTTCGGGGCTTGTCACGTCAATTGGATTGTGATCCAAAAGACATATGGAGAGCGATGCTAGACATCATGATCGGATCAATAGCTTGGAGCTATGGGATTTGTCATAAAAACTCAAACTAGATTTGAGATTTCATGTCACTGAAATATTCATTTTGATCAGCTCGTATGGAGTATGACTCGATCAGTAACAAGCTTTTAGGGTCAATGGGAGTACAGTTGTGTTACAAGTGTTTAGTGTGTAACATCTTATTCACTTGAAATGAATTTAAGATGTTAGGAAACAACTAAAACATGAGGGTTGATCACGCAATTCTCTATGAAAGGAATTGGGTTCCTATATAGAGGGTAAAGTTGTTTAAGACTCAATCATGGTAGACTGATGAGAAAACTTAAATATTTGACATCCCCTAGATCTTTGTCGTAGGCAGCATGAAAATGTTGTTTGGTACACTAGACATGATATTGTGTATGCTTTGGGTATGACGCAATGGATATCGAGAGTGTACCGAAGAAGCAGTAGAAAGTAGTCAAGAGCAATCTTTAGTACCTAAATAAGGATTAAAGATGTGTTCTTGATGCACGTTTTGTGGAGAGTTGATTCTAGAAGGCTAAAGCGATACTACCGTCCAAAAATGTGAATAATAGTAAGTCTCAAAAAGTATGCTCTTTCAGACTTAATGGTGAGTGTGGTAGCTTGAAAAGTTTTCAAAGCAGGATACTATGATGTTTCATCATTAAAGTTGAATGTATGGTGACTTTGGAAGTTGTTTCTGGAAAGTGGTTTGGATTAAAACCACGCCCATGGGTTGGATATGGTGCCTGCACAACCAAGCCAGTAGTCGCCTTGGAGGCACAAAACTAGGCTGTGACAGAAGATTTTGGGCCCGAGATCTCATCATAGATCTACGAAAAATTCTTAAACAACCACCATCTACAGGTAGCGATTGTAGAAAGAGGTGACACGGTTAGACCATGTTACTTCGGCAGAAAATATAGTAGACCCATGAAATAGAGTCAGTATCTTAGATTACTCGTGCTCAGAAGGTTCTAAGCAATATGGGTAATTGGATTTGTTGTTAAGTAGGAGATTGTTAGAATAGGTGATCAGAAAGTCAATTTGATTGGTTGTTTTGGGAAACATTCATCAATCTTTTGTGAAAGTAATATTATATTGATCAATATAGTAAGTATTCATCATTAGCTAAATGTGTTTGTTATGCTTACTACTCACATTGAATGGAGTTTCAATGTCACAATAAATGCCCACAAACCGAATGTTTAAACCCGTGAAGTTGGGCTGCAGATAGGTTGACGGGCATGAAACCAACTCCTATGGATCGGTCTAAAATGTTCTAAGTTGAGGACCTCGAAACTTGGTGTCAAGTGTCCTATAGAGACCTGCACTAGTATTGCATTCACTGAGTGAGTGTCGAGTTTTATCGGTTCCAGACGTAGGTCGTCTGTGAAATTTTAGTAGATTAGTTGGAACTGACTCGAAGGAATCACCATATGGAAGCCTCAGAGGCTTGGTCAGTATGACTGGAATTCCCAGTTCTGATAGTACGAGATTAGTCGTAGGACTTGAGTAATCATGACAGTCACCTGCATATGAAGACTGTATCTTGGATCTGGCCTGAGGTGACTGTATTGTGAGGTATGGTCATCATAAGCTTTGTCAAGTGTAGTCGCAGTATGTAGCGAGGACGGTGGATTCCAAGAAACAATATGTACCATGTCAGTATTGTAATAGAGAGATCCCCTATGCGCTATGAGATGGTTTAAACTCTAAAAGTGTATGGCCATAGCGATTGATCAAGTGGGAAGGAATTTTCTATGTCGATCAATAGAGTAAACTCATCTCGAGTATGAAGCATAGATGCCAAGTTAAGGATGGAAACTGACAGATCATTCCATCACCTAGACTGAGGTCGGGAGACGGTTGACAGTAGGACCATACCCGTACGTAACTCATAGCCTAAATGTTCACATCACTATTCACCTAGTCTCTTGTGCCATAAACGGTTGCTAGACGGCCACTTATGGTAACGGTCTATTTCTGGTTATAGGTTAATCAGAAATAATTGTGTTGGCGACAAGCCGAAGTCTAGTGAGGGTGAACTTAAAGAGTCCCACACAAATCACAAGAGGAAAATTAAATTAAATTGGATTAGATTATTTCTCGGAGGGCGTAAATGATTGAATCATTTATGTGGAGTAATCCATTGGATGGATGATCCAAAATTTTGTTAATTGGATTAACTAAATTTTGTATTTGGCCTTTAAATTAATTGAATTAATTTAAAGGGCTTTGACATAATTAATTAGTGGATTTGATTCATCAATTAATTACGAGATGGACTTATCTAATTAATGAATTTGATTCATTGATTAGAAATGGGCTAGGGCTAATTAGTTGGACTAGTTATATTTATTTGGGCTTAATTAATTAAGTGAATTTTGGGCTTGTGAATATTTAATTGGATTAAATATTTACTTGGGCTTTCTTTTGTTGGGCATTTTATTTAATTGGTTTAAACGATGAGCCAAACCAAATTAGTTAGTGGACTCAATTTAATTTGTTAGAAAAATTTAATTGAGCCCAGTCCAAGTGCACCAAGCCTAGGTCAACTTATCATTTGGGAGACTGAAAAATGGGCTAGGGGCTTTTAAATTGGTTGAAAATTCATGGCTTAGAGAGGTGGTGAAGATATGGGAACTTATGTGGAGATAAGGAAGTTTCCTTGAAGACTAGGTCTTCTTTCCTTTATCCCCATTCATTTCAACTTCTCCACAACTCTTCTATACACTATTGGCTGATTTTTCTCTCCAAAATACTCAGAAATTTCGTGCTCTCTCCCTCTCCAAACATCTCATGTTCTTATTGGTTTAGAACCAAGTCAGGAACAAAGGTAGACCAAAAATACACAAAGCAATAGTATAGTTTTTGATCCTTCTCTTCCTGGATTTGTTCCTTGCTAATACGAGGAAAAATTTCACATTCTTGATGTGGTGTGGGCATATTAGAGGGCTCCTACATTGGAACCTTGCGTGGACAAACGCCGGATCTCGGAGAAAGGGAACAACGCATGTAGCCGTTACGAGAAAACAACAAGGGTGAATTTATGTACTTGTTTTCTCCTTAACTCCATAGCCTAGATCATAGATCTAGTGCTTTTCATTGTATTTCTATAATTTATACACCGGTAGCCTCGGAACGATTTAAGGGACACCCCTTGAATCCAATTTTTGTTTTTATTTTACGCCTTTTCACGCTTCCGCCGTGTTTTTTGGACAATCCACTTGCTTTCAACTATTACCAAAGCTTAGGAATTGCAAGAAAAAAAATGAGGTCCTCAAAAGAATCTATGGCTAAAGATAGACAAGACTTGAAGGTTGAGGAACATAACTTTATTCAGAACATGGAGAAGTATTGCAAGCTCTAGGAGGATGGTGAAGTTGAGAATCAACTACTTCTGCCCTCGTGAGACAAAGCAGGATGCAAAGGGCTAGAACATTCTTAGATTCCCCTGTCTTTGAGGCCATTGTGGATGGCAAGGTATTTGAGGAGCTTTAGATTACCTGGGACAAATGCATTGTCGAGGATGCAGCTAAGGCAGCGGTGGATCAAGTCCTTCCAAAGCTCAATGCTGATGACAACCTTATGGAGTTGCCTGTTGAAAAGACATCTATGAGTCAGAACATTTACCAGTTATTGGAAGTGTGGATGAAGGTTTTCCTCATTTTGCAAACTGACTTTCATATCGTTTTGCTTTTGTTGGGCTTGTGTGCCCCTTGACATTAAGAACTTTTGATTTGGGTGTGTATGCCCGTGGTATATTTTAATAGTTTGATTTGGCATGTGTTCCCTTCAACAATTTGATGTCACTTGTTTGTTCTTTTACCTGTATATGAAATATCATTTTCACATATTTTTGTTACACTTATTGAATGCATGGATATTGCTTAATGGATTTTGTCCAAGTTCTCTTAGGCTTTAGCCTCTTTAGGAGAGTTTCTAAGTCTGGAAACCTTCTATAAGCCTTACTTTCCCCAAATATTCAAGTTTAAAGGCCTTCGACTATTAAAAATTAAGATCAGGGTTTTGCTCTTCGGAATCTGTTTTTCTTGCATACCAATAAGTTAAGGAGTCTTTCTCAGACCTCATTCGACATTGCAAACTTTCTTAGACTTTGAGCTTGAATATCATTTTTTGGCATCACCTTTCCTGATACTTGAATATAATGGTGTTCGTCTTTTTCATACCTTTATCTTTTTCAGATACTTATAAGTTTGAAGGTCTTTTTCTGACCTTTATCTTTTTCAGACATTTTAGTTTGAAGGTCTTTTTCAGGCCTTTGCGTTATTAAACTATGTCTTTTTCAGACCATGAATTTGGAGGTCTTTTTCAAACCTTTATCTTGCAATAACACAATGTAGATCAAAACGAGTTCTTCATTCCTTAATACCATTTACAACCTTTTGAATGGACACACATTCTTTACAGATAAAATCTCTGAAGATCCTGAGCATTCTAAGGTCGAGAGAGATCTCATCCTAACAAATCTTGGAGGCGGTATGCTCCATCTTTGCTAATTCCACTACCTTGAAGGGAACATCGTAGTTTTGGTCCAATTTTCCAACATTCTTGGAAGTTTCAAGTTTTTTCAACACTAGGTCTCCCACCTGAAAGACTCTAACTTTAACTTTATTGTTGTAGATCCTCACCATCTACTTCTTATATCTAAGGATTTTCACATATGCGGCCTCTCTATTTTCGGACAATAAGATCAAATCCATCTCGCATTATTTTTCATTTTCAATAGCATCATACATTTGTACTCGTGCCAATTCTACCCCAACCTCCACCCAAATTACTGCTTCTAAACCGTACACTATACAAAATGGGGTTTCCCCCATAGCATTTTTTGGAGTAGTGCGATAAGCCCATAATTCTCCTGGTAGTTCATCTGCCCAATTTCCTTTAAGCCCTTCAAGACGAGTCTTCAAATAATGCAGTATAATTCTATCGGATTCCCATATCCTTGCACAAATTTTGCACTCTCTTCCCCTGAAACTGGGTTCCACTATTAGAGATTAGAACCTTTTCAAACTGGCCAAATTATATTCTTCCACAAGAACTTCACAATTTCGCTTTCACTTATTTTTGCGGTGGCTTCTGTTCTACCCACTTGCTGAAGTTCTCAACTACCACCATCACAAACTTTCTCTGACTCGATTCTAGAGGGAAGGGTCCCAGAATGTCAATTCCCTATTGATCGAAAGGGGTTGTCACTTGAATACTCACCAAATCTCTTGGGGGAGCGTGCAGGATGTTAGAGTGAAATTGACAATTTTTACATGTCTTGGAGAATTCCAGGATATCGTTTGCTAGTGTTGGCCAAAACTTGTTAGAATTGATGACCATCAAGCCAATTGTTGAATCATTGTCAGCATGCTAAACGATATTTTTCAAAATATTAATCTTGAGAATTGTTCTTTGGCAATCTTCATCTTGTGCTTAATACAATATTTATATGCATTTGGTTGAAACCCTTAGATAATAATGCTGCGGGGTTGGCTTGCGCATATGATAGTGACCATGAAACCAACCTCTATGGTTTGATATAAAATGTTCCAAGTCGATGAATCGGTCGAGATGGGGCGTCGACCATGATTTCTTAGATACTTGGACTAAGTGATGCGTTCATATGATGATTGTTGTGTTTCATAGACATACGCACTTTAATGGGTGCTAGACAAGGAGTTATCAAGTTCACTGGATTGGCCGGTAGGAGATGATATGGAAGCTGTAGAGCATGATCGGTATGACTTAATTCTCCTTTGTTATGATAGTGCATTAATTGGTCCTTTTACTTGAGGCTCCATAGTAACCTTGTGCATAGGACGACTATGAGTTTATCATGCCTAACGCAGCTATGGGTCTTCCATAGTTGTTAAAAAGTCATGTTTCATACATAGTTAGAGCATGCATAGAAGTTGGTGAGCTCTAAGATAGGGTCCATCACTAATCATGAGATGATGAAGAATCTCCTATATCTCTCTAGAATCTGTGACCATGGTAGTTGACCAATAGGAAAGGAGTTTCCTATGTTGATAATGAGTAGGACAAAGTGTAGAGTTGATACATAGATATCGAAGTCCAATATGGGAACCGGTTGCAATTCTGTGCCCTATATTTTGATCGGGAGATTGGCTTGATGGAAGGACTGTATTTGCATGGAACTCGTAACTTACAGGTTTACGAAGATTCACCTATTCTCCAGTGCCATGGACCACTGCTAGGTAGACAACCATGTGCAATGGGTACTCCTGAATTAAAGAGTTAATCAAGAATGATTAACTAAATATAGCTTAATTAATTTATGGAACATTAGTTTCCAATAGAATTATATACAATACAAACCCAAGTCCAGCTGAGTAGTGAGTCTAAAGGGTCACACACAAATTCATGTTGAAAGTTTGAAATTAATTAATATGATTATTATGGAGAAGATGTCAATTAATTTAAGGAGTTAAATTAATTTACTCATTTGGATGATTTATAAATCTATCCATTAGAATTAAATGATATGATTATTTAATTTGGAGCCTATTTGATATTGTTGTACCACAGAAATATAGGTTGTATCTTAGGATTTTATAGTGAAGGTCAAGGTATTCTACCTACTCTCAATTTTCTGGAAAGTGCTCAAATGATTAGGTGAAGCCTTCAAAACAAGACCGCGAGGGCCAAGCTGGAGGAGGCTTCGGCATAGGCACTCTGACTCTCAAGTCTGTTAGAATAGGTGACCATGTAGCCAATCTTGGCAGGCGAAATGTAACCTATGTCTAGACAATTTCAAGGATTCGATATATTATTAATGAATAAAGAAGTGAAATTCATTTGGCATTACTTTGTTTGTGTTCACTTTATCTGCTTTATACATATCTGTTCACTACACAAACAAAGCGCACGAACTGAAAACGTATTTCGGGACTAGGACTACGCTCGGAGGTAGGTCCATGAAATCAGTCTCTCCGAATCACTCCGAAAATCTCTAATTCAAGGAATCTCGAAAATGGGTACCGAGATTCCCCTTGAGACTTGCACTAAGCATCTGCTGTCGTATTTCATTGACGGGTGACGAAGGTTGTCTAAGCAGTATTAGTGGGTTAGCCTGCTAGGGAGCAGCTGACTGAGTGACTCGCGGGAACCGTCTTACGGAGGACCTTGAGTAGGGTCAGCTAGGTATGACGTGTATTCCCGGTTCCAACAGTACAGGTCAAGTCCTTTGACATGAGGAACTGCTGAGTTTACCTGTATATCGGGGCTGTATCTTAGATATGGTGAGAGATTGCCAAGATGCACTTGAGTGGTCATAAGCCATGTCTAGTGCACCTGCGGTATACAGAGTGACAGTAGTTTGCAAGAAAGGATCTGTCTCCTGTCAAAAGGCATTGATAGTTGAGTCTCACATATGCTTTGTGTCTTGTCCCTAAAATCTGTGGCCACAGTAACTGAACAGAAGGGAAGGTTTCCCTTGCGGCGTTTAGTAAAGGACAGACCGACACTTAGGTCCAAAATGGGTACCTGCATTTTCCGTGCCCTAGACCCTAAGTGGTGAGACCGTAGACGGAAGGACAAGTGTACTGTTAGAGCCTAAATGTTCATCCCCGAATATTCACCTAGTCTCCAGTGCCATGGACCGTTGCTAGATGGCCACCCATGGTAACGGGCGGATTCTAGGGATCCGATCAAGTCTAGCTGAAAGGTGAACCTAAAGAGTCACACACAATCCACACACATTAAGTATTTAATTTAGAATTAAATATTTGGAGAAATGGAATGATTAAATTGGATTTAATCGGGTCCTTAATTTTCTTGGAAAGAGTTAATTCCTTTTATTAGATAAAAGGGATTAATCTAATAAATTAGATTTATTAGAAAATTAATTTAATGGGCCTAGAATAAATATTTATATTTATTTATTGCCCTTTGGAATATTTAAATAGGTTTTAAATTTCATTAAATTAAATTAATGGTTGAGATTAAAAAGAGAGATGGATGGCTAGGATTAATTTGACTAGGTCAAATTAGTCTTCTAGAGTTGGAGTTTGAAGAGGATTAAACTCATCCTCTATAAATACTCCTAGCCGTTCACCTTTGGAAGGATGATGAATCTTGAAGCACACACACACACACACACACACTTCCTCTCCCTCGCCTAATCTCGTCCGCCCTCTCTCTCTTTTCTCTCCAAGAAAACATTTTTTTCTTGTTCTTTTGTTCTTGGAACAATTGAACATAGGAGGATTAATCCCGTTAACCTAATAATGTGTAATTGATCCATCCTCTCCAAAATACTATTTCGTTTGCTAGCACAACGTGCAAGATACGTGGGTGGATTGTGTGTCACAATTTGGAGAGTCTCATATACGAGATTTGGTGCAAATCGGGGAAGAACGCGAGTACCGGTTAGAAGACGAAAACGACAATTGGTAAACACCCAGGAACTTCAAGGGAACACCCCTTGAACATGTTCTTTATTTTCGTAAAAGCATGTTTAAATTTCGTTATTTAAATTTATACCGCGCTTCCGCATTCGTGCTATTTCCCGGGACGATCCACAATCTTTCAAAGTCGGTATGTGAAGATATCTGAAGAGGTAAGACGAATAGTTGGGGAGGCAAAAGTTGTACCTAAAGGTGGAGTGCTTATGTTTATAAATGTTGGTGGATTGTACGATTACATGTGCACCCTAGATCAGATATGAGATCAATGCTTTGAAAAGGGCCGCACATATCCACAGTAACAGTGATAGGCAATGGTCCAGGTAGACAAAAGTTGCACCACTGCCAAAAGGTAGCCGGGACATTGGCACAGAAGGACGGTTGTCCTGTGCACCAAGTATGAAGGTCTTTGTGATACCTCAGTACTTGGATAAATTATCGATAATGTTCCTCGGTTTCCCTCAAGCTGAGGAGCCCCTGCTAGGGGTTGGTTTGGAGCCTTTCTCGTGGAGGTCTTTGAATTGGGAGCTTTGAGCATGTGCTTTGAAAGTATCCTGGGTACTTCTAGAATATCCTAGGATCAGAAGTCCCCGAACTTATCAAGGTTTGGAGGTCAAGGCTTTGTATAGTGCAGTCAGAGTGACATTCAAATCTATCAACATTCTTTCACAAGAAATCTATCAACATCAGTTTCATTTCTGGTGGGAGCTGACTCCTAATTTTTTGTCACTTTTTCAGGGTCGCTAGGACTAGCTTGACAGCTTTATGCTTTGAGGGGTCTATTCTTTCTACCTTCTTTTTCTTTCTTCATGCCCAAACTCACATTCAGCCTCTATTTTTTCTCTCTTTCCACTAACATCTCTTATTTTTGTCACTTGCTCTTTCACCGCAGTGTGATAACATTCTCGAGCTACCTTTTGGTCGCCTTTCACCTCACCTACACGATTCTTAGTAGGAAATTTCACCTTCAAATGATATGTTGACACTATTGCCTAAAATTGGTTTATGGTATGGCGCCCAAAAATCATGTTATACACGAAAGAGGTGTCAACAAACAAGTATTTGATCATCACAGTATGTCGACATCGGTCTGTTCCAAGGGACATTAGCAGATCTATTCTCCCTAGGGGGGTAAGGGCTCCTCTCCTGAAACCAATCAAAGTGTGTATTGACCTACTTTACTTGTTCAACACGCAAATCCATTCTTTTCAGCACACTAAAAAACATGATGTTGGTGAAACTCCCGTTGTCCACCAATACCTTCTGAACCATGAAATTCGCCACATCCATGGTGATAACCACTAGGTCATCATGGGGAAAGGTGAGTCCATCAAGGTCTCTATCATCGAAAATAATGCCTCCAGAATCAATTTTTATGGATAATGTATTCGGGTTCGGCCTAGTTTAATAAGAGTTATGCCCACCTCTGGCATACCTTCTCCTGCCAATGATTATATTTATGACATGTAGCACCCCCTCCGTAATTACAGTCCATCTTACATGAAAATCACCTTTAAACCTAATAAGATAGCTCCTATTTTCACCAATATATTGCATTAGACATCACATAAGGATATACATCATCAAAATATTGTATTTAATCATAAACTCCAGCATTTATAAATATAAGAGAGGGAGAAAAAGTGCAGTTTCTAGTTATTATTAAACATAAAAGACAAATCCATTGAAAGTCTAGTATCTATGTAATTATGTGGCTAGAACCCCCAACTCAAGATATCGATGTTGCCGACCGTCCTAATAAGATTAGGGCCCTGCTTATGCTAGCTGGAGTATATTTAATGATTTTGCCAGCTCTCATCATCTCAATCAATATCATATAATCGCAGGCATAGGGTACCCATCGTATGTGATATTCCCACACTGGCTAAGTGTGTAGCAATATCAGCACAAGACATCACACCGAACATGACACCCCCACACAACCCCAGTGTGTAGCCATCAGCACGGGATATTTCGTGCTACCCGTAATACCCCAGTACTTTTCGTGCCATGCTAGCTAGTTGTATATTCATTTGTTCTCATATCACATATCACATCAGCAATCACATCGTCATGACAGCACACAACTCGTCGTCAATCACATCATCATAAATTATTGAATATGCCCGTGGTTAGGTGAACTATCACTACAAAAAAAAGACGTTGTTGGGACGGAATTTTGGGACGGCCAATATTTGTCCCAATAGTCGTCTCACTTTGGCACCGTATTGGGACGATTTAGGACGGACTTGGAACGGAAGGTCTTATGCCAACGAGTATCATCCCAAAATAAATTGTTCGTCCCAAATTCCGTCCGAATATTGCACTAAAAAAGTAACTGTCCCAAAATCGTCCCAAATGTCGTTCCAATATTTTTGTAGGAAATAGTTTGTGACGACGTTTGGGACGACATGTGCTCCCTCCCAACTTAGGCACAATTTTGAGACGACCGAAAATTTAATTGGAACGGTAGGATGATGATCCTTTTTTGCGACAAATTGTAGTCCCAATAGCCGCCCCAATTTTCATCCCAACAATATTGTGAATATGATTCTTTTTTAAAGTTTAAAATTACTATTATAGCCAAATTTCATTTGAAAAGATAGATTAAATCAAAAGGTATATTTGAATATTTAAAAATTGGTGCGACAACAAAGTTCTTTTTATTAACAATATAAATACTCTAATTAGTTATATTTTTAAAATTAAAGAAAAAAACACACAACAACTGCCAATTAGTGTAATATCAAAATATGATAAAAGCTCCACATAAAATTATACACACCTGTCAAAACTTCTAACTTGCAACGAGAAATATCACATAATTGTGTCAACTATTTAAATTTTTTTTGGAATAAAAAAGCCCGCACAAAAAAATATTAGAAATACACAATATTTTGGGTAATGTGGGCAACCTACGCGTCCCATCCTCGCTCGAATTGCTTAATCACTTGTACAAAAGCAGAACTTCAATTCATTAAGCAAGCAGTGAGTGAGTACAAATTCTTACAAAACTTTTTTTTAAAACATTACGCAAAGTTAAATATATCATTGAATAGAATATATTGTGACAAATTAACTATTTTTTTTTAAATTTAAAATCTTTGACAAAAAAAATTATTTTGACCGTTAAGATTGGCGCTATTTTTTTTTCTTTATAATTTTTTCTCTTTTTTCTTTTTTAATTTGATTTTTTATTTATAATATACATATATTAGTAATTTATACATTTATTAGGTAAATTAATAAATACAAACAACTAAGAACACATTTACAATAACCTCTGTTTGTCTCTCTGTTCCTCTAGTCTCTAATCACCGGTGTTTGTTTCAGCATTTATTTCCCCCCCAAAACCCTAGCCCCTCTCTCCCTCAACCAGCCCCACTCTCAGCCGCACCAACGCTCCGCCGCTCCGCCGCCCCACCGCTCAGCCGCACCGCCGCACCACGCTCCGCCGCACAATACCGCACCACGCTCAGCCGCACCACGCCCCTCTCTCATGTTGCGAAGGTTTCTTCTGCCCTAATGGTATCACTTGCATGATACATAAGTGTTTAAGTATCTTTTAGTTTTCAATGGGTTTACTTTTTAAAATGCTACGTCCTATATATAAAATCCTCTGTTTGGTGTTTTGAATATATCCATTCAAAACAAGTATGAAATTAGTGAATCACCTTAATAGGAGTAATTAAAACAAACTCCCATGAGAGTTAATGTAATTACTAACTATAACCCCTTTATGAAATTACTAAAACTGCATTCCGAGTTTACAATGCTTACATAATTACATTCCACTCCATTCCATTTAAATTGATGGAAATGTTTAGAAGCGTGATGGAATGTTAATTTTCTGTTTCCAGAAACATAAAATCATAATTATTCTATGTCTAATTTTAGAAACGATGAAACTGTGAAGTTCTTTTAATGGTGGAACGTTATAGGGAGATCATTGCAATTTCAAAATGAGGTAAAGTACGGTCAGTAATTACACTAGTTTCTAGTGGAAGGTAACCTTTTAACAATAATTTGAGTGTAAGTACTACAAAAATGAGCCCCAATAGTTCATAAGTTCAAGTTCCTCTATTGCGTTCTGGTTCCCTAACTGTTTCTACTTGTGCTAATTATGTTTTAATTCCCTTGCAATGTTCATTGAGCATTGAGATTTATTCTGAAAAACGCACTCGTCAACAGACAATTTGGTGTTGCTGGTTGTTTTTTGTTTATCTACTTATGCTTTTCATTTTTGTTGCTTATTGGATTTAACTCAACAGCTTTTATTATTTATGGTTTGTTAGAGTACTTCTTTTGGCTTTGGGTTTTGAAAAATTGTCGACATTCTATTTCTTACTGTGTTATCATCTTCTCTAACATTTGTTGTGGATGTTGGAGGCTTGGATAATGAAACATCTGATTGAATTACTGTTGTTAGTGACACAGCAACAGTAGTTAATTAGTGAAGTTCCCCCCTTCTTTTTTTTAAATATGTTTAATTACCGCAAATTATGTTGTTGGTAATTTTCAAATTTCAAAGTATTTTGCTCGCAAGTTGCTGTCTTTAAATGTTGGATGCTGTCAGAAGAGTATAATTTACATATAATTATAAGGGCATGATTGGTATGAGGGAATGCATTTGGAATGGAATGAACATTCCTAATCTTATTCCAAACACATGTTTGGTATAATTTAGGAATAGCAATAGCCATTCCTTTGGGAATGCCCATTCCCATAAATATGGGATTAGGCATTCCCCCACTCACCCATGGTTTTAGCTATTCCCAATAGTTTGGGAATAGATTTTGTTTTTATATACTGCTAAAATAATTTTTAATAAAATTATAGTTGCGAGATTTATAGTCACAAAATTATATATTATTTCAATACATTAAAATAAATGAATATCAATATAAAATATTTAAATATGTGGTTTTTAGAAAATATAAAATGTAAAATATAAAAAAAATTCTTAAATATTTTATTAAATATAATATAAAATTATTAACATCTTTATAGGCATTTTACCAGATATTACTATAAGCATAAGCATTTACCAAATAATAAGTATTTTTTAAAAAAATTTAAATATATGAAAACGTCCAACAATATATATATATTATAAATTTATAATTAATTTAATATTTCAAAAATAATATTCCTTATGTCATTAATGAGACGTAGCTTAGTTGTTTTTTATTTTAATTTTTAAGTTTCATTATTAAAAAATATATAAATGAGTAATTTGAAAGTTTTGATTCAATTCTCCTTTTCATTCCTTTGGTATACCAAACATAGGAATGGTATACCAAAATCATTCCATTCCTACTTTTATTCCATTCCTAATTTCATTCCATTCTCACTCAATTCCATTCCTATATACCAATCATGCCCTAAGGGGTAAAGTAAAACAAGAAAAAAAAAGAAATAATAATAGAGGTAGCTAGAATTGGAATCACATGATTCATGAATATATAGATAAGGCGATGATTGAGAACAATTAATTAATTAGTGTATCTATTTATTAATGTATGTACGTATCAGCACATGATTATCTTTTCAAATTTGCATTGTTAACTTAAATAAGAGCAGTATCAGTATAATATACATATATAGAGAGAGAGAGAGTTTATTTATTGTGATGACTTACATATAGATATATTAATTATAAAATTGAAAAGTGTGAATTATAATAAATAGAATTATATAGATATAGAATTGTTGATGGGAGGATGAGAATGAGAATGACTGAGTGGAAAGGAAAGAATAAGAGAGAGAGTGAAATTTGGAGTAATAGGTGGCATCTGTGCAGTGAGAGAGAGATGAATGAGAGAATAAGATCCTGCTGTGCTGTGGATAATGTTATATCTTAAATAAATTAATTAGAGGAATAAACAAAAGTTTTAAAAAAATAATTAAAAGAAGCTACAGTCACAGACATAAAGCAGCGGGTTTTCCGGTACAAAGGACGAGGTGGCAAAAGCATTTTCCATTGACACGTGGCTATCTTCTACCACTAGATTCTCCATGCAGATATTGATGGATGGATTCCAATTCCAATTCGCAAATTGCAGGCTTTGAAGGTACCTTCTCCCATTCCCTTTGATGAAAGAAACCCTGTAAAATAAAGCATGTAATGTGCCATTTTTGGGTAATTTAATTGGCATATTTACTTGAAAATTTGATCTACGACACTCAGGTTTAAGCTCTATTTCGTTTATGTCACCCAAGATCAGGTTGCATTATTTTCTTCTTGTAGGTCAGATTTTGTTCCTCTAGTTTCTCCTCCTGATCCTGATGGCTCTCTTTTGTCCTAAAAACAGTTTGAAAGTCTGTCCTGATTATGATAAGCCCAAAGGGAAGGAAGGGATTCCTTACTCAACCTACTTTACCATATCATATGTCTATATTCTCGCGAACATGATAGTTTCCCAGTCTATTTTGCTTACTCCGGCATGTCTAAATGATAATAAATGTATCTGTTCTACAGCTTTATTTGCAGCTTGTATTTCATTTTCTCCACCACACCTCTTAAGCATATGATCATGTTCGACACCTAATGATACATCACCTTTTACAGAATTTTGTGGGCTTGGCTGTATCTGATGGTTATATTGCAACCGGCTCAGAGACAAACGAGGTATTTAACATCCTCACTTCATGTTGCTCCTCCTTTTGCATCCTACTGTTTGTTACTGTTTCAAACTTACATATATTGTTGTAATCTGTACTTTGTTGTCAACTGAGCCAGCTGATTGTATTTCTTAATTTTATCTGTATCGATTTGTATTGTCGTGATCCGACTATATTGTCAACTGAAGGGTGCTGGTTTTGTTAGAAATGACGTCTAACGATAGAGTACAACCTCTTACTTAGAATTGACCTCTCTCGACTCCCCCTCTATCGCATCCCATATCTGGGTCAAAATTAATGGAAAAGGAAAATGAAAAGGCAATAAAGGACACCCAAAAAGAAAAGAGAAGTTGATTGGTGCAGATCGTGCAAAGGATCTTGCTGTGTTGAAGGTGAATGAACTATCTTAGTTTGCTCAATTCTGTATTGAAGTCTTTCTGGACTGCTTTCCCAACTTTGATTGTCTACTTAATAATGCATCGGAATTTAAGTTGTATCATACCTCCTATTTTTTATTGAATCTTTTATTTGACTAGTTTTCTCATTTTGAATTCTTTCATTGTGATCTAAAAGGACTAATTCCAACCTTCTAAATTGATGTATCAGAATTATACAAAATCAACTCGCCAAACTGAAATAATGTATTGAGGTGTTTGCTGACTGTTACAAAAAGAAAGCGGATGACAATTGGAGCGGCTCGCGGGCAGAGAAAGTGGCGGAAAGTTATAATTTTTTTTCTTAAAATAATATTAATTATTTACTAACGCGTCATATCTTACTTATTTTCATGAGATATATCAGAAGATGCTCGAGGAGCGTACCTCACAGCTAACGTCCACTGTTGCCCCACCGCTAGAACCTCCTATCTCAACACAACTTCAGGAAATTAAGCTCATGTTGGGTGTGCTCTTCGACAAGATGGGGATCTTGACGTTGCTCCCCAACCATCCACCTATAGTTCCACCTCGATCCTCGGCTGTTGACGTCCCAGTCGAGGAGTCCACGCAGCAGTCGGCAGAGGATGAGCCCATCGACCAGCATCCGCCCCAGTCGTTAGACTAGGATATTTTATGTTTTCCTTTTGACATTGGATGTAAACAATACAATATATTTTGGCTAATTTGAATTTCTTTCGTATGTGTTTTCCTTTTGAAATTCGGATGTAAACAATACAATATATTTTGGCTAATTTAAATTTCTTTCGTATTTGAAATGTTGTCTTCAATTAGAAATTTAATACAATATTAACAAAAAAAATATAGAAGAAAATGCAATTGAATTATTTTTAAAATTAATTAAAATTAGGGACAGAATTTGGAACGACATTTTATCCCAAATAAAAAAGAAAAGGTCATGTCCTAAACACCGTCCCAACGATTGTTCCAAAAATAATGCGTCTGATTTAAAATTTTCGTCCCAAACCGTCCGTAAGGTCGTCCCAAATAAAAATAAAAATGTGTTCCAAACATTGTCCCAATAATCGTTCCAGTATTAACATGTCCGGTTTAAAATTAGGGATGGAATTTGGAACGACAATCCGTCCCACACCATCCGTCATGCCGTCCCAAACTGTTATTTAAATTATCCGTCCTTTGGACATATTTTGGGAGGGCTTGTTAGGCTGTCCGAAATGTCATTCCAAATTTTGGGACGGTTGCCAAAATTTATCCCAAAATCGTCCCAAATATTTTGGGACAGGGCTTTTTTGGACCGATATTATTTCGCCCCAACGTCGTCCCAAATTCTGTTCCAACATTGAAATGGGACAACATACTGTCCCAACTTCCGTCCCAAAATCGGTCTCAATAAAACCTTTTTTTTGTAGTGATATCTCTTCATTTCAATTCACAATATTTTCATTAATAATCTCATTATTCAATTTGAATCTACGATAAAATAGCATGGCAACGCACAATTATTATTCGTAGTTCTTACACCACAACCACATCACATAATAACAAGGTAATCAAGATACATTGCCCATGATTCACGATTACGTATACAACACAAGAATATATATCAGTATATACAAATATACATATATATATATATAAATCCAATTAACTATACTTACCTCAATCTCACAACGATTAGTAGAATAAGGTGTTGTTCAGTCCTCCACTATATCCCCATGTCTTATAATAAATTATAATGCATATAATTAATATGTCAAGACTGTCATGGATTATAAATAAAATGATAATAATATTCGTACATTTTACTAAAAATTTTAATATTTTAGTTATATCGACATTTCAGTTCTATTTCCTTCTAAATAATTAGACATTCTAGACTTTCCAGATATATATCTAATTTATCGATTAACTCATAAAAAATTTATTTTATCAAACCCTTCACCTTTTATAACTACCATTCTCAATAACATCTCTACATTAAATTATTACAATTACCTCATATTCTTTTTTAATATATATAATATTTCTCAAATATAATATTTTAATATTTCCATTAATTTCTACCAATTATTCACAACTATAATAATCAATTAAGCATCAGTATGTAAAATTAAGTTTTTTATTAATAAACCTGATTAATTGGAGTAAATCCATTATAACAATGGCTAAATCTAATAGATTAAATTATTTTAATTATTGACAATAATATCCCTGTTTCAATTATATATATATCCAATCACTAATTTAAATATCCAAATTCATTAAATTTTTTGGTTAAACAGTAAATTGAGTACTATAGATCATATTTAATAAATGAATTAATCAAATTATATTAATATATTAATTAGTAATAATTCCTAATAAATTTTTTACCTGTTCTGTTTCGCCAGCAAGGGTTTGTGTGTGTGCGTTGTGTATGATTTGTGCGTGTGCGTGCATTTGTGTTTTCAAACACAACTATATATAAAAATATAAAAGACAAGGTTGAGGAAAATGGAGACTTGAGCAATGGCACATGTTGTTGTCCCTCAAGTAACCCTATTTTTTCAATAATTTTATTAAAATTATAATCTAGTCCCCTAATTCATAATATATATACAATTTAACTCCAAATATTTTATAAATCTCTAATTTAGTCCCGTCAAGTTTTAATATATTTAAAATTTTAACCTATAACTTATTATTAAATTAATATTTCCTTAATAATTACCAATTAACACCTCAATTATGTATAAAAATCTATGGACGTCAGATGACACCTCTTCAGGTTGATTGTCCTCAGCCAGAGGTCTCTATCTAGGTGGGCTCTCCCTTGTTCGCTCAGGGTACCTTTGTTCGGGGGTTCGAGATCTTCATTTGTCTCTACAGGGGCTACGCTCTTCATACCAACTTTCCTATTTTGCCTCAGTTTTAGCTATGAACTCCTTAAGGTATCCATGCTTCACCAACATCTTGATTTCATCTTTAAGCTGGAAGCAAACTTTCGTATCATGACCTCTGTCCTTATGGAACTTGCAATAGAGCCTAGAATTCTTCTATAATTATGTGGGCCGCATTTTTGGTGGCTACTACAACAACTTGCTCTCGATGTGTATCAACTTCTCGACCCGCGGGACCATTATGTAGTGTATTCGTGAAATCTTTTGTACTTGGGTGCCGGGTCTTTTTCAGACTCGGGCTTTTGTTTTTCCTTCTAGTTCCTTCCCTTTTTTTTTTGATCGTCCTCCTTGTTAGGATAGACTTTCTACTTGTTTTCTTCCAAAATATTCATCTCGTCTTCTGAGTATACTTTTCCACAATCAGGTGGAGTTCTTCAACATCGACAGGAGGATCTCTAGCTAAAGTAGAAGCCAGAGGTCCCTTTTTCAACCCATGAATCAGGATGGACGTCATCATATCGACTCTTAGATCTAGCACGTCTAACACCTCAGTGTTGAATCTATCAAAAAAACTTCTCAAAGTCTCGTCATCCTTCTGTTTGATAGGAAAAAGATGTTTAGCAGATTTCTTCGACTTCCTTTTGCTTTAAAATTTATATAGAAACTTCCTCGCCAACTGCTTATAGTTCACAACAGTGGCGGCGATGAGAAAACTGAACCATTCCTAGGCTCTTCCACAAACTTTCATGATAAAAGTACAAAAGTAAAGAGTCTCTGAGAGTCGATATAGCCGCATCACATTGTCAAAGGTTGTCAAGTGCTCTTTGAGGTCTTTATCACCATCAAATGTTAGATCAAGGATTTTTACATTGGGGCCCAAAGTTTGAACTAAAATCTCAGGTACAAATGGTGACACCCCCCCCCCCCCTTTACTACATTCTCTAGATCCACATTCCCAGGGCATGGCTCCATAACAGGTTGTTTAAATCTTCAATTCAGCGACTCAGGCGATCGACTTGATAACTCAGCTCACGGATTTCATCTATTTTCCTTTGTTCTTCTTCTTCGGGCGGGTTTGCTCAAACCGGTTTAGGTACATACAGCTCCACTGAAACCTCTCGCTCCCCCATCTCCTCCTGACAAAGCGGAGGTAGAGGAGGTTCAAGGGTCATACCCCTGTATAAAGCCCATTCCTCAAACAACTTTCTCAAATTGTTGGTTGGTGTGGAGATGAGTTCTGGTGGTGCCAATGGGTTAGTGGGGTGCGTGCCCAATGGCCCAGCTGCAACTTGTTTCTCTTTCTCGCCCATAAAGTTATCGAGAGTCTTATCCATATTCTTCAAACTCAAAAAAGGTTGGAGAATTTTCAAACGGACGGCGCCAAATGTTGTACCACAAAAATGTAGGTAGATATCTTGGGGTTTTATAATGAAGGTCAAGGTATTCTGCCTACTCCAAATTCTCTGGAAAGTGCTCAAGTGATCAGGTGAAGCATCCAAAACAAGACCACATTAGGACCAAGCCAGAGGGGCATCTGGCGTAGGGACTTCGACGCTCAAGTCAGTATGTGAAGGTATCCAAAGAGATAACAGTAATAGTTGCGGAGGAAAAGTTGTACCTGATCGTCGAGTGCCTATATTTATAGGCGTTGGTGGATTGTACATTACATGTGCACCCTAGATCAGATATGAGATCAATTGTGTACAGTTGGTTGCACATATATGCAGTAACAGTGACAGACAGTGGTACAGGCAGGCAAAAGCTACACCGCTGCCAAAAGGTAGCCAATACAGAGGCAGAGAAGGACAACTGTCATGTGCACCAAGTATGAAGGTCTCAGCGATACCTCTGGACTTAGATAAATTATCGATAATGTTCCTTGGTCGCCCTCAAGCTGAGGAGTCCCTGCTAGGGGTCCGCCTGGAGCCTTTCTCGTGGAGCTCTTTGAATTGAGAGCTTTCAGCATGTGCTTGAAGGTATCGTAGGTTTTAATAGAATATCTCTGGATTAGATATGAATTCACAAGCATTAGTTAATTTTATTAAGTAAGACTTATGACCAATTAATTGAGATAAATTGGTTTGAGCTTGTAATCAATTAATTAAATTAATTGAATAAGGAATTCATAAGTATTAATTAATTTGATTAATTAAATACTTATGACAAATTAATTAAGAATTAATTATTTGGGCTTGTAATATATTAATTGATTAGGGCTTATGTTTAGTAAGTGAATTAAGCATTATGGGTCTGGGCAAGCATGGATTCATTTAAAGTAGAATTAATTGAAGTTGGCCATGATCTAATTGAGATGAGATCAAGTCCAACCTAAGCCCAAGCTCACATGAAAAAGAAGACAAGGTTCATTGAACATAGATAATGTTTGTCTTCATTTTAAGATGAAATAGCAAAATTGGATTTTGCTAGGGTATCTCCATGTAGAGGGGACAAGGGATGAGACATCTAGACAAACATGTTTCTTACTTGTTTGTGTCTTGATTCAATGTATGTTGTTCTTGCTCTTGTCTATATACATATATATATATATATATATTTTAGCTTGGATGAATTCTTTAGATGAATGAGAGATGATGTTCATTTTACAAAGCTAGAAGGTCTAGCTCTCTCCCTCGCTTCGTCCCTTGCTCTTGGCCAACACCCTCTAAATACATATAATGTCTTTATAATGCTAGAATGTCTAACCCTTCTACTTGCTCTCTTTCACTTCAAAAAGAGAGGTGTTCTCTTGTTTCTCTCCATGGATCAATAGTCGATCCACCATATTTCTATAACACCGGCCAGCATAGTGTTATAGAAGATTCTATCACAGATGGTGCAGGCTATTTGTAGAGGGAATATACTTGTGTTTCGATCATGAAGGTTGGCCCTAGTGCTTTCACCTTGCTGGGGGACTAGTGTTAGAATAGGTGACCATGTAGCCAATCTTAGCAGGTGAAATGTAACCTATGTCTAGACAATTTCAAGGATTTGATATATTATTAATGAATAAAGAAGTGAAATTCATTTGGCATTACTTTGTTTGTGTTCACTTTATCTGCTTTATACATATTTGTTCACTACGCAAACAAAGCCCATGGACTGAAAACGTATTTCGGGGACTGGGACTACGCTTGGAGGTAGGTCCAAGAAATCAGTCCCTCCGAATCAGTCCGGAAATCTCCAAGTCAAGAAATCTCGAAAATGGGTACCGAGATTCCCCTTGAGACTTGCACTAAGCATCTGCTGTCGTATTTCATCGACGGGTGACGAAGGTCGTCTAAGCAGTGTTAGTAGGTTAGCCTGCTAGGGAGCAGCTGACTGAGGTGACTCGCGGGAACCGTCTTACGGAGGACCTTGAGTAGGGTTAGCTAGGTATGACGTGCATTCCCGGTTCCAACAGTACAGGTCAAGTCCTTTGACATGAGGAACTGTTGAGTTTACCTGTATATCGAGGCTGTATCTTAGATATGGTGACAGATTGCCAAGATGCACTTGAGTAGTCATTTGCCATGTCTAGTGCACCTCCGGTGTACAGAGTGACAGTAGTTTCCAAGAAAGGATCTGTCTCCTGTCAAAAGGCATTGACAGTTGAGTCTCACATATGCTCTGTATCTTGTCCCTAAAATCTGTGGCCACAGTAACTGAACATAAGGGAAGGTTTCCCTTGCGGTGTTTAGTAAGGACAGACCGACACTTAGATCCAAAATGGGTACCTGCATTTTTCGTGCCCTAGACCCTAAGTGGTGAGACTGTAGACGGAAGGACAAGTGTACTGTTAGAGCCTAAATGTTCATCCCCGAATATTCACCTAGTTTCTAGTGCCATGAACCGTTGCTAGATGGCCACCCATGGTAATGGGTGGATTCTACGAATCCGACCAAGTCTAGCTGAAAGGTGAACCTAAAGAGTCACACACAATCCACACACATTAAGTATTTAATTTAGAATTAAATATTTGGAGAAATAGAATGATTAAATTGGATTTAATCGGGTCCTTAATTTTCTTGGAAAGAGTTAATTCCTTTTATTAGATAAAAGGGTTTAATCTAATAAATTAGATTTATTAAAAAATTAATTTAATGGGCCTAGAATAAATATTTATATTTATTGCCCTTTGGAATATTTAAATAGGTTTTAAATATTCCATTAAATTAAATTAATGGTTGAGATTAAAAGGAGAGATGGATGGCTAGGATTAATTTGACTAGGTCAAATTACTACTTTGACTAGGACTTTGACTAGGTCAAAATCCTAGTCAAATTAGTCTTCTAGAGTTGGAGTTTGAAGAGGATTAAACTCCTCCTCTATGAATACTCCTAGTGATGATGAATCTTTAAACACACACACACACACACACTTCTCTCCCTCTCCTCTCTCGTCCACCCTCTCTCTCTTTTCTCTCCAAGAAAATTGTTTTTCTTGTTCTTTTGTTCTTGGAACAATTGAACATAAGAGGATTAATCCCGTTAACCTAATAACGTGTGATTGATCCATCCTCTCCAAAATACTATTTCGTTCGCTAGCACAACGTGCAAGATACGTGGGTGGATTGTGTGTCACAATTTGGAGAGTCTCATATACGAGATTTGGTGCAAATCGGAGAAGAACGCGAGTACCGGTTAGAAGACGAAAACGACAATCGGTGGGTTCCGATTTATTTTTTCATCCCTGGATTTACTCCGGATGTTGCGCTAGCAAATTTTGAGAGGGCCACAGATTTACAAGGGACGTGTCTCAAAGTATAGTGAGATGCTACTGTCAGCGCTGTGACAGGAGATGGATCCTTTCTCGAAATCTACTGTCACGCTGCACATCTTGACTGTACTAGATAGGGCTTATGACTACTCAGTAACTACGACTTGGTAATCTCTCACCATACCTAAGATACAGGCACAGTGTGCAGGTGATCTCAGTAATCCCTCAAGTCCAATGACCAACTCGTACTGTTGGAACCGGGAACACAAGTCATACCTAATGACCCTACTCAAGGTCCTCCATAAGACGATTCCCGCGAGTCACCTGAGTCAGTTGCCACCTAGCTAGCTGACCTATTCACACTGCATAGACGAGCCTCATCACTTGTCGATGAAACACGAGAGCAGATGTTTAGTGCAAGTCTCAAATGGATTCTAAATGCCCTTTCTCGAGATTCCTTGACTTGGAGAATTTCAGACCGATTCGACGAAACTGATTTCATGAACCTACCATCCAATGCATAGTTTCAGTTTCCCGAAATGTGATTTCAGTCTGTGGGCTTTGCTTGTGCAGTGAAAAGTTATAATAAAGCAGTAAAGTAGACAAAGACGAAGTATAAGCCAGATGAATATCACTTTCTTATTCATTACAGTTTATTAAAATTCTGAAATTGTTCATACATAGGTTACATTAGGGTAATCAGATTGGCTAACAGTTATAATAAAGCAGTAAAGTGAACACAGACAAAGTATAAGCCAGATGAATATCACTTTCTTATTCATTACAGTTTATTAAAATTCTGAAATTGTTCAGACATAGGTTACATTAGGCTACTCAGATTGGCTTCATGGTCACCTATTCTAACAAGACTAAGGTCGAGAGACGGTAGATGGAAGGACAGTACCCGTATGGAATCGGCGCCTAAATATTCACGCCAACATTCACCTAGTCTCTAGTGTCATGGACCGTTGCTAGACGGGTACCCATGGTAATGGGCTCCTGTTAGACACGAGCCCAAGTCTTGCTAATGGTGAACCTAAAGGGTCACGCAAATCACCGAGGAGGTCAAGAAATTGACTTGGAGTCAATCTCAGAGGATAATGAGTAACTGGGTTACTTAAAGGGTTTTCCATTGGATAGATGGGCCGATATTGTATCGGGCCCTCGTTTTAATCGGTAAATGGGATTTATCGGTTAATGTGGAGAAACAAAAATTAGATCTTTTAATTAGATAAAAGGATTAATGGGAATTATTTAAGTGGACCTTGAATTAAATGGGATTTAATTTTGGGCTTGTTGTAATTGGATTACAATGAAACCCGATCCATTAAATTTTGGGCCAAGAGGTGTGTTAATTCCACTTTTGGAATGAGAAGAAGTTGGACATCTTCCCAAACAAGCATGGCCAAAAATTACCTATTTTGGAAGGCTAAAAACAGCCATGCATGACCTTGATGAAGGGTTGACTTGTCTCTTTTGGTAAGTGACAAATCAATTCTAATCAAGCTTCTTTCATTTGGTATGATTAAATCATACCTTATGAGATGGTATGCTTGATTGATGAATTAGTGAAATTGATTGGGATGTATCTAGACATCTTGGATGAACCTAGATACATTCCAATAATCACATTAATTTAGTATATATATGAGTATATACTATCATTATCAAGAGGAATTACATTTTCATCTTTTTATAGGAAAAAGATGAAAATCACACCTCTCTTTTCTCTCTAATTTTCGGCCCCTCTCTTCAAACATACTACCCTATTTGTTCATCATTGATCTTGAAGAACAAAGCTAAATCAAGAAGAGACACTAATATACTAGTGTTCTGTTTTCTTGCATCGTATCCTCTTAGATTTGTTTTTCTCTAGCAAGAGAAACGTTATCTCTTCTGGTGGGGTGTGGACTTCATTAGAGAGTTCATACGTTTGAACTTAGTGAACATATCCGAAAGGAACAATGCTTGTAGCCATGCAAGAAAATTAACTACAAAGGTAATTTTCATTTTACGTTATTGTAGTTTCTTTTCTACATCTATGATCTATATGATACATACGCTTTTATATTATCATATCCTACATCAAACGCCCAGTTGAGCACCCAAGGGTACACCCCTTGGGATTTTGATTATAATTGCTTTTAATTTATGCAATATTTTGCATTAACGCTTCCGCTCGCGCTCCCGGGCGGATCCGCTTGTCCTTTCAAGTTGTATCAGAACCCGGTTCGATGTAAGGAGCATAGATTATGTGCTTGGCATGTTCAACTTGCGTTTACAGCTTTATGAGAATGTTTGGGTATATGAATATATGGATTAATGAGATTGTTCATTTGTTTAAAATTATGGACATCACATGTGCAATTTTATGGATTGGATCTTAAAAATTGCATGCCTATTTTCAGCTAATTTTATACATATTTGTGCTGAAATGAGAAACAAAAAAAAGGGGAACAGCAGCGGCAGTGGTTGGCTGCCACCCCTGCTAGTCGGCCACTGGGTGGCGGGCTCACGCTTACGCGCAGCCTGGCCGGCGTGCCTGCCAGTGTGCGTGCTGGCAGGGGTGGCCGCGCATACCGCGCCGCACACAGGCGGGCACTTGCGGGCGCGTGCGTTGTGCGCATGCCACATGCTGCTAGTTGAGCCAGCATTGCACAGGGGGCGCGCGCACGCATGCCTGTGCGGCCGGCCGGCCAGTGGGCACAACGGCTAGGCCGTCTTGTGCCGGTTTTCGACGTTTTTCTGAAAAATAGATTTTTGGATAATTTCTGCATATTTTCTGAAAATAAATTAATTTTGCATATTCAATTTTGGAATTATTGGATTTTTTCTTAGATCAAATTTGCTTAATTAATTTTGATTCTGTACATCCATTGGATGCATTATATATGATGTCTATTAAATTTAAAATGGGAAGCTTGTGCATTATTTATATATTTGTATCTTGTGTTGTTGCACATCACTTGGATATTTTGAATATCCATGTTTAGCATGATTATTTGGTATAATTGTGCAATGTGTGTTGATGGAATCAACTTGGGATGATCACAAGAGCCCTAGACCTTATGTGTGAATGAATGGTTTTTATGTGTATTTCTGTCGGGTGGGCCCTGCGTGCCTCTTGTTTTGGGACTATTATCTCCCGTTTTTAGCGTCAAGATGTTAAGGCTTGCTTATTTCTCTTACGATGTATTACTTTTAAATGTAATGAGAGTAATTGAAAATTTGGTGAGGTTTCTGTTGTTATAATAACAAGCCCATGGACTCGGAGGCCCAAGCTGTTACATCAAGACGTAAAACAAGAAGAGACACAAGGCCCATTAATGATAATGGGTTGATTACTTATGTAATATTGTAGGACCACCCTAGACAGACCATAGACTCACTGCGGGCCAGTGGGTCGTATAGGTTGGGCTTGTGATGATCCTAACAGGGCTTATGCTATGATTTATTACATGCGGAGTATTTATTTATTGCTTTATGAATACTAGATATTTATGCATGCAAAGACACTTAAAGTGATGAGTTCTCGGCCGTTATAAATACAAACTCCCATTTGGTTGGACCAAATAAAATATTAGGCCGAGAATGGACTTGGATTAAAATGGTATTTTGATTCGTCCAAGCCTTCCATCCACAGCAATGTGATGAGGAAGCTACCGCTATCTAAGTGTGGTATCACGAGTCATGGCACACTTGGACTAGGGGAAAGCTGTACTATTATTGTAATCAAAGAGATTGCACTCGTTGTTTCTCTGTCTCATGAGTTGTTGGGGGCGATAGTTGAGGCATGATTTGGTTGATGGGCAAGGCCTAACACTGAGTAATATGGTTCGCTTGTAGTCCTCGGAACCATGCGAATAGGTGAGGCAAAATATCTTGGGAATCTCGTTGGATGAAAATGATATTAGATATCTCCCATGAGGTTTTCTTCATGTGAATCGTAAAAGCGGGGCATGGAGATCACGCTTATGGATCCCGAGCCCACTAGGATATGATTTCCCGAAACTCCATTTGAGAGTGGTGGACTTTCGTAGAAATAGTGGGAGGGTTAAAGACTGAAAGACCATGTCTTGAACTTGAACTATAACATTACCATCATTTGCTAATTTGTACTTTACATTTTTTATAAATGTTAGATATGTCTAAGAATCCTTTAACCATGGTACTTGAGACCAATAAATTCAATAGCACGAACTGTTCAGACCAGCTAAGAAACCTAAGGATTGTCCTCAATTTTGAGGACCAAGGCTACGTCTTGGACGAGCCGCCGTTGAGAGACTTGCCGGAGGAGTCCATGCCAGAAAAACGTTTGACGTTCTGGCATGAGGACAACTGGAAAGTACGCAGTATCATATTGGCTTCGATGTTTAACGACATCCAGAAGCAATATGATAGACTGGACAACGTCTCCGCCATAATGCTCTGCATGAATGAGGTTTATGCGGTCCCGGATAGGCATATTAGATATGCCGCTACAAAAGCATTGTTTGGCACCAAGCTAGCTAAAGGATCTTCTCTACAAAGTCATGGGGTCAAGATGCTATCCCTAGTAGAGAAGCTCGAAGACCTAAAAGTTGGGCTTAACAATGACACGTACATCGACGTGATCCTTCCGTCGCTTCCTCCATCCTATGACCCGTTTGTTGTCAACTACAACATGAACGGACTTGAGAATTCAATTCATGAGTTAATCCTCATGTTGGTCCAATACGAGGCAACGACCCACAAGTCTGCGACGGCACTATTGATAGGAGAGGCTTCGACCTCCAAGACAAATGGCAAGAGGCTGACGCTGGAAGAGGAAGAAGGGAAAGGGGAAGACAGTTGTAGCCACTGCTCGCGCTCCTAGCGCTCCCCTGGTTTTTGATATGTGCAAATTGACATTTTTCCCCAGTGGGAATAGGCAAGAGGATAGGGAAGGCTCGAGGATCTCATCGATCTAAAGCAATGATGTCTGCATGCATTGCCAAGGAAAGGGGCATTGAAAGAGAGAGTGCCCATACCTCCTCTCCAATCCAGGTAAGTTTATGCTTGAAGTAAACATGATAACTAATTCTGCTTCTTGGGTATTGGATACCGAATGTGGTGGTCACATCTGCAATGATTTGCAGGTGTTGCAAAGAAGCTGAAGGCTAACCAAGGATGAAACGATCCTGAGGCTAGGCGATGGCAAGACCGTTGTTGTGGAAGCCGTAGAATCAATAGAGTTAGCCATTAGTAATCATGTTAGGGTAGTACTGAACGACTGTTTCTATGTATCTAGCATGATAAAGAATATTATATCTATACCCGTCCTGGAAAATGAAGGTTATTCTTTCACCATCAATAAAAGTGGCTTCTATATTATCAATGATGGTGTGTCTCATTTGCTTGGTACATTAGTAAACGGTCTGTACAAACTTCAACAGTCTAATTGGATTATGACTGTAGAACACAAACAAAAACACGATAATCAAGATAATGCACAGATATGGCATGCGAGGTTAGGTCATACCTCTAAAGATAGGATAAAAAGGTTGGTGGACTCAAAGAGTCTAGAAATAGATGATTTGGACATCCTACCGACCTGCGAGTCCTGTCTAAAGGGAAAGATGACCAAGAAATCCTTTGTTGGACAAAGCACGCTAGTCAATGTTCTGTTGGATTTGATCCATACAAATGTTTGTGGTCCATTAAATACTCAAGCTAGAGGTGAGTACTCGTACTTCATAACCTTTAACGAGATCACTCACGGTATGGTTATGTTTACATGATGAGGTACATGTCTAAAGCCTTTGGAAGGTTTAAGGAATACAGACTTGAAGTAGAGAACCGAATCGATTGTAAGATCAAAGCACTTCGGTGGGACCAAGGTGGAGTATTTAAGTGGCGAATTCACTGATTATATAAAAGAGAATTGAATTCTCTCTCAGTGGATTCCTCCTGGAACACCACAATTGAGTGTGTGTCTGAAAGGAGGAACCCACATACGTCAAGAGATTAGTGGGAGATAAACAGGACTCCAGGTCTAGTTTATGCAGGTTCGTCGGATATCCGAAAGAAACTGTGGGGTATTATTTCTATGATCCCTCCAAGCAAAAAGTATTTGTCTCACGAAACGCAGTGTTCTTAGAAAAGGGTTTTTCATCGAATAGTCCACGTGATGAGGTACTCCTTGAGGAATCAAGTGAGGTACCCCATGAGACAGCAACGACATCTAAACCTGTAGTTCCTACTGATAATGTTTCAGTCCTTCGTAGGTCGGCTAGAGTATCCCAACCACCTGATAGTTATGATTTCTTGGCCTCACCGGTCAGTTGGATAATGATCCAATGACGTACAGAGAAGGGATGTCAGACATCAATTCGGATAAGTGGCTTGAGGCCATGAAATTCGAAATGGACTCGATGGGTGCAAATCAAAATTGAACCCTAGTGGACCCACCCAAAGGAGTCAAACCCGTAGGTTGTAAATGGGTCTACAAACGTAAGGTTGGAGCTGACGGGGAGATTACAACCTTCAAAGCCAGGTTTGTGGCGAAAGATTACACTGAACGACCCGGGGTCCATTTTGAGAAAACCTACTCTCCCATTGCAATGGTTAAGTCCATTCAGTTACTACTTACCATAGCAGCATGGTATGACTATGAAATATGACAGATGGATGTGAAAACCTCCATCCTGAAAGGTTTAGTAGACGAAGAGATCTATATGGATCAACAGAAAGGTTTCACATATGTTTGAGAAGAGCAGAAGATCTGCCGTCTCCAAAGGTCCATCTATGGCCTCAAACAAGCTTCCCAAAGCTAGAATATGCGTTTTGATGAAGTCATACGGGGATATGATTTCATCAAGAATGAGTTTGATCCTTGTGTATAAACGAAGGTCAGTGGGAGCTCTGTTGCGTTCCTAGTGCTTTACGTGGATGACATCTTGCTCATTGGGAATGATTCTAAGATGTTGGGAACCACTAAAGGTTGGTTGTCAACACAATTTTGCATGAAGGATATGGGCGAGGCATCCTACATCCTTGGCATCAAGATTTGGAAGGATAGATCTAGAGATGTTAGGAATGGCACAGTCCTCGTACATTGAGAAGGTCTTGAAGAGATTCAAAATGGAGAACTCAAAAAGAGGATTCCTTCCTATGCGGCATGGAATTAAGCTATGCAAGAAGCAGTCTCCTAAGGCTGATGAGGAGCTTAAACGGATTTTGGACATCCCCTATCCTTCAGCCGTAGGCAGCATTCAGTACGTTGTCCAGTGCACTAGACCTGATGTGGTTTTCCCTTTGCGCGTGACGAGTTGATATCAGACGTGTGCCGAAGAGACACACTGGAGTGCGGTCAAGACAATCCTCAAGTACCTGAAAAGGACTAAGGACATGTTCTTGATCTACGGTGGTGGAGAATTGATACTGCAAGGTACAGCGACGCAAGCTTCCAATCGAATGACGATGATGCCAAGTCTCAATCTGGTTTTATGTTCAGACTAAATGGTGGCGTGGTTGCTTGGAAGAGTTCCAAGCAAGCTACCACGATGGACTCCACCATAGAGTCTGAATACATAGTAGCTTCGGAAGCTGCTAAGGAGGTAGTTTGGATGATGAGCTACATCCAAAAGTTTTGTGTAGTGCCTAGCATCGCTGAGCTAGTGGTGATCTTCTACGATAACAACGAGGGGACAGCGCAAGCAAAGGAACCGAAATCTTATCACCAATACAAGCATATTCTTATATGCTACCATCTGCTCAGAGAGATGGTTAGCAGAGGTGACGTTAGGATAGATCGAGTTAGCTCGATAGAAAATATAGCAGATCCACTTACTAAGCCCGTGTCGCGAGTTGTCCATACTCAGCATCTGGATAAGATAGGTTTGAGGTTAATGGGTGATTGACGTTAGTTCAAGTGGGAGATTGTTAGAATAGGTGACCAGAAAGACAATACGTTTGGCATTTTGTAACCTATTTGACAACTAGATGTAATGTAATATTATGTAATGAATAAAATGAGTGTTCATTACCATTGGTACTTTCTTTGTTGTGCTCATTTTCATATGTTAAATGTTGTTTTACATATATCACAACAAAGCCCATAGACCACGGTTAACAACTCATGATGTTGGGTCACGCATTGGATGGTGTTTATGAAACCAACTGTTAAAGGGTTGAGTCTGAAACATTCCAAGGTCAGGACCTCGAGATAGGGAATTGAAAGTCCTATAGAGACTTGAACTAAGAGTCGAATTCACTAGATGATTGTCGTGTTCATCAGCGGCAGGCGTGAGACACCTATACAATCTTGGTGGGTTGGTCGACTAGGGTCGAGCCAACTAAACTGACTTGCAGAGATCACCACATGGAAGCCGTGCAGGCTTGGTCGGTATGATTGGATTTTCCCAGTTCCGATAGTACGAGAGTAGTCCTAAAACTTGAGGAACCATGGCAGTCAAGTGCACACGATGGTTGTATCTTGGATCTGGCGAGAGGTGGTCATTCTGTAAAATGATCATTATAAGCCTTGTCCAGTGCAGTCAGAATCTGTAGCAAGGATGGTGGGTTCCAAGAAGAGGATCCGTACCCTGTCAATATCTGACAGAGGTATCTCCTATGCACTCGGAGACAAGTTCATGCTGCTTAAACCTGTGGCACAGTGGTTGATCGAACAGGAAATGGTTTCCTGTGTCGATGCAATGAAGCATGCGTAGTTTCGAGTATTATGCATAGACGCCTAGTCAAGGAGGGGAATCAACGCCCAATTCCATACCCTAGACTAAGATCGGGAGACGGTAGACGGAAGGACAATACCCGTATGGAATCGGCGCCTAAATGTTCATGCCAACATTCACCTAGTCTCTAGTGCCATGGACCGTTGCTAGACGACCACCCATGGTAACGGGCTCCTGTTGGACACGAGCCCAAGTCTAGCTGAGGGTGAACCTAAAGGGTCACACACAAAGCACCGACGAGGTGAAGAAATTGACTCGGAGTCAATTTAAGAGGACAATGAGTAATTGGATTACTTAAGGAATTGACCATTAAATGGACGGGCCAATATTGTATCGGACCCTCGTTTTAATATGTAAATGGGATTTATCGATTAATGTGGACAATCAAATATTAGATATTTTAATTGGATTAAAAGATTAATGGAAATTATTTAAGTGGGCCTTGAATTAAATGGGAATTAATTTTAGGCTCGTTGTAATTGGATTACAATGAAATCCGGTCCATTAAATTTTGGCCCAAGAGGTGTGTTAATTTCACTTTTGGAATGAGAAAAAGTTGGACTTCTTCCCAAACAAGCATGGCCAAAAATTGTCTATTTTGGAAGGCTAAAATTCGGACATGCATGGCCTTGATGAAGGGTTGACTTGTCTCTTTTAGTAGGGGACAAATCAATTCCAATAAATTCTCTTTCATTTGGTATGATTAAATCATACCTTATGAGATGGTAAGCTTGATTGATGAATTAGTGGGATTGATTGTGATGTATCTAGACAAACTTGGATGAACCTAGACACATTCCAATAACCACATTAATTTATATATATGAGTATATACTATCATCATAGCAAGAGAATTACATTTTCATCTTTTTCTCTCTAATTTTCGGCCCTTCTCTACAAACATACTACCCTCTTTGTTCTTTATTAATCTTGGATCATTTTGAATAACAAAGCTAGATCAAGAAGAGACACTAATAAAATAGTGTTCTATTTTCGTAGATCGTATCCTCTTAGATCCGTTTTTCTCTAACAAGAGAAACGTGATCTCTTCCGGTGTGGTGTGGACTTCATGAGAGAGTTCATACGTTTGAACTTAGTAAACATATCCAGAGAAGAACAATGCTTGCAGCCGTGCAAGAAAATTAACTACAAAGGTAATTTTCATTTTACGCTATTGTAGTTTCTTTTCATAATCTATGAGCTATATGAAGGACAAGCGGATCCGCCCGGGAGTGCGTGCAGAAGCGAGAATGCAAAGAAATACGTAAATTTAAATTGCATAAATAAACGTAATCCCAAGGGGTGTACCCTTGGGTGCTCAACCGGGCGTTCGATGTAAGATGTATCAACATTAAAGCACATATCGTACATAGGGCATAGATGAAATAGAAAGCTACGAAAGCATAATTAACCATTACCTTTGTAGTTTTCACGTGTGCGCGGCTACTTGCTTTGTTCCTTCTTCCGAATTTCCACCAAGTTCAAACGTATGAACTCTCCAAAGGTGATCCACACCACACCGGAAGAAACTCACATGTTCCTTGCTAGAAGAAAACGGGTTTAGAAGGAATCGGTTTAAGAAGACAAACACTATGGATTAGTGTTCTTCTTAAACTTACTTTATTCTTCCCTTTTGATCCAAGATCAAGTGAAGAACACTAGTAAGAGGGAGAGAGGGGGGCCGAAAGTTAGAGAGAGGAGAGTGGCCGATTTTTGGCGTTCTTCTTTTCCTAGAAAAGATGAATTATGAATCTCTTGCATAAGTGTTAGTATATGCTTATATATATAAATAATTAATATGATTATTGGAATGTGTCTAGGTTCATCCCAATCAATCACCATTAATTCTTCAATCAAGCCTACCAGCTTTTCAGGTATGATCAAATTATACCAAAAGGGAAGGGCTTGATTGGAGTTGATTTGTCTCTTACCAAAATTTCAGCCCCCTCTCTCTCTACTCTCTAATCCCCTTTGTTGGTTCATTGATCTAGTATCAATTGAAAAACAAAGTAAGACTAAGAATGAACACCAATTTGATAGTGTGATTTCTTCTTAAATCTCATCTTCTAGATTCGTTTTTCTCTAGCAAGAAAAACGTGATCTCAAGGGTTCATAGATTGAACCTTGGTGAACGTTTGCGGCCGTGGAACAACTCTTGTAGCTGTGCACTAGAAAACTACAAAGGTAACATTCGGTTTAACGCTTTTCTAGCCTTTTTCGTTTGCAATCTTATGGCTCTATATGATATGTTGATATTTACTATCATATTCTGCATCAAACGCCCGGTTGAGTACCCAAGGGTATATTCCTTGGGATCGTTTTGTATAATGGATTTTTAAATATCGCATTACTCGCTTTCATTCGCGCTCCCGGGCGAATCCGCTTGTTCCCTTCACATAAACCTCCATGGTCTTGCCTTTTTTATCTTTACACATTCTGTTTACCAGCCTTTGATAAGTTGTCCTAGCATTTTTTAGGCCAAAGAGCATTACTACATAATAATAGATTCCGTTCTCAATAATGAACGATATTTTGATGCGATCTTCTCCACCATGAAAATTTTGATGGTAGCCTTGGAAGGCATCCATCATACTCATTAAAGCACAACCTATAATAGAATCTACCAGTTGACCAATCCTTGGCAGGGAATATGGGTTCCTTGGATAAGCTTTATTAAGGTTTGTGAAATCTGTACACATTCTCCATTTCCCTCCTGCCTTGGGTACCACTACAACATTTGCCAATCCACTCAGTATACTGAACTTGAATGACATATCCAGCTGCTAGCAACTTGTTCACCTCATTTTCTACAATCTGATTCCTCTCTGGCCCAAAATTTCTTCGTTTCTGCCTAATGGCCTTAGCGTTTGGATCCACATTTAATCGATGTTAAATAACCTAATTCCCTTAAAATTCAATGCAGTCCATGCAAACATATCAATATTTTTCTGTAGAAGCTCTATTTACATCATTTCCACCTCTGATTGGGAGCTAACTCCCCATCCTGGTTGTCTTTTCAAGATACCCTAACACGAGCTCAACTATCTTATGCTTTGAGGGCTCTATCCTCTCAACCTTTTTCTTCTTAAGATCCTGCTCCAATTCATGACTTGTTTCTTTTCTCTCATTATTTCCTCCAACATCTCTATTCTTTGTCACTCCAGTTTTCACCGAAGTATGATAACACTCGTTAGCTACTTTCTTATAACCTTTTACCTCCCCCACACCATTTTTCTTAAGCTTAAAATGATACATAAACACCACAACTTGAAACTTAATTAGGGCAGGGTGCCCTAATATCATGTTATAGTCAAAAGGTGTGTCAACTACCAAGTATGTAACCATCATAGTGCGCCTACAGGGCTCCACCCCAAGTGAGATGGTAGGTCTATAGTGCCCAGAGGGGTTATAGCTCCCCTCCAAAACCAATCAAATGAGTGTTAACCTAGTTCACATCCTTGACATGTAAGTGCATTCTCTTGGACACACTCAAGAAAATAAAATGTATTGAGCTACCATTATCCATTAACACTTTCTGAACAGTGAAATTTACTAAGTCCGTGGTGATGACCGTTGGATCATCATGAGGAATTGTTAGACATTCAAGGTCACTATAATCAAACACAATACCTCTGGAATTGGTAGTAATAGATAGCACAACCGAATTATGCCTATTCGCAAAAGAACTCTGTCCAGACCTTAAATACCTTTGTCTCTGACTGGCGGAGTCTCCCCCCATGAGTCTACTAACAATTGTATTAATTGTTAGAATAGGTGACCAGAAAGTCAATGTGGTTGGCTGTTCTGAGAACTATTCACCAAACTTTGAATGAAAGTAATATTATATTGATGAATGTAGTAAGGATTCATCATTAGCAACGGTGAGTTTGTTGCTAGTACTGAACGTGATTTCGATGTCACGGCAAACGCTCATAGGCTGGACATATGAATCCAAGAGGTTGGACTGTGCATAGGTTGGCGGTCATGGAACCAACTTCTGTAAATCGGTCTGAAATACTCCAAGTCGAGGACCTCGAGATTGGGTATCGAGGGTCCTATAGAGACTTGCACTAAGGATTGCATTCACTGGATGACTACCGTGTTTCATCGGTGACAAACATTGGGCGTCTATGCAATATTAGTGGGTTAGTTGACAAGGGTGTCGGCTGACTGAGGTACCGCAGAAATCGTCATATGGAAACCACACGGGCTTAGTCGTTATGACTAGTATTCCTGGTTCCGATTGTACGGTAATAGTCCTCGAACTTGAGGAATCACATCAGTCGCTTACATACGAAGGTTGTATCTTGGATCTGGCGAGCAGTGATTGTGTCGGAAGACATGGTCATCATAAGTCTTGTTCAGTGCAGTCGGAGTACGTAGAGAAGACGATGGATTCCAAGATAGGATCTGTCCCCTGTCAAAAGATTATGACAGCGAGATCTCCTATGCACTCTGAGATGGTTTAGACTCTCAAAGTCTATGGCCATAGCATTTGATTGAGTGGGAAAGGATTTCCTACATCAATTATAGAGTTAAACTTATCTCAAGTTTGAAGCATAGATGCCTAAGTCAAGGATGTGAACCAACGTCCTATTCCATGCCCTAGACTAAGGCCGGGAGACAGGTGACAGTAGGACCGTACCTGTATGTAACTCTGAGCCAAAATGTTCACGCCACATATTCACCTAGTCTCCAATGCCATGGACTGTTGCTAGACGGCCATCCATGGTGACGGACTACTTTGGTTATGAGATAACAAGAAGAAGGTCCAAGTCTAACTGAGGGTGAACCTAAAGAGCCACGCACGATTCTACGGATGTGAAAGGAATTAGTTTGGAATTAATTCTAGGAGGAGGATTAATTTAATGAATTAAATTATACTTCTGGGAGATTTAAGCCTTCATAGATTAATTGGATTAATCGAACTTGAATTCATAAATTAGATTTATGGATTTAATGAGCATGAGCTTCCCTTTTAATTAGATTAAAATGATGAATTAATTAGTGGGCTTGGAATATTAAATAGGATTAATATAGAGTTCATTGGACCTTTTGACTATTAAAATTAGATTTAAATAGACCCATTCCATAAAGCCCATCGAGAATGGATGGACGAGATTTAATCTAGGAATATTGAGATAGATGGCTAGGATGAAGTTTGACTTTGTCAAACTGTTAGTTGACTAGGATTTGACTAGGTCAAAATCCTAAGTTGATTAAAGTGTGTCCTTTTGGAAGAGGTTGAGTAGGATTAGGAATTCTAGTTCCTTATAAATACTCAAACACACACACACATCACACACTAATCTCTACACACACAACTATGCGATCTCCTCTCTCTCTCTCTCTCTCTCTCTCTCTCTCTCTCTCTCTCCCATCTTCTTCTTCACTTCTCCAAAGTTTTCCTTTGTTCTTTTTGATTCATTCAAGGTAGAATATAAGAGACGGCGTTAGCGTTAATCAATAACGTTGTATCGATGTCTCTTCTCCTCTAAATGATTTCTTGCTAGCACAGAATTCATTGGTATCCAGTGAAGCATGTGGACAATTTAGAGGGTCTCTACGTTGAGATCTTGGTGGCAAAACAGAGAACAATGCGTTTAGCAGAATGAAGAAAACTATGAGGGTGACGTTCTCTCTTCACGTTTCTTGTTCCTCCAAATTTTGTGGCCTCCATGTTGTGTACTTTCTTGAACATGAGATACATCGAACGCCCGGGAGAATCAAAGGCACACCCCTTGATCCGTTATGCATGTTTGATGTATGCTTTAATTTCATTTATTTTACAACTTTTAGAATTTTGTATTACGCACTCCCGCGCTTCCGTCACGCCTCTCCTAAGCCGATCCATCTTACATTAATGACTCCTCGGTTGGGCTGATTGTCCTAGGCTGGAGGTCTCTGGCGTGGTGGGCTACCTTGTGCCATTTCGAGATACCTTTCTTCGGGGCTACGAGACCTTCGCCTCTCTCTATGCGGACTACGCTCTTCCCATCGACCAACTTGCTTGGCCTCAATTTTTGTTGTGAACTCCTTAAGGTATCCCTGTCTAACCAACCTCTCAATTTCATCTTTCAATTGGAAACAATCCTCCATGTCATGACCTCGGTCCTTGTGGAACTTAGAATAGAACCTGGAATTTTTCTTGGATGGTGTAGGCCATATTTTGGGTGGCCACTGAAATAATTTGTTTTCAATATGTATCAAAGTTTCCACCCTTAGGACTATTAAGGGTGTGTTTTCATGAAATCTTTCGTATTTCGATGTCGGGTCTTTTTAGACTCGGGCTTTGATTTATCCTTCCACCTTTTCATTTTTTTTGTTCATCTTCCTTACACGGTTGGACTTTCCACTCGTTCTCCTTCAAAATATTCATTTATTCTTCTTGAATGTACTTCTCAACAATCAGATGGAGCTCTTCAACATCAATAGGGGGATCCCTAGCCAGTGTAGAGGCTAAAGGTCCCTTTTTTAGACCATGATTCATTATCGAGGTTATCATATCAACCCTCAAGCCTGGTACATCCAAAACAATTCAGTATTGAATTTGTCGATAATGTTTCTCAAAGTCTCATCGTCTTTATCTCGAATAGTAATTAGATGCATAGCAGATTCTTCATTTTTTTTCTTTCTCGCAAAGTGATACAAGAATTTTCTAACCAGCTGATCATACGAAACAATAGTAGCAGGAGTTAAAGAACCAAATGAATCCTGAGCCCTTCCATACAGCGTGGTAGTAAAAGTACAACAATAAAGAGCGTCTGATAATCCATATAGTTATATGACTTTGCCAAAGGCTGTCAAGTGCTCTTTAGGGTCCTTATCACCATCACACTTAGAGAAGTCAAGTATCTTCACGTTCGGGGCTAAGGTCTCCGCTAGAATTTCTGGTATAATGCAACCCTATCATCCTCACAACATTCCCAGGAGATAAATTATCAGGAGTTAGCTCAACCAAAGGTTGTCTCAAATCTATTATATTCCTCCTCCTGTTGAGAAACTGCTCTACTATTCACTTTTTCTAAAAGATCTCTATGCTCCCTTTCTCTGCCCTTTGCCACATCCACGGTGGTGCCCATTCCACCCTAGGTGGGAAGAGTTCTTTCCTTAATCACTAGTTCACAGGAACTAGTTCTGGTACGTACAGTTCCACTGAACCCTCATGCTCTTCCACCTCCTTAAGGCTACGCGGAGGCGGAAGAGGCTAATAGACCATTCCTCTCCCCATCGCCCACTCTTCAAACAACCTTTTCAGGTCGTTAGACGATATAGAGATAATCTCTGGTACCACCGGCGGGTTAGCAAGGTGCACACCCAACGGCCCAACAACAACTTGCTTATCTTTTTTCCTGACGGGATTACCCCAAGTCTCATCATATTCTTTGAACTAAAAAAGAATTGGAGAAGTTTTCCACAAACGACGCTAAATGTTGTGTATAGAAAATGTGAGTAAGTGTTTAAGGGTATTTTTTGAAGGCTAAAGGTGTTCTGCCAACTCTCAATGCTCAGGTTGAATCCATGCTATGTATGCAAAGCCTGCAAAATAAGATCCCATTCGCGCAAAGCGCTAGGGGTTCCGTCAAAGGCACCAGAATGTTTAAGTCAATTTGTATTTAAGGTCTTTGAAAGAGTAAGAGGAATAGTTAGGGTGGTAAAATTTATACGGATAGTGGAGTGACCATATTTATAGATGTTGGTGAATTGTACGATCTTTTTACATGCACCCCACATTGATAACATGATTGATGGTGTGCAGTGGGTCACACATATCCACAATAATAGTGACATGTGTGGTTTTAGTGGACAAAAGTTACGCCACTGCAAAAAATAGCCGGTACTGTGACATTAAAGGATAACTGTCCTTTTCACTAAGTATGAAGGTCTCTGAGACACCGCGAGACTCAGGCAAATCATCGCCAGTGCTCTCCTTGTGTCTAGACCTTGAAATTCTCACGCTGGAGGTCCATCTAACGCCCTTTTTCCATGGATCGTCTAGCCGAAGGTTTCATTGTATCATTACCTAAAAATAAAATAGTTACAAGAATATTCAACTAGAGGACATCATCACTAAGTTTAACATACAATAAGTTAAGTCAATTGGGTATAAATATGAATTTTCATTCACTTTTTTTCTGTTGATGTCAGCTAATTCTATCAACTTTACTAACATATGGATTTATTTGTTGGATGGAAACAATAGCCCCGGGTTCTAGGTGTATTTTTTTAAATTATAGGGAATTTACTAATAATTACACCAAACTTCAAGGGAAGGTAATGTTATTATCCCTTTATCCTATTTAAATAAGTAAAAGACCCTTGAATATTTATTTAAACTTTCAAATATTAAAATTTAAAACTACTTTAAATCATTATTTAATTTATAAAAGTATTATTTCACGTGTACTATATATAAATATAAATAAAATATACCCATTCTTTTTTTTTTATATATGTGTGAATATGCTTAGTGCAAAATATATATAAAAATGGTCAAAAGAGTCGATTTAGGTACAAAAGACCAAGACCAAAACTCACCTCAGGACTCGATTACGAGCTCAAAACCCACTCCATTCAAATTTAACTCGGACCTTAGGAAATTGCATTTTACATCCCATAACTTACACCGTTTGCGATTTTGGTCCCATTAATTGCCAACGTAGCAATTTTAGTCCCACAAGTCCACAAATGTTGCAGTTTTAGTCCCATGAACATATCCCGTTAAAAACTTAACAGAGGGAGCACGTGCACGGCATGTGCTTCTAGTCAAATATGGGTTAAGTTAACGGAGCACGTTTCATGCACGTGCTCCATCCGTTAAGTTTTTAACAGAATCTTTCCATGGGACTAAAATTGTAATGTTTGTTCACTTATAGGAGTAAAAATTGCTACGCCGAAAATTAATAGGATCAAAATTACAAACTGTGTAAGTTATGGGACGTAAAATGCAATTTTTCCACTCGGAACCATTATCATTGCTTTCTGTAAATGTGGCATTTATTAATTTGGACTTTTTTTTCAATAAGAAATAATTTGGATTTAAGTCTTTGTATTTGTTCGTGTGTCTCATATTTTTTCAGGGTTAATTACACTCGGATCCCCTCTGAAAATGCATAATTATATTTTCTCCCAAAAAAGTTTTGAAATTACACTTACACCCCCTTTGAAAATTCTCTGTTTACATCTGACCCTCATCCGTTAGAGTTTGGACGGAAAATGTTCACGTCAACAAAAATAATTACATAAACTTTTAATTTTGTCCATTATTTAACATTCTCATGTATATTTTTGTACTTATAAGGGGATAAATATAATGTATATATATGGAGTGGGGCCAATATTATTACATTTTTTTCTTATAAGCACAAAGTTATGGCACGAGAATATAAAATGAGAGGTAAAATTGAAACTGTAATGGTTATTGTTGACATGAACATTTTCCATCCAGACTTTAACGAACGGAGATCAAGTGTAAATGGAGAATTTTTGGAGGGGATGTAAGTGTAATTTTAAAATTTCTTTGGGGAAAAGTGTAATTATGCATTTTCAGAGAGGGTCTAAGTGTAATTAACCCTTTTTTTTATCTCATTTCATTTTCTTTTAACACATTGAACCACAATAATGGCAGAGGGCATCATGCCCGACTTATTTAATAATTTAATACAAAATAAAAAAACTAATAAAATTAATATTAAAATAATACATTAATAATATTATTGGTGCAAGTCGAACTCCTTGAGTTCGACTTCGTCAATGTTTCTTTTTAAAAAAAAATTAAAACCGAAGTCGAACTCAATGAGTTCAGCTTAATATTTTTTATTAATTTAAAAAAAATTATGTTAATAATATATATAGATAATTTCAAAAATACAAATTTAATTTTAACTAATAATTTAATAATTACAACAAAAAATCTATATTTACATGAAAAACATTACATTCACACCAAAAAATTGAATCCAAAAAAATAATTATAATTATTACAATTTCTAAAAATGATCGCCCATCCCACGAGTGCGTCGGTGTCGTCGGCACCGAGGTCTTCTTATATTTTCATCACATTTTGTGTTGGCTCATCTTGGACATTATCAAAATTTATATGCGACCGACTTGATGATGTTGCAGAACTAGACTTTCCATAATCACGATATGCACCAAATGATGGAAATGGAATTGGTGAAATATTATACTCTGATGCATATGTTTTAGTCATGCCAAGGCCAAGGTCAAAATCAACTTGTCCATAGTAAGTTTGTTTGCTTGGCATGTATAGAGCTGCATCAAACCAATCACTTTGTTGGGGCAGTTGAGGCATGTAGCAATCTTGATATACATTTTGAGGTGTGTGCACTGTGATGGACCATCTATATCTGCTCCAACTTTATCATCACCTCTAACTAAACTTGTAGACATTCTGCTACTGCTTCACCTTTTTTCTGTAGGACATGGACGAAGGATTATCTTGTGGCGTTGCTTGTTCTTTAGATATATTCTCCATCGGAGGATAAGTAAGCATGTCACAAACATGATCTAATCCGATCTAGACCTGCTCAAGTATTGGATAGCCTCTTCAAAAGTGTTTGGTAAAGGTTGTGTAGTTAGTCGAAGGGACCGTGCATATTGCTCCTAAACCAATTTGAAATAGTGAATTTAAATGTAAGAGAAAATATGTCTAATATAAATTATGTTCTATTGCACAACATACAACATATTGTCTACATGATGCATGTCCCGGTTGGTAGCCATTTTTTACACGTCTATCAGTAGATGATGAGACAAATCGACGAGTTATTCTACCGTATGAATTCCAATATTCATTTTCAGTATCTCTACCATTCGAAATGGGTGGTCGACGCACAATCGTTTCATGTCGTCTACCCCATCTACTAAAGTATAGTGTGTGATGAGTATCTCAGTCTGTGCCCCGATGTGCTCTATTGGAAATGTTATGGAGGCCATGTCCCAATTGTCTGGAATTTGTAGAATGTCCTGCCTCATTCCGAATTAGCCAAGTATCTGTTTGGGATGATGCATTTCCACAATGGTATAAAAGATCAGAGAAAATGTTGATGTCCACAATTGGGGGTTGAACTCATCTGAGTGGGCTAGAATGTTATCCGAGTTCATGTCATATGGCTGCCATAGAAACTAAAATAAAAGCAAAGATGTTAAATTAGTGTGTAATTGATATTCACAAATAAATGTGTGTATGAGTGTTGTATACCTGACCAGCCCTCATGCTATCTACCATTCTCTAAATACCCGGACAGTCCACCATATAATGTGGGTGAAGGTGTATTTTTTGTTCCACGTTACATCATACGGTGGTATTGGGAGAAGCCAATTATTATAAATTTGTATTGGCCCCATCGGTGACACGATCATCACCAAGACCAGGTGTTATTGGAGTGATACGTGACCAAGCCCAAATCTATAAAATATAAACTTGTGTCAAAATAAAATATTGCAATAAGATAGTTAACGATAAATATAAATATTTAATGTTACATGCAGTAACTGCAACAGGCCACCAATTTGGGCTTTGCTCTTGGTGTTGGCATTGCACAATTCACGGTACAAGAATGCAAGCACATGTTCCCCAGCTATCGTTTCGTGTGGAGCCGATATCCTCTAATTTCTGTGTATATAATAACGATACTAGATGCCCAAATGAATCAGGGAACATTACCCTACCGAAAAGTATCAATGTCATACAACATGCATATTGTACAATATGTGTGAATGGTGTGTCTTCATCAATCACGATCAATACAATGTGATGGAAAGTTGCATTTATGGACACACGTGAACCCCTAAGTTCCCCATCGTCTGGCTAGAAACCCAAATAAACTTGGCAATATTCCTGCCATTTTGAAGTAGATCTCTCCCGATCCACTCTGGTCAAAGGAAGACCCTCTATTGGGAGTTCCCAAATTATTTCGACATCTTGTAGGGTAATTGTTGCTTCCCCTATGGTTAAGTGAAACGTGTGTTTCGAGGCCTCACTTCTCAACAAGTGCTATGATAAGATGCTCATTGTAGATGATCCTGCCACATCGGTAAACACCATAAAATCCCATCTGGTGTTATACTGCAAGCACACGATGATGTGGAGCATGTTCTTAGAAGTGTGCCAAAATGTGTCATCCGCATGTCGTGTCTTTCGGGATTCATCAAGATCGCCATCAGGAACATTGTCAAGTCTCTGTTGTACTTGTGATGACAAAATGGTTCCATCAGGTGGACCATATGCTACTATTCTGTTCATATTAGCTATAATTTTCTTTTATACTTAATATTCGCACAAAATTATTGCAATGAAAACGAAAGCCGGCTGTGTTTGAATTCAATACGTTTCAATGTGGTGTTTCAATTCATAGCTCCCATTTTTATTTTTATTTTTATTAATACTTGAAAACTTGACGTGTGATGCGCATGTATGAATATATTTTTAGAAGTAAATATATTATTTACGTTAAGTTCATGATATTATTCATATTTTTTTTCATTGAATCATTAGTATTATACAATTTTATTTTCAAATAAATTAATAATAATTATTTAAATTGATAAGAAAACTATTCAATTCTATTATTTGTAATTCACTTTCTAAATTTAATTGGTACTATTGAATAAAAGGATATTCCCCAAAATTGAAATTTTGTATTTCGTATATTCACTAATGATTATTTCATTATTATGTATCAAACCTTAATATGAAAATATAAAATAATGATATTCAAAAATTAATATTAAAATAAAAATAATTAGTCAAAGCTCCTTAACTTGTATAGAAGAAACTCCAATTTAATAAAATAAATTGATCAATTTTATTTGTAGGTTTTATTATGCCTATTTTTTGTTGTTTAATTTTGTTTTATTTTTTGTTACATTTTGTATGTTTGTGTTGTATATTTTTTTTTACTACTATATTTGAATGTCATTTATTTTTAATTTATCGACACTATTACAAGCTAATTATTTATTGAATATTGTTATAAAACTATAATCAAATTGGACCATAGTACCAATATTTGTACCGTAAGATCCTATAGTGTATGTTAATCATATATTAGTATCAAATTTTTTATATTGTCAAAGCATTATTTACATACTTTATTAGCTTCTCAATTTTGAAATTTTATTGTAAAAAATTTATTTTTCACCTTTATAAAAGAAATAATAGATGTAAAAGTAAAACATTCAGGATTATCTAATACTAAAAAAATCAAGTGCTAAGAAATTCACTCAATAGTTGAATTTTTATAAGCAATTTCAATTTAATAATCTTCTATTCATATATCAATTTTTATTCTCGTTAGTACTCGTGCGTTTTAAACTTTTAAGTTATTTTTTATAAATTTTTTACTGAAAAAATATATTAATCTCATTGGCTTATTCATTTATCATCGTTTTTTTTTTTCTAATTTCAACATAATTAACTCAACTTTTATTTATTATTTTATTGTATTAAGTTTGTTCTCAAAATTTATTAATTTTCTTAATATGAAAATGTAATTGTACTAATGTGTTAGTATATAATTATTTTAACATTTTATACTTTTAATTGTTATTGTGTTAATGTTTACTCATGATTTGGCTTTTCTTATTTTCCTAAGAGGAAATAGCATTTTTCAGTCCGTAACTTAGGTCCTTTCTATTTTAATTTGGTCCATTGGTTTTGGGCTCACTTTCGGTCCAATAAATATTAGAAAGTAGCAATTTTGGTTCCATGACACCTTTTCCTCTGGATATTAAAAAAAAAAATGACATGTGGGCATTAAGCACAACTTCTATGCACCTTTTAAAGCAAAATAATAGTTATATGTGTCTCGTTAGAACCTACAATTACGTTAGTTAATTTACTACTCAATAAGATAAGGTCTTTAATTAAATTATTCATTATATTACTATTTGTACTTTTCTTCAATGTCAATGTCTTGGGGGTGCAGGGGGAGAGGGACATGGTGTTTTTAGCCTATTAATATTGAAATAAATCAATTAATTAGTTAGCTCTTTTTTAAATTTTCAATAGCACTTCTAATTTAATCGTATTGATAATGTTTCTTTGTAATTAAATTTTGATACTTATTCGTTATTCCATTTTAATAAAATTGATCAATTTTTATTCGTAGGTTTTATTGTGTGTATTTGCTATTGTTTGATTTTGCTATATTATGTTTGTGTATGTAATATATTTTCTTTTACTATATTTTGAATGTCATTGATTTTTAATTTATTGAAAGTAAATGATTACAAACTAATTATTTATTGACTATTATTATAAAAATATAATTGAATTGGACAATATTACCAATATTTTGTATTGTAAGATCCTAATGTTAATTATATTTTAGTATCAACTTTAAAATATTTTCAAATTATTATTTACATACTTTATTACCTTCTAAATTTTGAAATATTATTGTATAAAATTTTAGTTTTTGCCTTTATATTGTAATTTTTAATTCTATATGTTTTTAGTTTAACTTCTTAATCTTATTTTCATATGCACCGATTGGTATAATCTATTTTTTATTCAATAATATATTATGTTACAACTTAATGTTTTCTGTCACATTTGTTGTTGTAATACTTCTATTATATTAATTAATATAAAAAAAATAATAGATATAAGTAAAGCATTCAGGATTATCTAAGACTAAAAAAGTCAAGTACTAAGAGATTCACTCAATAGTTGAATTTTCACAAGCAATTTCAATTTAATAATATCATATCCATATATCTTTTTAATTTATAATTAAATTTTGATATTTATTCATTATATATATAGATATATATTTAAGTGTAGATTAGTATTTTATATATTCATATGTAGTTTATTTAAATTTTAATGTGTCATGATAGATTAAAACTTAATTAATATAAATAAGATTTCTTCTAGCAAAGTAATTGTGTTGAAATATTATTTGGCATATTAATTTATTTTAGTTGAATATCATATTCATTTTGTAAGTAGTTTAGAGTAATTAAGGCTTTTAAACATTTTTCTTATAGAACTTTATTTTTTCTATAACTAAGTTTATAATATAATTTTTTTGTGAATGTTATTAAAATTTATATGTGACAGGTCTGTGTAGTTAGGCTCATTCATGATTCACCATTAGAAGCATGTTATTAAATTTTTTTGTAATTGGATTCATTCTTGATTCACGATTTAAGTTTTTTATCCTAAATTTATGAGGTTTAGAATATTTAAAATTCTAAGTTGTTAAAAATTTCAAAATCTGTAATATAATAATTAATAAATATTTAAATGATGTTATATTTATCTTTTTACAATGGGAAATAAACTTGAATATTCACATATTTATATAAAATATAGATATAGATTATTTTTATTAATTTTTTTTATTTTAATATTAAATTATTAAATAAGCCCATCATGCCCTGTTTCTGATGTGATCATACATAGAACTTGTGGACGAAGTAGAACGGTAGGTGTGGTAATCTTCCACAGGAAATCCAGCAAGATTTGACCCACCGATCGAATACTTATCAGTCATCAATTACATTAACATCATGACCATGATGAAATAAAGTTGAAATTTTTTGACAGTTTCGACCTTAGCCGCCCATGACAATTCTGATGATGTTAGAAGACCCTAAACCAATACCACGTAAGTGGATTAAGTCGTGATGAAACCAATCGCTATAAGGACAGGTAACGTTTAAGATTAGGAAGAAATACAAGCAATCCCATGTGATATTGAAAATGATCAAATTATTCTCTTATGCAAAATAAAATAATAATTTATTTTTATGTGTTTCGAATTAATTTTACCTTCTCGTATTTTTTAAAATGAAGCAATTTACCCCACTGTCTAGGAATGTAAATATTTCATTTTAAAGAACATAGAGAGCTAAATTTTTATTTTTCTTTTTATCGGAAGTAATTTATTTATTTATAATATCACAAGACATAAATTATATTAAACCGTTAAGATTATATCCTTTCCCATTTTTTCACATCACAACAATTCTAATCTTCTCTTGACGACAGTCAGTAGTGAAAGTGACTAATATCAGATAATTTGGAAATCCACATGAATGAATATATTAGACAAGAACCATATTTGTTTAGCAAAAATACGATGTCATCTACGTTCTTTTTACCGAATTTGTGTGGTACGTAGGTGAAAGAAAAGCAGTATTACATATAGCCATCTTTCTTACAAAACGAGACGTGTCACTTATTGCCAAGTACAAAACACCGAAAGTAACAGCAGTATTGTCATATCTCTAATTAATTTCGTAAGACAGGTTTACTTTGATAACCGTATTTAATAAATAATAGGAATATTTTAAACTAAATGAATGATAAATAAGTCTTGTATTTATTATAAGTTGTTTACTTACATGTAGTATTTAAACTGAATAAAATTTGTGAAGTATTTACTTTGATGTATATATATGTTTTTGTTAGCAAAATGACCTATTAGCTCTTTAAGTCCAAACCTTACCAAACCCATTTTCTACCCAAATTTAAAATCCTGATCTGCACAACAATTCCAATGAAGAAGCTGAGCGATTTTTTTTTACAAAGCCAAACGGGCTTGGAGTAAGATCATTACATATAATTTGTAAATATTATATTGTTTAGCTAATTGTACTTTATTGTATATACTTTGATTTTTTTTCTTCATTGTTTATTTGGTAAAAAATCCACTAAAAAGTCGAAAAAAATGGTAACATTAAGTATAAATTGAGCTCACTATACCACTAAATTAATCGGTAAGAAATGTAGATTTTAGGTTGTAAATTAGTTTACACTGTCACAAGGAAAATGAAGTGTAAAACGAAGAGGAAAAAAGTCTTACCTTGAATTCAGGAGCAACTTTAGGTGAAGAAGAACAAATGTGAGAATATGAGATTGCTTTGACCGATTTTGGTAGGTGAGGAATTCAAGATTTCCATCTACCAAAGTGAGGGCAAATCAGACATTTGTCAGATGCCATAATTGTTGTATTTATATTGGGATAACTAATACCACCTCCTCTGGTGGTATTAGTTAAGCAACCGGAACAGTGTTCAGTACCAGGCTTTGATTTTATACCGTGCTTTCATATAGAAAAGTAAACACAATATTAATTTATACTATTTTTCTTATTCAAGTTAATACACTAAAGTAAACGGGCCGTACGTATACTTTTTTTAAGATCAAACTCATATATATATATATATATATATATAACACTATAAGAAAAGAGAAACTTAACGGACAAAAATTCAAATATTAATTTTAATATTATCACTGATTGTGTTTATATATTTAGTAATAAAATTTTTTATTTTGTCATAATAATGAATTTCATAGTTTTAACAATAGCGTTTATTTTGTAAAAATTATTATTAACAACAAGTAGTATCAAAACATTGTATCTAATGTTATCGCTTAAAGACATTAGGAGCATGTTAAATTTATGCGATGGGATAATTTACTTCAATGTATCAAAAGTGGGATAAAAGAGTATGATTATCTAATCCCTTGTTTACTTTTTTTGAAGTAAAAACGATGGATATTATTAATAGAAATAAATCGAATATAATTAATCCTGTCGACTATTAAAATAATCATAACTTGATCAACAATATCACATAAACTATATAAATCTAAACAACCTCTTACTATTACAGTAAACAAAATCCTACTATACAGCAGACCATCCTCCCACGCATTGGTGGGATTCGAACCCATGACCTCTAAAGTCATGGGACCTCAACCTTAACCACAGGATCAAAAAATCATTGGTTTAACCCCTTATTTACTACGTGCAATAATTTGAACCGATATCTGACAAAAGTGATACGTGTAAAACAATCCCAAAGATATGTAAATGAAGGGCATAACAACAATTACCCAAAAGGCTCGACAACATCACATGAACAATAGCTACAATGCCAGGCTTCTCAATACTATCAAGCTTGAATCGTTCGATGTAAACTTGGGACTAGCCTGAATTGTTAGCTCAATCCACGCTAGTCAATTCAAGTAAACATGCTCTTAGTGACACAACTACAATGACAATTCAATATAGTACTAAAGTACATATATAAAATTAAATGCATTTTTAGTCTCATAATTTAGATCATTTGGCATTTTCATCTTTTAACTTTCTAGAGTAACATTTTGGTCCTGTATCTTTTTAATTTTTGCGATTGCAGTCATATTGTTTGCCGAAGTTCACTCCACTGGCGACAAGGGTGAACTCCGACGAAAAAATGACTAATATCGCGACAATTAAAAAGATGCAGGATCAAAATATTATCCTAGAAAGTTGAAGGACAAAAATGCTGGCAGAAATAGACAATATGAAGAAAAGCAGGAATTTTAAAAATGTCACGTGAGAGGCATATATATTTTTTTGGCAAAGAAGGATGAACTCCGGTGAAAAAAAGATTAAAATTAGGAAACATAGACAAATATAGAACCAAAATGCTACTCTAGAAAGTTAAAGAATGAAAACACCAAATAATCTGAGTTACGAGACCAAACATACATTCAAACCTACATATCTATTCTAGTGTTGTCACTATAACTGTGTCACTATAGAAAATTATAGTGACGACACTATACATTGGCAACAATACTAATACTATATTGTGTTGTCTCTATAACTGTGGTACTAATTAACTATAATGTTAACTTTGTATAAAAAAAAATATTCTTATCTCTAAGACAATGTGACAAAATCAAAATCATTATCACTTAATATCTCTTTTGGGGAAATAATATTTTTTTTCCATAATTTATGGCCTTCTCACTTTTAGTTCCATTGGTTACAGAATTTTCACTTTTGGTCCTGTAATTTTTAAAAAGTAGCACTTTCGGTGACATGACACTTTTCGTTAGATATTTAACGAAAAGTGCCACGTGGCCGTTAAGTGCATGGGACCAAAAAATGTTACTCTTTGAAAGTTATGGGACCAAAAGTGAAAATTTCATAACATATGGGACCAAAAGTGAGAACCCCATAACATATGAGACCAAAAGTATAAAGGTTCTAACGTCCACGTGCTAAGCACGTGATGTTTTTCTTTAAAAAATCCAACGGAGATGTGGCATAGGACCAAAAAGTGTTATTTTTTAAAAGTTATGGGACCAAAAATGATAATCCCGTAATCAATTAGATAAAAAATGAGAGATCCTAAGTTATAGGACGAAAAATGTTATTTTCCTTATATATTGCACTAATACTAGTTATTTTGTCGGTGTGACCTTTTCTTGGTTTTCTACCTAAGCCAAAATCCATTCGATGCTTTTTCCGACCTTATCTAAATTCTAGATGTTCTAGATGGCATCTCCTCGTTATAAAATATTATTAATTTTGACACATTCTATTTGTGCGCAATTTTTATAAAATTTTATTTCAAATAAAATATTTATAAAATTTATAAGTTAATAAAATATATATACAAAATAATAAATTAATATTAAATTTATAAAAACAAAGTGACAGAAAAGATGAATGAAAATTAAAAGGAAAAAAAAGAAATAATGGGAGAGTGGGAATTTAGATTTAAAATAATGAGGGAGTGGGAAGTTAAATAAAAAAATAAATAAAAAACAAAAATAAAACAGACAACAAATGGAAAAGACACCAAAGATGTACTCTCCCTTAATATATAGTATAGATATTAACTTTCCCTAAGTATGTTTAGAACCTTTCGCTATGTTTGGTTTTGTTTTTTCGGAGATGGTCAAAAAACGAATCCAAACTTAATATTTCCTAAACCACAATCACTGGGTGTTGTGGGTAATTTTGGTCCATTCTCCCATACAATAATATATTATATAATTTAATTCACCTACAAATAAATAAATATTACTATATACACATATATATTTATAAAAATATATAAAAGAGACACGATTTGATACTAAACACTGTTTTTATCTCAATATATACAATAAAAACAAATATTACGATATATACACATTTATAAAAATATATAAAAGAGACATGATTTAACAATAAACAATGTTTTTTGTCTCCCAATATATAACACAATACATATAATATATTTCTTACACTATTTAAAATAATTTCAAAATCAAATCCAAACACACACCATATCTCTAATATACACTTATTTATATTATTTTTTCTCTGTTTCCGCATAACAAAATAAAATACTCCAAAAACAAAATCAAATATAATATTTTTTTTTTTCATTTTCTCCTTTTCCCATTGTAGCATTGCATAGACTTCGTTCATCTAAATATTGGAAAAAGGCTAACATAACAAGTGTACGTATTTCCAAGAATTCATTTATAAGTCGGTCTTCGTTGTCCGAAAAGTCAAGGTCGGAGTGATCTACAGGAGTACTTTCCACAAGGGGTCCACGGCGGCTTGGCGGAAAAATTATTTAAATAGTATTAAAAAAATAAAAAATTATTAAAATAGTGTATATTGACAAGTTCTGAAAAATTAGGTGAAATCGGGATTTTAAATTCGAATTTCTGCCAATTCTATTAAAAAAAAACAAAAAAGTACAAAATTGAAGTCGGGGTCTGAGACCCCAGCTTCAACCCCATCCCAATGTTTCTCTTGCATTCCTGGGGGTGTATCCCATTTACTTAGCCATCTTCCCTTCATTATTTATTTGAATTTCAAGCTCTAATTCTTTTGGTTTATTTATACTTTTATTATAAAAAAAATAAAAATTACACGTGTACCGTGAAAACGATACACATTATAAAAATATAGTGGGTCGTCAGCTGGGCTGGCGACCACTATTAAAAATTAACTTTTTTTAGCTGGACTGGTGACCTAACTAAAAAATTATTTTTTATTCTGGGTCGCCAGCCCAGCGGGCGACCCATGGTCGCTGGCCAGACCTAACTAAAAAAATTATTTTTTTATTCTGGGTCGCCAGCCCAGCGGGCGACCCATGGTCGCCAGCTGGGCCAGCGACCCACAGTCGCTGGGCTGGCGGCCATGGATCGCCGGCCCAGCTGACACTTTTTTTTTTAAAAAAAAAATTATTTTTTATTATTTTTAATATATAATTATAATAAGTGTTAATATATTTAATAAGATTTACTAATTAAATCTTATTTTATTATTAAAGTTAATTAAGATTAATTTATTCCAATAAGATAATGCTATTACAATTTTAAAATTCTTTATAATAACTAATAAACTTAAAATTTTACAAAATAATGTATCAAATACTTGAATACACATTTTTATGTAATTTTTTAGTGTATTATTTTTAGCTTTAAATTTTTATAATCATAATTCTTTAAATTATCATATGAACCATGATGCTGCAAACTGTGTTACTGGAATTGCCAAATTAAATAAGTGGCAAGAAAAATTGAAGGAACTCCAATTATGTTACTGAATGAATTTAAAGTACACATTTTTTATTTGTTACGCCAATTTTTAACTTAAGCAGAAAGTTGATAAACTTGTACTTTAATCTGTAAAAGATTTCAAATCAAAATTCTTCATATTAGAAGAGATTAGTTACTAAAAACTTTTGTATCTTATTATCTTCTATTAAAAAATAATACTCAAAGTATATTTTCCTTTATATTCATTAACTTTTAATTAATTTAGTGTTTTTCTTTTTTTTTTTCCATGTTAATTTCACAATTTTGAATTTTTTAAAAAATCTGAAAATTTAAATTTTTTAAAATCTGAAAATTTGAATTTTTTAAAAAATCTGGAAATTTGAATCAGTGCAAACTTTATGATAATTTAAAGAATTATGATTATAAAAATTTAAAATTAAAAATAATACACTAAAAAATTACATAAAAATGTGTATTCAAGTATTTGGTACATTATTTTGTAAAATTTTAAGTTTATTAGTTATTATAAAGAATTTTAAAATTGTAATAGCATTATCTTATTGGAATAAATTAATCATAATTAACTTTAAAATAAAATAAAATTTAATTAGTAAATCTTATTAAATATATTAATACTTATTATAATTATATATTAAAAATAATAAAAAATGATTTAAAAAAAAAAGTGTCAGCTGGGCCGGCGACCCATGGCCGCCAGCCCAGCGACCGTGGGTCGCTGGCCCAGCTGGCGACCATGGGTCGCCCGCTGGGCTGGCGACCCAGAATAAAAAATGATTTTTTTAGTTGGGGTCGCCAACCCAGCTGGCGACCCAACTAAAAAATTAATTTTTAATTATATTTTTACAATGTGTACCGTTTTCACGGTACACGTGTAATTTTTATTTTTTTTTATAATAAAAATATAAATAAGCCTAATTCTTTTTTCTTTTTCGCTTTATATAAGTAATATATTCTAGTTATTAATTATTAAAATTTAATTTTTTAATTATTAATTAATAAAACAAATTTTAAGTTATTATTCAATAATATATTTTAATATTTTTATTCATATTGTAAACAAAAAATTATCAAAAAAATTGTGTGACTTTATCGAGGTAACGACACCAATGATTTTCTTAAAATAATTATTACGATTAAATACACTTTGCCCTCCTGAACTATTGTTAATATAATATTTACCCCCTAAACAAACAAATATAACACTTACCCCCTAGTTGATTTTTTTTTTTTTTGTATTTATTGTACTCATTCATTCAGTGTATTATATATGAGTTATTGTGATATTATATTTGTTGTGTATCTATTATATATATATATATAAACTTATTACTCCACTTTTAATTTAAGTTCTTCACTTATTAATTTTTCTTTTAGTTATAAAATAATTTGGTGATGATTTAACATGCAAAATGGTAAAATATATTGGGAGTAATATAATTATTCAAGGCATGAGGGGCAATTTTATCAAATTAAGGGGTAAGTGTTACATTTGTTAGTTAAGGGACAAAGTGTATTTTACCCTTATTATTATTAGAATGTACTTTTACTAAAAACATTAATAAATAAGGCATAACGGTCAATTTGTTAAAAATTTAACGCCGTTAGTGTTTTTTAACGGGGAGGGGCAATTGAACTGAATTTTAAAAAACACATGGAGGTTTTTAGCCTATTTTTAAATACATTGGGAGTTTTAACAATAACAACAGCTCAGGGGCAAAGTGTATTTAACTGTAATAATTATTTAAAAATACACAATATTTTTGTGATTTTTTATACACAATATGAATAAAAATATCAAATATATTATTGAATAATAATTTTAAATTTTCTTTTTTTAATTAATAATTAAAAAATTAATTTTTAATAATTAATAAATCAAATATATTATTATATAAAATAAAAAAAATAAAAGTGGAGCTTGACAATCAAATAAATAATGAAGGGAAGATAGCTAAGCAAATGTATACACCCCCAAGAATGCAAGGGAAACATTGGGATGGGGTTGAAGCCGGGGTCTCTTCGATTTTTTACTTTTTTTTTTTTTCTAAATTGTCAGAAATCGGGATTTTAAAATCCCAATTTCAGCTACTTTTTTAAAATTTTTAAAAATGTACCATTTTGATAATTTTTTTACTTTTTTAATATTATTTAAATAATTTTCCCCGGCTTGACAGCCCATCACTATGAATGTCGAAAATTTAAAAAAAATAAAAATTATGGTCTACCTCTAGAGTATTTATATTTATCTATACCTTTTTTAATACTTGTTTAATTTTAATTTCCTCTTTCATTTCAAATATTTTTAATACTTTTTTTCTTTAACTAAGCCAGCATGATATATCATCCTTATGTACATATAATAAATAATTTTTATATTTTTAAATATATTATAAATAAGAATAAAATATATAAAATAATAAACTACATTTAACAAAAAAAATCGAAAACAAAAGAAAATCCATGTGAGGTATTATCGAAATAACAACAGAATTGATGTAGTAGTGTTAAAAATGATGTGTAGTCACTTTTGTACAAAAAAAGTAATTATAATTAATTTAAATCTAATTGGGGTTAAAATTGTCATATTTAAACATTGGCATAGCGATGCTAAGAACCATCGTTTGTGACTGTGCACGACCTTTTATGTTTATATTAGTATAGAAAAAAATAATTATAATTAATTTTTAAAATTATCTAATTAGGGATATAATTGTCATACTTAAAAATTGGCGTGACAACGTCACTAACCATCATTTGTAAGGGTAGATGACCTTTTTTTTTATATTAGTACAGATTTTATTTATTTTTATCATAAAGTATTGTCATTTTCTCTTTTGTTTCTTTCTCTATTATATTATAACAAAAAATCACTTTCTTTTATTTATATGCAAAATCAATTAAATAAGTACGTATAATAAAAAAAATTAGTGGATATTTTAGTTATTTCTCTCGCACGATTGTTTACATTCTCTTGCATGAGAGTCCTTCGATCACTACAAGTCTATTCATTCCTTGTTTCTCGCTGGTGTTCATCATTAGGCATCCACCCAGGCAAGATTTTGGGCATCCTTCGTTTAGCTTGAGGCTTTACGGATTTCCAGCTTGGGCGTGGTGACTCCGGGGAACCCTTTACGCTTTTGTTTTGTTTTCCTTTCTATGGTTGTTTTCGGCTTTTAGGCATGGTGTAGGCTTCGGTCTCCCGGGTCAGAGTCAACGTCGTTAACGTCTGCTTCCTTTTCGTCGTGTTCCTTTGTCTGGTTTCTTTGTTAGGGTTAGGGCTAGGGTTGCTTAGGGTCTGTTTTTCTAATATTTTCTTCCGCGTGTCTTCGTTGTGTTCGCAAGGGGGACTGAGCCGAAGTATGCGGTCTAATTCGACGAGCGGGAGGCGGTGTTCCGCGTTCATGGCGTCGGGTTCCAACGGGCTACATGGTGTCGAGTTTTCTCTATCACATGTTTATGGAACCAGGGACAGTGAGAATGCGACGGAATTTGAAACTTACTAAGGACGAGGGACAAGGGTTGATTCTCCAGGGTGTTTATGGCATTCCGACTCTGATCACTACCATCTGTGCTTGGTAGGGAGGCTATTATCGCATGAAGCCATGAAATTTGAAGCTTTCAGTACGTCAGTCTAAGGTATGCTCCACCCAAGGGTACGACGATTAGACAGATTGTAGGGGGTGATTCTTCCTTCAATTTAACCACGTTCTGAATAGAAATCAAGCTTTGGAAGGATGCCCCTAGAGTTTTGAGAAAAGCATTATTCTTAATAGTATTCGGTAGAACAATAATTCGCTGCAAGTTGACCTAAATTGGTGTCATTACTTTGTGTACATTTACGATCTTCCGTTAAGCATGATGAACCTCGGGGTAGGACATTGATTAGCAAATGTATCAAAAAATTCCAGGACATGGAAATGGATGATGTGGGGTGTTCTTGGCGGTCTACGTTATGTGTTTGGGTCGCAGCATAGGGGATGAGCTACTTGTACACCTCCTGTATGAGCGGCTCCCAAATTTCTACTACACAGAGCCAAGTATTGCGAGTTGCAATCAACAAAGGGTTTTGTGGATCTGAGACCTGACTCTCTTTACGGGCCATTGTTACATACGGTGATGATTCCCAAGTTGCGGGCTCCTCTCATGCCTGCCAACTATTGGGTGGTGCAGAGAGGTTCAAGCTTGCTTAACACCACAATCTGTAAAGAGGGGAGTTGTCATATTTGGAGAGTTTGATAGGTCGTACTGGAGTGGCACGGAGGAGGGGCACGTTGATCAGGGGGAGAGCCGGTAGGGTCAGCACTGCTGGCTTTGAGGAAAGTCACACCCCCGAGCACCTGGAAAGGGGTCGTCAGATGGGGCGTTGGGGTTTAGACAATTGTCTTCGATCAGGGAGGATGAGTAGCTAGGTTCGGATTAAGAGGTTGACCTACAAGATAACACGGTTGTGGAGGAGCATGTCCCATCCACTCTTCTTGTCCTAACTATGGCAGAAGAGGCATTGGTCATGGATGTTGCTCATGCAACAAGTATAGAGTGGTCGCTGGTAACGTCCCCCTTAGGTTCACAGCTCGCGATGTTGCTTTGGAGATTGCAAGCGTCGAGTGCAAGATCACTTTAGCAGAGTCAAGGAATTTCCCTGATCGAACTGGTTTGTGGGGGGCAGTTCCCTGATCGAACCAGTTTATGGAGTTGGTTAAGAAACATAACCCTGGCTCTTCATCTCCGAGACCAAGTCTAAGGCAAGGAGATACGAGGTGATCAAACAATAGTTCAACTATTTTGGGGTGGGAGTCAACTCGAGAGGTAAGAATGGAGGTCTATGCTTACTGTGGAGGAAAGATTTGGAGGTGTGGGTTCAGTCCTTCTCGGCGCACCACATCAATGCTATGGTTGGGCAGGACAATAGTGAGGATAGGTGGAAGTTCATTGGTTTCTATGTGTATCTAGACATGTCGAGGCGGAAAGAGTTTTGTGATCTGCTTCGATGCCTTCGGACAGGCTCCATTCGGCCTTGGTTGTGTATTGGGGACTTCAACGAGATTTTATGTCAACACGAGAAGCAAGGACGACAAGGTAGAGCTTAATGGCAAATGGAATCCTTTCGGGACTATCTGATGGATTGTGACTTGCAGATATAAGCTACAAGGGGAACTTGTTCACGTGATGCAATCATCGTAGCATCCTCTTACAGCCGGCGAGAGATTGGACCGTGTGTGTGGCAACCAAAAATGGGTGGCACCGTTTTCGGCATCTTGTGTCTCTCATGTCCTAGTGGCTAGCTCTAATCATCCGCTGATAATGCTCTAATCTCAACGCCGTTCAGGAGGATATGTTAGTTTGAAAGAAGCTGGTTCGAGGGGGCCTGGCTACGTTTCAAGGATTGCACACAGGCGGTGGAGCAAGGGTGGCCGGCTTTAGGGAAGTCCGATCCTAATTTGCTATTGCGTAGCAAATTCTGTAACTACAACATTAATTTGGAGGATTAGAATCATACAACATTTGTCAATGTAACTAAGCGGTACAAGAACTCAATGAGGATAATAGTAAGCTTAGCGTCCTGATAGTGGAAGAAAGGACCAAGTGGTATGCCTTAGAAATGAATTGGAGGAGTTGCTGAAATGGGAAGAGGGAAACAATGAGGAAAGGCGCTGTGGTTGAAAGAGGGTTATAGGAACATGGATTTCATTCATGGGCAAGCTATAGAAAAGATTTTGAGTAAGATGATCAAAACACTTAAGGACGAGCATGGTCATATTTTCAGCAAGGAACCCAAAGATTCAGTCGCTTGTATAGAGTTATTTCTCGCACATGTATCGGTCTAGTTGAAGAAATCCGGTGGATCATCCCGGGAATTGCGCGAATCCAGAAGCGCGGTAAAAATAAACATATTAAATAAAAGGCATGCTTTTAATTTAAAGAACACGCTCAAGGGGTGTGCCCTTGAGGTTCCCGGACGTTCGGTGTATCTCATGATCATAAAACAATTAAAGAAATCATGGAGGCCATAGAGTTTGAAAAAATAAAGAGGGACGAAAAACTTAAACGAGACCTACCCGTTGTCGTTTTCGTCTTCAACTGCTACTCGCGTTGTTCCCCGTTTTGCACCAAGACCTCGTTCTTGAGATCCTCCAAATCGGGACACACAATCCACCCACGTATCTTGCACGTCGTGCTAGCAACGAACAAGTGTATAATTTTTTGGAGTGGACGAATCAACAACACGTTATCAATTAACGGTATTGATTCGTCTAAGTTCTAATGTTCCAAGAACAAAAAGAACTAAAAAATATATTTTCTTGCTAGAGAAAGAGAGAGGGGCGGACGAGAGGTAGGAGAGGGGAGAGTGTGTGTTGTGTGTGTTTTTCAAGAATCATCATTCTCACAAATGTTGGAAGCTAGAGGTTTATATAGAGGAAGAGTTTAATCCTCTTTAAACTCAAACTCTAAGTAACCTAATTTGACTAGGATTTTGACCTAGTCAAACTAGTGTTTGACCTAGTCAAACGAATCCTAGCCTTCCATCTCCTCTTTCCATCTCAACGTTGATTTTAATTTAATGAAATATTTAAATCCTATTAAATATTCCAAAAGGCTAAAAGAATAAATATAATAAAATAAATATTATAATTTATTCTAAGCCCATTAAATCAACCCTTTTAATAAATCCTATTTATTAATTTAATTCCCTTTATCAAATAGAAGGAATTAATTTCTCCAAGAAAGTATAGGACCCGATTAAATCCAATTTAATCATTCCTTTACTCCAATGTTTAATTCTAAATTAAATACTAAGTGTGTGTGGATAGTGTGTGACTCTTTAGGTTCACCATTCAGCTAGACTTGGTCGGATTCCTAGAATCCGTCAGTTACCATGGGTGGCCATCTAGCAACGGTCCATGGCACTAGAGATTAGGTGAAATATTCGGGGATGAACATTTAGGCTCTAACAGTACACTTGTCCTTCTGTCTTCGGTCTCATCACTTAGGGTCTAGGGCACGGAAAATGCAGGTACCCATTTTGGACCTAAGTGTCGGTCTGTCCTCACTAAATGCCGCAAGGGAAACCTTTTCCCTTCTGTTCAGTCACTGTGGCCACAGATTTCAGGGACAAGACACAGAGCATATATGAGACTCAACTGTCAACACCTTTTGACAGGAGACAGATCCTTTCTTGGAAACTACTGTCACTTTGTACACCCGAGCTGCACTAGACATGGCTTATGACTACTCAAGAGTATTTTGGCAATCTCTTACCATATCTAAGATACAAACCTGATGCACAGGTAAACTCAGCAGTTCCTCAAGTCAAAGGACTTGGCCTGTACCGTTGGAACCGGGAGTACACGTCATACCTTGCTGACCATACTCAAGGTCCTCCGTAAGACGGTTTCCCGCGAGTCACCTCAGTCAGCTGCTTCCTAGCACGCTGACCCCACTAACACTGCTTAGACGACCTTCGTCACCCGTCGATGAAATACGACAGCAGATGCTTAGTGCAAGTCTCAAAGGGAATCCCGGTACCCATTTTCGGGATTCCTTGACTTGGAGATTTCCGGACTGATTCGGTGAGACTGATTTCATGGACCTACCTCCAAGTGTAGTCCCAGTCCCTGAAATTGTTTCTCAGTCCGTGGGCTTTGTTTGCGTAGTGAACAGAAACGTAAATGCAGATAAGTGAACGTAAACAAAGTATTGCCATATGAATTTTCACTTCTTTATTCATAAATGTTTTTATCAAATACCAAAGAATTGTCTAGACATAGGTTACATATTCCTGCCAAAATTGGCTTACATGGTCACCTATTCTAACAATCTCCCACTTGACCTTTAAAGCCAATTGCCCATATGCTTAATCCCCATCTTCTCAAGATGTTGCGTATGAGCGCTCTGCGACATAGGCTTTGTCAGCGGGTCTGCTGTGTTGTCTGCCGAGTTGACTCGGTCCATCCGGACGTCACCTCTTCCTACCATTTCTCTAAGAAGATGGTAGCGTCTAAGAATGTGTTTGGAACGGTGATGAGATCTCGGTTCCTTTGCTTGCGCTATAGCGCCGTTGTTATCACAGAAGATGACAACGGGCTCGGCGATGCTAGGCACCACATCCAACTCTTGGATGTAGTTTCTCATCCAAACCGCTTCCTTAGCAGCTTCTGAAGCTGCTATGTATTCAGCCTCTGTGGTGGAGTCAGCAATGGTTGCTTGCTTGGAACTTTTCCAAGCTACTACTCCTCCATTGAGTTTGAATACGTACCCCGATTGAGACTTGGCATCATCGTCATCAGACTGTAAGCTAGCGTCGCTAAAGCCTTCCAGAATTAGTTCTCCATTGCCATAGACTAGGAACATTTCCTTAGTCTTTCTTAGGTACTTAAGGATGCCCTTAACAGCATTCCAATGTGCCTCTCCTGCGCAGGACTAATATCTGCTTGTCACGCTCAAATCGTACGCAATGTCAGGCCTAGTGCAGTGGACCGCATATTGTATGCTACCTACGGCGGAGGCATAGGGGATGACCTTCATCCTTTCAAGTTCCTCATCAGTCTGTGGGGACTGTTTCTTGGATAACTTGATCCCATGCCTCGTTGGAAGGAATCCTCGTTTGGAGTTGTCCATTCGATATCTCTTTAGGACTTTCTCCATATCCGAGTTTTGGGTGAGTCCTAACATCCTTTTAGATCTTTCCCTGACAATCTGGATGCCTAGGATGTAGGAGGCTTCACCCAAGTCCTTCATGGAAAACTGGGTTGACAACCATGCTTTTGTGTTTCCTAACATTCTGACGTCATTACCAATGAGCAGAATGTCATCCACATAAAGCACTAGGAACACTATTGAGCTCCCACTGACCTTCTTGTATACACAAGGGTCGGATTCGTTTTTGATGAAGTCATAACCCCGTATTACTTCATCAAATCGAATGTCCCAACTTCGGGAGGCTTGTTTTGAGGCCATAGATGGACTTCTGGAGGCGACAGACTTTCTGTTCTTCTCCAGTGACCGTGAAACCCTGCGGCTGATCCATATAGATCTCTTCTTCAACGAAACCGTTGAGGAAGGCCGTTTTCACGTCCATCTGCCATATCTCATAGTCATACCATGCTGCTATGGCGAGCAGAATCCGAATGGACTTAGCCATGGCTACTGGCGAGTAGGTATCCTCAAAATCGACCCCGGGTCGTTGAGTGTATCCCTTAGCTACAAGCCTAGCCTTAAAGGTTGTGACTTCTCCATCAACGCCAAGTTTGCGCTTGTAGACCCACTTACAGCCCACTGGCTTAACACCTTTCGGTGGATCTACAAGACTCCAAACTTGGTTCTCGCTCATGGAGTCCATTTCGGCTTTCATAGCCTCAAGCCATTTCCCGGAGTCGATGTCAGACATCGCTTCTCCATAAGTCTTAGGATCGTTATCCAAAAGATCGGTCGCACCTAGAAAGCCATATCTCATTGGAGGTCTGGACTCTCTAGTGGACCTACGGAGAACGGGAACGTCAGTGGTGACTGTGGGCGCTGACTGTATCGGAGCCGGTGGTTCAGGAACCGGGGCTGGCTGTTCCTGAGGCTGTCCTTCATGCCTAGCATGTTGGACTTCTCGAGGTTGGTCAGCCCTTCGGCTGTCTATCCTGAATCCTCTAAGTGAGGGTTCCGCGGCTTCTTCTGATGGCTGGATTCCATCACTTGATTCCTCAAGGATCAACTCATCAGGTTGGATATCCTCCGGGAAGCCTTGCTCCAAGAATACTGCATTTCTTGAAACAAACACCTTTTGTTCCAAGGGGTCATAAAAGTAATAACCCGCAGTTTCTTTAGGGTATCCAACGAACCTGCATAAGCTAGACCTAGATTCTAACTTATCTCCCACTAACCTCTTGACGTATGTGGGGCTTCCCCACACTTTCAAGTAGTTGTAGGATGCAGGCTTGCCGTGCCATATCTCATATGGCGTTTGGGTCAATGTGCTAGTAGGCGCCCGGTTCAGTGACCATGTAAGCCACCAAAATTAACATGGTCACATTGACCTGCCAAAATTGGCTTACACGGTCACCAGTTTCATTCATGGGCAAGCTATAGAAAGATTTTGAGTAAGATGATCAAAACACTTAAGGACGAGCATGGTCATATTTTCAGCAAGGAACCCAAGATTCAGTCGCTTGTATAGAGTTATTTCTCGCACATGTATTGGTCTAGTAACCCTACTACTCATGTGATAGATGAATGTCTTGCACATCTCCAACCGTTGGTGTCTGAGGCGATGAATGAAGAGCTCACCCGCTCGTTCTCACCGGAGGAGGTCAAGCGTGCTTTTAATCAGATGCACCCTCTAAAATCTCTGGGTCCCGGCGGTATGTCTGTTATCCTTTTTCAACGTTTCTGGCACGCTGTTGGTAGTGATACAATTGAATGTGTGCTTCAAATTCTTAATGAGGGTGTTCATGATGCTAACCTTAACGCCACTCATATTGTGTTTATGCCAAAATGTGCTAACCCAGAGATGGTCAAGGACTTTAGGCCTATCAACTTGTGCAATGTAGTTCATAAATTTTTGTTTAAATTCATAGCTAATCATGTCAAGCCTTTCCTTGGTAGCCTTATTTATGAGTCCCACTCGGCCTTTATTCCTAGTCACCTCATCACGCACGAACTGAATCATTATCTTGCCTACAAGTATTTGGGTGCCACTGGTCATATATCTCTAGAGCTAAATATAAGTCAAGCTTACGACCAGGTGGAGTGGTGTTTCCTTGAACCAGTGCTTCTTAGACTAGGCTTTCATGTGAAATTCGTGGCTTTGATTATGTTGTGCGTTTCTTCAGTTTATTACTCTTTTATGCTAAATGGCATGCATTTGGTCTTTTGAAACCGGAAAGGGGACTCCGTCAAGGGAACCCTCTTTGCCCGTATTTGTTCTTATTCTGTGCAGAGGCCTTTAACAATTTGGTGAAGCAGAAAGAATGGGGTAGAGACATCAAAGACATTGCATTAAGTCGGAATGGCCCTCACATTTTGCACTTGTTCTTTGCCTATGACGCACTCATTTTCTATCAAGCAAGACAAACGTTGGTTTACATTCGTTTGGTTCTCCGACGACTTGAGGAGGCTTCAGGGCTGATGATTAACATGGGGAAGTCGGCCTTGATCTTCAGCAAGAACACGCCATAACATCTTAGGGAGCGGCTCGTCGAGATCGTTGGAGTACCAATTAGGGCTAAGCACAAGAAATATCTTGGTCTTACTTTGGTGGTTGGCAAGTCGAAGAGGGTGGTTTTTTATGGTCTTAAAGAGTGGATTTGGCGGAAAATGCAGACTTGGTCATCCAAGAGGCTTTCGCAAGTCGGGCAAGTAGTGATGATTAAATCTATGCTCCATGCCATTTCGATATACAACATGAGTTGCTTCAAACTTCCCGAGGCCGTGTTGAATGAGATTGAGAGTATGATGACTACCTTTTTTTGGCACCAAGACGGGGGTAGAAAAATCCATTAGCTCGCTTGGAATAAGGTGTGTCGAGGGAAGCGGGAAGGGGGACTTGGCATTCGGTGCTTCAAGGAATTCAACACAGTGCTTCTTTGTAAGCAGGCCTGGCCGATCATTGCTAATGCAAATAGCCCCCTGCACTGGCTGTTCAAGCATAGGTATTTCCCGGAGGATTTGTTCTTGCCAAAGGAAGGAGGCATTCACTCCTCGTTTTCTTGGCGCTCCCTTACCTTGGCTAAAAAACTTTTACAGGTAGGCTCGAGGTGGAGCTCATTGGGTATGGCAGATCCGTTCATATTGCTTCGAAATTGTGGCTTTTGTGACCGTCCACTTTCATGTTGTTGCTTCCCCCACGTAAGCTTCCATCAGATGCCACTGTGGACATGTTGATTACCCCTAACTCTTCTTGGGATGTTTTGCGTGTTTGGAGTGAGTTTGCAGAGGTGGACTTGGAGAAGATTTTGCTAACGAGGATTCAGGAGGAAGCAGCGGACCAATGGTTCTGGCGTTACAACGAGAAGGGCCAGGTTTCGATCAGGAGCGCCTATTGACTGGCCATGAAATAGTCTACCCTCCCGTGATCTAGTGTTCCAGGCCTATCCACCTCGTTGCAGGGTTGGGGCTTCATTTAGTGGGCCAAGGCGTTGCCGAAGGTATTGTTGTTTGCTTGGCGGTGCTGTGACTCGATGCTCCGACCCAAGTGAATCTTCAGTGCAGAAGGGTTGAGGTGGATGCCTTGTGCGCCATGGGTGGAGGCGACAAGGGAGGCATTGAACATATCCTGGCTCACTGCCTCTTTGCTTGGTGGGTGTGGGCCTTGTCTCATATCCCTTGGCGGTGGACGATGTAGGATGATCTCAATGTGGAGGATTGGATGAGATGGGCTCCTAAGCAGCTGGAAAGGGTGGAACTTGTGGCTTTTTTCACAGTGTGTTGGTCGATTTGGACTAATCGGAACAAGTGCTTCTTTGAAGGGGGAGGCCCGGACGCCCAATCCCTAATCACCCAGGTTGTTCGTTCACTTCGACTGGCTGGTGTTGGAGTTTAGTTTATGTTTTACGCATGCTTCTATTTGCGTTTAGTTCGTTATGCTGCTTTTGCAGTTGTATGAACGCATTTTTGCCTATTAGCTGTGGTGGTATAAAATCATATGATTTATCTCGAAAAATATATTAGTGAAATTAATTTAATTATTTATAATTTTTGAGTAGTTTTTTACACATATTGAGTGTGTCACATTCCGCTAGTATTGGCTAAGAAAGATTTTTTTTTTTTTGTATTCAATCTGCTAATCTATCATTACCTTTTTAAATTCCATTAATAAAAAACTTATTTCATTAAATCCAGTGAAGTAAATAAAAACTTTGTATCTATCTATACCTTTATATAATTGAAAAACACTCTTTTGGTGTTTTCAATTATTTTTAATTTGTCAATTTTTTTATTTTTTTATTATTCCAATCTCCAACTTTTTTTTCTTTTCTCAACATCCCATTTTCTTTCTTGTCAACGTCCACATCCAATTTTTTTCTCATTATTTTCAATAATTTATCATAACTTTTTAATATTTTTATTTATCTAATAAATATATATTTTTCTATAATAATAAATAATAATAATAATAATAATAATAATAATAATAATAATAAATTTTTTAAAATTTAAAATTAATTGTGCATGCACATGTGACTGTGCCACATATACTAGTAATCTATACTATATATTAAGAGTGAACACATCTTTGGTGTCTCTCCCTATTTTGATCTGCATTTTTTATATTAAAACCTTTTTATTTCTCATCTAATTTCTCACTTCCCCATTATCTTTTGATAATTTTTTTAAAATTTTTATTCATCTTTTTTATCACCATTTTTTTATAAATTTAATAATAAATTATTATTTTTTATATGCTTTATTAAATAAAAAAATTATAAATATTTGATTTTAAATAGTATTATTATTACTACATATTAAGGGAGAACACCTCTTTGGTGTCTCTCCCTATTTTGGTCTGTATTTTTTATATTTAATGTTTTTTAGTTCTCATCTAACTTCTCACTTTTTCATTATCATTTGATAATTATTTTTTTTAATTTTTATTCATCTTTTTTTGTAACCATTTGTTATAAATTTAATACTAACTTATTATTTTGTATATGCTTTATTAATAAAAAAAATTATAAATATTTTATTTTAAATAGTATATAGAAGATGCACACACATAGGATGTGCCACAAATTACTAGTCTATATTAAGGGAGAACACCTCTTTGGTGCCTCTCCCTTTTTTGGTCTGCTTTTCTTTTTATATTTAATTTATTTTTTTTTATTTCCTCATCTAACTTCTCACTCCCCCATTATTTTTTAATAGTTAGTTCTTTTTTTTACTTTATTGTTTTTTAAATATTAATTTATTATTCTGAATATACTTTATTAAATAATAAATTTTATTAATATTTTATTTTAAATAGTATTATAGAAGTTATACATTCATAGAGTGTGCCATAGATCAATGTTTATATAATTGAATAGCATCTCTTTGGTATCTCAATTTTGTCTGCCATTTTCTTATCTTTTTAAATTATTTCAATAATTTCTTTTTCTTTTCTCAACCTATAATTCTCTCTCTCTCTTTCAACTTTTATGTTTCTTTTTTTTTCTCCCACTCTTCTCTCAATAACTTTATAATTTTTTTTTATGTTTTATTTACTTTTAAAAAATAATAATTATATTATTAAAATTTTTAATTAATTACATACTTGAGTATGCCATGCACACGTCGTAATATAAGTTTATCACATGACAAAGATAGCTCGTACATGGAAATTTTAATTAAGTTTGATCAATTCTAATAAATTAATTGTGATTTTACTTAATTAAGTTGGATTTGTTCGCTTTTGCCAACATGGGCGAAAAATTAAAAAAAAAAACAACGTGGCACTTAAATTTAATCCGACAACTTTTGCAAAATTCGTCATCGAAATGACCAAAATTGCAAAATATCAAAAAGTTACACGACTCTTTTACAATCCCTAGAAAGATAAAGGATACAAATGCCAAAATTACAAGGGACACATTGAAAGAACCAAAATCACAAAATATCAAAAGATTACAGAACTATATTACAACCCTAAAATAATAAAAAATAAAAATACTAAAGTGCTATAATTACATCAACAAAAATCTATCAAAGCCTACAATTTGCTACATTAATTGTATCCCAAATGGCAAAATCATAGTGTGTGTGTTAAAGAAAAATGATGATCTTTCGACAGGTCCACTGTGACAATATAATACGAACATTTGTTGATGTCCTGGCAGCCATGGAAAACGTTGAAATAAAGAATTCACAGATTACATAAAGCAGACAGCACCACAATATCGACCGAGAATCCGAGTTTGAAATTTTCGACCCATGAGCTGTTCAAATTTGACAATGACTTCATCCTAAACACTGCCTATAAAACACCCTCTGCAGCTTCTGCTTTCCTCACAACTCAAAGCATATCATTTTCCTTACAGCTTCTGTCCTCAGCAATTTCTTTCTCGTCTTCATAAAAAAAACATGGGTGTCAAGAGTTTTTTCCATGAATTGAAATCCAAGATTTCAGCATCCAGGTTTTTCAAGGCTGTGGTGACAGATTCGCACGATGTTCTCCCCAAATGCACCGAGCACATCAAGAGCATTGAGACTGTTGAAGGACATGGTGTTACTCCCGGATGCGTCATCAAGACTAACTTCCATGACGGTAAGTCGAAAGCTGTTCTGCGTGACAAGAGAACATTAGCGACAAAAAATTAACCGTATGAAAATGAGCACTAATTAGTTATATGTAGTAAATGATGGGAGTTTTTATTTTGTCACAATAATGAATACTTAAATAAAACGTTGTTACTAGGGATAATCAGTGACAACAATTTTGATTTTATCACAATTTCGATACTAATGACAAGAATTATGCATAAAATTATTATTATAAATAATCAGTGATATATTTATAGTGATAACTTCATGACAATATATACATACTCACAATAAATAATTATTGTTATTAGATTGTTAGTATACTTGTTTCACTAATTAATTGCATTTAGTGACACTTTTCTATCACTATAATTCTTGATAACAATAATTTTCACAAAATAATTATGACTATCAAAACTATAAAATTCATTATTAAGACAAATTTAAAAGTCTTATCACTAACTACATATAATTAGTTAATATTGAAATTATCCCTTGATATTTCTTTTGTCGTTGATCTTTTTTGTTTTTTTAATAAAAGACACGGCACATAAATGATCAATTATGATGATACTTGTCTTTATTCAACCACTAAAAAAATTTATTATGATTAATTATCATGATTAAAAGTAAAAAGTAAATTATTGTGATGGATACTATTTAATCACAGTTGCGCAACAGTTATTAGCCGCAATTTCTGTAAGTGAGGCAAAAATATTTGATACAGTTAAAAATTATGGCAAATATTTTGACAATGAGTATAACCATAGCGAATGTTGATTAACCGTGGTCAAAACTTAAATTTTTAATCAATTTTGTCTTACTGTAATATATATTATTGATACACTATAATTTGAAATCGTAGTGATTTATAGTGTAAAAAATAATTATTATTATTATTTTTTTTTTGGGTAGTAAACATATATAACTGCTCATACATTAACACAGGCTATCTAATCCACTACTTCATTTGCCAGCTTCTCAATTCAAGTACGTGAAGCACAGGATCGACGAAGTCGACACCGAGAACTACGTGTTGAAGTACACTTTGATTGAAGGAGACGTGCTCGGGGACAAGTTTGAGAAGATCTGCTACGAGCTCAAATTCGAGCCAACGGAAGACGGAGGGTGTGTGATCAAGGAGAAGAGTGAGTATCACACCAAGGGCGATGTCGAGCTGAATGACGACGAAATCAAAGCCGGCAAGGAACAGGCTTCGGTGCTGTACAAGGCTACTGAGGAGTACCTCGCTGCCAACCCTCATGTCTGTGCCTGAATGTTTTCATCCCACGAGATCAAGAACTATTAAGATTGTCTTGTCGTGTTTTTTTCTGAGTGAGTGGATGTTGTCTTAATAATAAAGGAATGATCGTTATTGTTTTCGATCATTAATATGTGTGGTTTTTGTGTAAGATTTGCGAGTGAGAATATTAAAGTTTTTGTTTGATCACTTGATGGTACTAATTGTGCGTGTTTGTTATGTGGTTGGCGATGTTTCGATTTTAAGTCTTATTGATTAAGAGATGGTGGCAATTTTTTTTTTTTGCATTTTCTTTTTCAAAGAGGATGAATCAGAAAGTACGTAGCGGAGATGGTGGCAATTTTAATGCTGCGAGTCTGATATTTAGCGATTTCAGCCTTAATGTACGCAAGAACAGAATTGAGAATTTTCAATATGAAGGGTGATGAAATAGTATAAAATTGAAAACATGTTAAGAATAAATTTGTCACATCACTATTGGGATGTTTTGATCATTTCAACCTGTGAATTATGGGATCATGTATCGAAAAATTCTTATCTAAATTAGATATGATTGAATCAGACCAATCATACAACAAATCTAATACATTTATTAATTGATCAATTTCTGTATAATTTGTTCTGGTTTGACCCAATTCGATTTGGGCTACATTAATATTAAATAAAAAATATATATCAATCGCTTATTAATCTCACATTAATATTTAATAAAAAATATAAAAAAAATTCCCATAGAAAAATGATTGAGCGTCAAGGTAAGAGAATTGTTTTCGAAGGTTGGGATCGTAGCCTACGTTGACAAATTATTCATTATGATTATATGAAAATTAGGCTTGATTATGACTTGATTTTGTTTTAAAATAATTTTAATTTTACAAAAATATTTTCTATATTGTAGTCTTCTCTGTGATTTTTCATATAACTACATAATCTTATTTAAGTTTTTATAGTTTTGTTTTTAATAATTAAAATATCTAAAACTAAATTTAGAAAGAAAAACAAAGTTACCTGAAAAAAAAAAAGAATTTAAGCAAGATTTTCAAAAAGAATATAACTTTTGGATGCTAACTATTTGCCACATGACATCTTTGATCTTCCTTATTAAAACTTTTCATTGACAACTTTTATTATTATGATTAATTATTTTTTACCTATTTAGTTAATTCAATAATTTTTTTTCCTATTATCCATTCACTACAAAAGAAAAAGGCAGTAATTGCACTAGGTGTAGGCACGTTTTTTTATTTTAAATTTTTATTTGGAACGGTCAAAAACTCACTACATGAACCTGGACTGATATTTGCAACGGTCGTGAAACGGTATACATTCCGTTGAAACTGACAGGGATCCTAATATTTAGGAACGGTAACAAGTAGACCGTTCCTATTTTGGAATTCTTTTTGACACACAAGCTAAAACCGTTCCTGATTAGCTTTGTGTCTATGAATATATAATTTGTGTGTTTTAGACACTCAGTTAATATTTGGAACGGTCACATGTTATGTGATTCACATAATTTGGAACGGTTGTTGCAACTCTATTTGCATTAAACTTGTTATAATAGGTGACCGTGAAGCCAATCTGATTGGGCTAATGTAACCTATTTCTGAACAATTTCAGAGTTTTAATAAATTGTAATGAATAAGAAAGTTATAATCATTTGGCTTAATACTTTGTTTGTGTTCACTTACCTCTTTACTTTAATTGTTCACTGCACAAGCAAAGCCCACAGACTGAAAACCCATTCCGGGAAACTGAAACTGCGCATTGGATGGTGGCTCATGAAATCAATTTCTCCGGATCGGTCTAAAATACTCAAGTCAAGGAATCTCGAGATAGGGTGTCGAGAATCCATGTGAGACTTGCACTAAGCATTTGCAGTCGCGTTTCATCGACAAGTGACGGGGCTCGTCCATGCAATATTAGTGGGTCAGCCAGCTAGGTGGCCGCTGACTGAGGTGACTCGTGGAAACCGTCATATGGAAGACCTTGAGTAGGGTCAGTAAGGTATGCCGTGTATTCCCAGTTCTAACAGTACGAATTGATTCTTGGACTTGAGGGATTGCTAAGATCACCTACACACCGTGCCTGTATCTTAGGTATGGCGAAAGGCTGCCAAGTCGAATAACTCGGTTGTCATAAGCCCTATCTAGTACAGTCAAGATGTGTAGCGTGACGGTAGGTCCTAAGAGAGGATCCATCTCATGCCAGAAGGCTGACGGTGATATCTCACTCTACTCTGAGACTCGTCCCCAATAAATCTCTGGCTATAGTAACTGAACAAATGGGTAGGACCCCTGTGACGTTTAGTATTGACAATGGAAGGCATAGGTCGAGAATGGGTACCTACAGTTCTATGCCCTAGACTCCAAGTAGTGAGATTGTAGGTGGAAGGATAAATTGTACTAAGAGCCTAAATGTTCACATCATAAACATTCACCAAGTCTCTAGTGCCATGGACCGTTTCTAGACGGTCACCCATGGTGACGGACGAATTTCTTGTTAGAATAGGTGACCATGTAAGCCAATTTTGGCAGGAATATGTAACCTATGTCTAGACAATTCTTTGGTATTTGATAAAACATTTATGAATAAAGAAGTGAAAATTCAAATGGCAATACTTTGTTTACGTTCACTTATCTGCATTTACATTTCTGTTCACTACGCAAACAAAGCCCACGGACTGAGAAACGATTTCGGGGACTGGGACTACGCTTGGAGGTAGGTCCATGAAATCAGTCTCGCTGAATCAGTCCGGAAATCTCCAAGTCAAGGAATCCCGAAAATGGGTACCGGGATTCCCTTTGAGACTTGCACTAAGCATCTGCTGTCGTATTTCATCGACGGGTGACGAAGGTCGTCTAAGCAGTGTTAGTGGGTCAGCGTGCTAGGAAGCAGCTGACTGAGGTGACTCGCGGGAACCGTCTTACGGAGGACCTTGAGTATGGTCAGCAAGGTATGACGTGTATTCCCGGTTCCAACGGTACAGGCCAAGTCTTTTGACTTGAGGAACTGCTGAGTTTACCTGTGCGTTAGGTCTGTATCTTAGATATGGTGAGAGATTGCCAAAATACTCTTGAGTAGTCATAAGCCATGTCTAGTGCAGCTCGGGTGTACAAAGTGACAGTGGTTTCCAAGAAAGGATCTGTCTCCTGTCAAAAGGTGTTGACAGTTGAGTCTCATGTATGCTCTGTGTCTTGTCCCTGAAATCTGTGGCCACAGTAACTGAACAGAAGGGAAAGGTTTTCCTTGCGGCGTTTAGTAAGGACAGACCGGCACTTAGGTCCAAAATGGGTACCTGCTTTTTCCGTGCCCTAGACTCTAAGTGATGAGACCGAAGACAGAAGGACAAGTGTACTGTTAGAGCCCAAATGTTCATCCCCGAATATTTCACCTAGTCTCTAGTGCCATGGACTGTTGCTAGATGGCCACCCATGGTAACGGACGGATTCTAGGAATCCGACCAAGTCTAGCTGAATGGTGAACCTAAAGAGTCACACACTATCCACACACACTTAGTATTTAATTTGGAATTAAATATTGGAGTAAATGAATGATTAAATTAGATTTAATCGGGTCCTATGTTTTCTTGGAGAAATTAATTCCTTCTGTTTGATAAAGGGAATTAAATTAATAAATAGGATTTATTAAAAGGGTTGATTTAATGGGCTTAGAATAAATAATAATATTTATTTATTATATTATATTTATTCTTTTAGCCTTTTGGAATATTTAATAGGATTTAAATATTCCATTAAATTAAAATCAACGGTTGAGATGGAAAGGGGAGATGGAAGGCTAGGATTCGTTTGACTAGGTCAAACACTAGTTTGACTAGGACTTTGACTAGGTCAAAAATCCTAGTCAAATTAGGTTACTTAGAGTTTGAGTTTAAAGAGGATTAAACTCTTCCTCTATATAAACCTCTAGCTTCCAACATTTGTAGGATGATGATTCTTGAAAACACACTCACAACACACACTCTCTCCTCTCCTCTCTCGTCCGCCCCTCTCTCTCTCTCACCAAGAAAATATTATTTTTCTTGTTCTTTTGTTCTTGGAACAATTGAACTAAGGAAGATCAATCCCGTTAATTCATAACGCGTGGTTGATCTATCCTCTCCAAAATAATACTTGTTCGTTGCTAGCACGACGTGCAAGAATACATGGGTGGATCGTGTGTCACGATTTGGAGGATCTCAAGAACGAGGTCTTGGTGCAAAACGGGGAACAACGCGAGTAGCCATTGAAGACGAAAACTACAACGGATAGGTCTCGTTTTAAGATTTTCGTCCCTCTTTAATTTTCAACTCTATGGCCTCCATGATTTCTTTATTTGTTTTATGATCATGAGATACACCGAACGCCCGGGAACCTCAAGGGCACACCCCTTGAGCGTGTTCTTTTCAATTAAAAGCATGCCTTTTATTTTACTAAATTTATTTTTATCGCGCTTCCGCATTCGCGCAATTCCCGGGACGATCCACTGATTTCTTTCAGTGGTATCAGAGCCCGGTTCGGTGTATAGGCCAAGGGTTTATGTGCGTTATAAGCATGAAATGTGAAACTGGCATGTTTTTATTAAATTTTGATTGTTCTTGATTTTAAGCATGTCAATTTTATTGCTTTTAATTCGTGTGAATTTCTGAATGTTGGTATTTTTTTCTGTTTTTCTTGGGAAATGGGGTGGAAAATTGAACGGAAAACGAGAAACGACGCAGGCGGCCAGCCGGGAGGGCTGGCCGCGCGCAGCCGCACGCTGCCGGCAGGGCAGACGCGCGCAGGCAAGGGAGGCCTGCGCACGCCCGCCCAGCCGGTCGCGTAGGGGTAGCGCGCAACCAGGAAGGCTGCGCGCAGGCGCGCGCGCATGCAGACAAGGGTGTCTGCGCGCGCGCGCCCGGCAGGCGCGCTCATGCGTGCGCGCGCGCGCAAGGCCGCGCGCCAACGAGTCCGCGCGCGGACGGGCTCTGGGCAGCGCCGCCAGGCGCGCGCGCACGCAAGCAAGGGCCTGCGCGCGCGTAGGGGCGGCAGGCTGAGCCTGCTGCCCTACGCGCGTGCCGGCGGGCCGCCGCCGGCGGCAGCTGCTGCTGCTAGGGTTTTCAAAACCCTAGCAATATTTTTCCTTTTAATTTTTTTAATTATTTTCAGTTTTAATTTTGAATTAATTCTGAAAAATCGTTTTTGGTTCAATTATGCCTATTTTCTAAAAGACATTATTTTAGGAGTAAAATAAATTGGATTTGGAATCCCGGGGTTATTTTACTTAAAATAGTGAGGAAAGGTTTTCCTAAAACGAGAAAAATAATATTACCAATATTTGTGTTTTATTTTTTCACACGTTGTGCACATATTCATTTATTATTTTTTGGATATTTATGATTGAAAATCATATGTTATTGGTATTTTGTAATTATATGATTGGATCATGTGATTATGTGTGTTGGATGGAAATGGATGATCGCGAGCCCTAGACCGGATGTATGGTTTATTTTCTGTTGGGCCTGTGTGCCTCTTTTACTGCTTTCTCCTTCTCTCTTTCTAGTTGCCTTGGAATAATAAGGCATTCTACCTCCCTCCTTATGTACTCCCCCGGGTTTTCGCTGTGGTTTCTATCTTTAATATGTAATGAGAGTAGACTAGGAGTGAGGTTTCTATTTTTGTAATTGGTGGAGAAGAAGGAAGGACCACATGGAGAGCCCAGACGGGAGGTCCCTTGTAGTTTTCCATGACGTGAAGAAAGAGAAAAAGAGACCAAGGCCCATCAGCATGATGATTGGGTTACTATTAATGTAATAGTATAGGACCAACCCTAGATTGACCATAGATCCACTGCGGGCTCAGTGGATCGCATAGGATTCGGGCTCGTGATCATCCAACAGGGGCGTGCTAGGCTTTAATTTTGCATGTGGTTATGATGATGGATGAATGGGTTGTTTATTTATCATATAACTGCTATGAATGGTTTATTTACGCATTATGGATGTATGTGTAGATATTTATTTATTTGAGATCTCGGTCATTACTTACTCTCACATTGGTTGGACCAATGTCAAAATATTAGACCCTAGACAAAGTGGACATGAACTCTAGGAGTTTGTCCATGCCTTCCAATCCATGGCACAGTGAGGAAGCTGCTTTAGGTCAATAGCGTGGTCTCACGAGTCGTGGCACGTCATTGTACTTAAAGGAAGCTGCATTATGTCATGAACGAAAAGCGGGCTGCTGCTACCTGTCTCACGAGTCGTGGGGGTACCAGTTTCCACCATTCTTGAGACAAACAAATTCAATGGAACAAACTACAACGACTGGTTGCGCAATCTCATGATAGTCCTAGATTACGAGAACCAAGGCTACGTCATGGACGAGCCTCTCCCTAGGACCTTACCGGAAGGATCCACGCCAGAAGAACGTGAGACGTTCGAGACTTGGCATAAGGATAACCGGAAGGTCCGTAGCATCATACTTGCTTCGATGACCAATGAGATTCAGAAGCAATATGAAAGGCTAGACGATGTCCCTTCCATCATGGCTCGCCTTAAGGATTGCTATGCAGTCCCGGACCGGCATACTAGGTATGTCGCGACCAAGGCGTTCTTTGGAACTAAAATGACAGAAGGATCCTCTGTACAAGAGCACGGGGTTAAAATGCTTACCCTGGTGGAAAAGCTCGAGGACCTAAAGGCAGGTCTCGATAATGAAACGTACATAGATGTGATCCTTCAGTCACTCCCACCCTCCTTTGACCAATTTATCGTCAACTACAACATGAACGCACTTGAGAAGGGCATTCATGAGTTGATCAATATGTTGGTGCAATACGAGGCAACGACTAAGAAGTCCACGCCTTCGGTATTGTTTGGAGGTGCATCGACTTCTAATACGAAAGGCAAGGGTGCCGGACGTTGGAAGAAGAAGAAAGGGAAGGGAAAGGCCATCAAAGCAGCTACGAACACTAAGAATGTTCCCATTGCCAAAGAGGGGAAAGGCAAAGGAAAGGGAAAGGTAGTCTCCAAGTAACAGTCAAAGGCATATGACATATGTATCAACTGCCGCGAGAAAGGGCATTGGAAGAGAGAGTGCCCCAAACTCTTCTCGAACCAAGGTATATATGTGATTGAGGTTAATATGGTCACTAGTTCTGCCTCTTGGGTATTAGATACCGGCTGTGGAGCTCACATTTGCAATGACTTGCAGGTGTTGAAAAGAAGCAGAAAACTGGGTAGCGGGGACATGATCCTGAAGCTTGGGAATGGCAAGGCCATCTCGGCAGAAGCAGTAGGATCCGCCACTCTAGTGATTAGTGATAATATTAGCATAGATTTAGAACAAGTTTATTTTGTACCCAGTATGATTAAAAACATCATTTCCATTCCATTGTTGGACAATAGTAGTTATGAGTTTAGAATCAATAAAAATTGCTTTTATTTGATGAGGTGTGGAATTGCTCATCTACTTGGTACATTACATAACGGACTCTATATCTTGCAACAAACCAATTTCGTCCTCAATGCACAACACAAACGAAAATTAGATAATAACGGGAACGCACGTCTGTGGCACGCTAGGCTAGGTCACATATCCCAAGATAGGATGAAAAGGTTGGTAGACTCAAAGAACCTAGAGGTTGGGGACTTGAGCGACCTACCAACTTGTGAGTCCTGTCTAAGAGGGAAAATGACCAAGAGGCCCTTTGTAGGACAAAGCAGGCTTGCCACAGGTCTATTGGACTTGGTCCATACAGACGTATGTGGACCACTAAGGACGCAGGCCCGAGGTGGGTTCTCCTACTTCATAACCTTCACCGATGATCATTCACGGTATGGTTATGTTTACCTGATGAGGTACAAGTCTGAAGCTCTTGAGAGGTTTAAAGAATTCAGACTTGAAGTGGAGGACCAAAGCAACTGCAAAATTAAAATCCTTCGGTCGGACCGAGGCGGTGAATACCTTAGTACGGAGTTCCTAGATTATCTAAAAGAACATGGTATAATATCAGAATGGACACCTCCAGGAACACCACAGTTAAATGGTGTCTCTGAAAGGAGGAATCGAACCCTGTTGGACATGGTTCGGTCCATGATGAGTTTTACCAAATTGCCCTTATCGTTTTGGGGCTATGCACTAGAAACGGCGGCCAAATTATTGAATTTGGCGCCTACTAGCACATTGACCCAAACGCCATATGAGATATGGCACGGCAAGCCTGCATCCTACAACTACTTGAAAGTGTAGGGTAGCCCCGCATACGTCAAGAGGTTAGTGGGAGATAAGTTAGAATCTAGGTCTAGCTTATGCAGGTTCGTTGGATACCCTAAAGAAACTGCGGGTTATTACTTTTATGACCCCTTGGAACAAAAGGTGTTTGTTTCAAGAAATGCAGTATTCTTGGAGCAAGGCTTCCCGGAGGATGTCCAACCTGATGAGCTGATCCTTGAGGAATCAAGTGATGAAATCCGGCCATCAGAAGAAGCCGCGGAACCCTCACTTAGAGGATTCAGGATAGACAGCCGAAGGGCTGACCAACCTCGAGAAGTCCAACATGCTAGGCATTAAGGACAGCCTCAGGAACAGCCAGCCCCGGTTCCTGAACCACCGGCTCCGATACAGTCAGCGCCCACAGTCACCACTGACGTTCCCGTTCTCCGTAGGTCCACTAGAGAGTCCAGACCTCCAATGAGATATGGCTTTCTGGGTGCGACCGATCTTTTGGATAACGATCCTAAGACTTATGGAGAAGCGATGTCTGACATCGACTCCGGAAAATGGCTTGAGGCCATGAAAGCCGAAATGGACTCCATGAGCGAGAACCAAGTTTGGAGTCTTGTAGATCCACCGAAAGGTGTTAAGCCAGTGGGCTGTAAGTGGGTCTACAAGCGCAAACTTGGCGTTGATGGAGAAGTCACAACCTTTAAGGCTAGGCTTATAGCTAAGGGATACACTCAACGACCCGGGGTCGATTTTGAGGATACCTACTCGCCAGTAGCCATGGCTAAATCCATTCGGATTCTGCTCGCGATAGCAGCATGGTATGACTATGAGATATGGCAGATGGACGTGAAAACGGCCTTCCTCAACGGTTTCATTGAAGAAGAGATCTATATGGATCAGCCACAGGGTTTCACGGTCACTGGAGAAGAACAGAAAGTCTGTCGCCTCCAGAAGTCCATCTATGGCCTCAAACAAGCCTCCCGAAGTTGGAACATTCGATTTGATGAAGTAATACGGGGTTATGACTTCATCAAAAACGAATCCGACCCTTGTGTATACAAGAAGGTCAGTGGGAGCTCAATAGTGTTCCTAGTGCTTTATGTGGATGACATTCTGCTCATTGGTAATGACGTCAGAATGTTAGGAAACACAAAAGCATGGTTGTCAACCCAGTTTTCCATGAAGGACTTGGGTGAAGCCTACTACATCCTAGGCATCCAGATTGTCAGGGACAAATCTAAAAGGATGTTAGGACTCACCCAAAACTCGTATATGGAGAAAGTCCTAAAGAGATATCGAATGGACAACTCCAAACGAGGATTCCTTCCAATGAGGCATGGGATCAAGTTATCCAAGAAACAGTCCCCACAGACTGATGAGGAACTTGATGAAGGTCATCCCCTATGCCTCCGCCGTAGGTAGCATACAATATGTGGTCCACTGCACTAGGCCTGACATTGCATACGCTTTGAGCGTAACAAGCAGATATCAGTCCTGCGCAGGAGAGGCACATTGGAATGCTGTTAAGGGCATCCTTAAGTACCTAAGAAGGACTAAGGAAATGTTCCTAGTCTATGGCAATGGAGAACTAATTCTGGAAGGCTTTAGCGACGCTAGCTTCCAGTCTGATGACGATGATGCCAAGTCTCAATCGGGGTACGTATTCAAACTCAATGGAGGAGTAGTAGCTTGGAAAAGTTCCAAGCAAGCAACCATTGCTGACTCCACCACAGAGGCTGAATACATAGCAGCTTCAGAAGCTGCTAAGGAAGCGGTTTGGATGAGAAACTACATCCAAGAGTTGGGTGTGGTGCCTAGCATCGCCGAGCCCGTTGTCATCTTCTGTGATAACAATGGCGCTATAGCTCAAGCAAAGGAACCGAGATCTCATCACCGTTCCAAACACATTCTTAGACGCTACCATCTTCTTAGAGAAATGGTAGGAAGAGGTGACGTCCGGATGGACCGAGTCAACTCGGCAGACAACACAGCAGACCCGCTGACAAAGCCTATGTCGCAGAGCGCTCATACGCAACATCTTGAGAAGATGGGGATTAAGCATACGGGCAATTGGCTTTAAAGGTCAAGTGGGAGATTGTTAGAATAGGTGACCATGTAAGCCAATTTTGGCAGGAATATGTAACCTATGTCCAGACAATTCTTTGGTATTTGATAAAAACATTTATGAATAAAGAAGTGAAAATTCATATGGCAATACTTTGTTTACGTTCACTTATCTGCATTTACTTTTCTGTTCACTACGCAAACAAAGCCCACGGACTGAGAATCGATTTCGGGGACTGGGACTACGCTTGGAGGTAGGTCCATGAAATCAGTCTTACCGAATCAGTCCGGAAATCTCCAAGTCAAGGAATCCCGAAAATGGGTACCGGGATTCCCTTTGAGACTTGCACTAAGCATCTGCTGTCGTATTTCATCGACGGGTGACGAAGGTCGTTTAAGCAGTGTTAGTGGGTCAGCATGCTAGGAAGCAGCTGACTGAGGTGACTTGCGGGAACCGTCTTATGGAGGACCTTGAGTATGGTCAGCAAGGTATGACGCGTATTCCCGGTTCCAACGGTACAGGCCAAGTCCTTTGACTTGAGGAACTGCTGAGTTTACCTGTGCGTCAGGTCTGTATCTTAGATATGGTGAGAGATTGCCAAAATACTCTTGAGTAGTCATAAGCCATGTCTAGTGCAGCTCGGGTGCACAAAGTGACAGTAGTTTCCAAGAAAGGATCTGTCTCCTGTCAAAAGGTGTTGACAGTTGAGTCTCATATATGCTCTGTGTCTTGTCCCTGAAATCTGTGGCCACAGTGACTGAACAGAAGGGAAAAGGTTTCCCTTGCGGCGTTTAGTGAGGACAGATCGACACTTAGGTCAAAAATGGGTACCTGCATTTTTCGTGCCCTAGACCCTAAGTGATGAGACCGAAGACAGAAGGACAAGTGTACTGTTAGAGTCTAAAAGTTCATCCCCGAATATTTCACCTAGTCTCTAGTGCCATGGACCGTTGCTAGATGGCCACCCATGGTAACGGACGGATTCTAGGAATCCGACCAAGTCTAGCTGAATGGTGAACCTAAAGAGTCACACACTATCCACACACACTTAGTATTTAATTATGAATTAAATATTGGAGTAAAGGAATGATTAAATTAGATTTAATCAGGTCCTATATTTTCTTGGAGAAATTAATTCCTTCTATTTGATAAAGGGAATTAAATTAATAAATAGGATTTATTAAAAGGGTTGATTTAATGGGCTTAGAATAAATTATAATATTTATTTATTATATTTTATTTATTCTTTTAGCCTTTTGGAATATTTAATAGGATTTAAATATTCCATTAAATTAAAATCAACGGTTGAGATGGAAAGGGGAGATGGAAGGCTAGGATTCGTTTGACTAGGTCAAACACTAGTTTGACTAGGACTTTGACTAGGTCAAAATCCTAGTCAAATTAGGTTACTTAGAGTTTGAGTTTAAAGAGGATTAAACTCTTCCTCTATATAAACCTCTGGCTTCCAACTTTTGAGATTGATGATTCTTGAAAAACACACACAACACACACTCTCCCCTCTCCTACATCTCGTCCGCCCCTCTCTCTTTCTCTAGCAAGAAAATATTTTTCTTTGGTTCTTTTTTGTTCTTGGAACATCAAGAACTTAGACGAACCAATACCGTTAATTGATAACGAGTTATTGATTCGTCCACTCCAAAAATAATACTTGTTCGTTGCTAGCACGACGTGCAAGAATACGTGGGTGGATCGTGTGTCACGATTTGGAGGATCTCAAGAACGAGATCTTGGTGCAAAACGGGGAACAACGCGAGTAGCAGTTGAAGACGAAAACGACAACGGGTAGGTCTCGTTTTAAGATTTTCGTCCCTCTTGTTTTTAACTCTATGGCCTCCATGATTTCTTTTATTGTTTTATGATCATGAGATACACCAAACGCCCGGGAACCTCAAGGGCACACCCCTTGAGCGTGTTCTTTAAATTAAAAGCATGCCTTTTATTTTGTAAAATTTAATATGTTTATTTTTACCGCGATTCCGCATTCGCGCAATTCCCGGGACGATCCACCGGATTTTCTTTCAGTTAGAATGTTAGGAAACACAAAAGCATGGTTGTCAACCCAGTTTTCCATGAAGGACTTGGGTGAAGCCTCCTACATCCTAGGCATCCAGATCGTCAGGGACAGATCTAAAAGGATGTTAGGACTCACCCAAGACTCGTATATGGAAAAAGTCCTAAAGAGATATCGAATGGACAACTGCAAACGAGGATTCCTTCCAATGAGGCATGGGATCAAGTTATCCAAGAAACAGTCCCCACAGACTGATGAGGAACTTGAAAGGATGAAAATCATCCCCTATGCTTCTGCCGTAGGTAGCATCCAATATGCGGTCCACTGCATTAGACCTGACATTGCATACGCTTTGAGCGTGACAAGCAGATATCAGTCCTGCGCAGGAGAAGTACATTGGAATGCTGTTAAGGGCATCCTTAAGTACCTAAGGAGGACAAAGGAGATGTTCTTAGTCTATGGCAATGGAGAGCTGATTCTGGAAGGCTTTAGCGACGCTAGCTTCCAGTCGGATGACGATGATGCCAAGTCTCAATCGGGGTACGTATTCAAACTCAATGGAGGAGTAGTAGCTTGGAAAAGTTCCAAGCAAGCAACCATTGCTGACTCCACCACAGAGGCTGAATACATAGCAGCTTCAGAAGCTGCTAAGGAAGTGGTTTGGATGAGAAACTACATCTAAGAGTTAGAATAGGTGACCATGTAAGTCAATTTTGGCAGGAATATGTAACCTATGTCTAGACAATTCTTTGATATTTTGATAAAATATTTATGAATAAAGAAGTGAAAATTCAAATGGCAATACTTTGTTTACTTTCACTTATCTGCATTTACATTTCTGTTCAATACGCAAACAAAGCCCACGGACTGAGAAACGATTTCGGGGACTGGGACTACGCTTGCAGGTAGGTCCATGAAATCAGTCTCGCCGAATCAGTCCGGAAATCTCCAAGTCAAGGAATCCCGAAAATGGGTACCGGGATTCCATTTGAGACTTGCACTAAGCATCTGCTGTCGTATTTCATCGACGGGTGACGAAGGTCGTCTAAGCAGTGTTAGTGGGTTAGCGTGCTAGGAAGCAGCTGACTGAGGTGACTCGCGGGAACCGTCTTACGGAGGAGCTTGAGTATGGTCAGCAAGGTATGACGTGTATTCCCGGTTCCAACGGTACAGGCCAAGTCTTTTGACTTGAGGAACTGCTGAGTTTACCTGTGCGTTAGGTCTGTATCTTAGATATGGTGAGAGATTGCCAAAACACTCTTGAGTAGTCATAAGCCATGTCTAGTGCAGCTCGGGTGTACAAAGTGACAGTGGTTTCCAAGAAGGATCTGTCTCCTGTCAAAAGGTGTTGACAGTTGAGTCTCATGTATGCTCTGTGTCTTGTCCCTGAAATCTGTGGCCACAGTAACTGAACAGAAGGGAAAGGTTTCCCTTGCGGCGTTTAGTAAGGACAGACCGACACTTAGGTCCAAAATGGGTACCTGCTTTTTCCGTGCCCTAGACTCTAAGTGATGAGACCGAAGACAGAAGGACAAGTGTACTGTTAGAGCCCAAATGTTCATCCCCGAATATTTCACCTAGTCTCTAGTGCCATGGACCGTTGCTAGATGGCCACCCATGGTAACGGACGGATTCTAGGAATCCGACCAAGTCTAGCTGAATGGTGAACCTAAAGAGTCACACACTATCCACACACACTTAGTATTTAATTTGGAATTAAATATTGGAATAAATGAATGATTAAATTAGATTTAATCGGGTCCTATGTTTTCTTGGAGAAATTAATTCCTTCTATTTGATAAAGGGAATTAAATTAATAAATAGGATTTATTAAAAGGGTTGATTTAATGGGCTTAGAATAAATAATAATATTTATTTATTATATTATATTTATTCTTTTAGCCTTTTGGAATATTTAATAGGATTTAAATGTTCCATTAAATTAAAATCAACGGTTGAGATGGAAAGGGGAGATGGAAGGCTAGGATTCGTTTGACTAGGTCAAACACTTGTTTGACTAGGACTTTGACTAGGTCAAAATCCTAGTCAAATTAGGTTACTTAGAGTTTGAGTTTAAAGAGGATTAAACTCTTCCTCTATATAAACCTCTAGCTTCCAACATTTGTAGGATGACGATTCTTGAAAACACACACACAACACACACTCTCTCCTCTCCTCTCTCGTCCGCCCCTCTCTCTCTCTCACCAAGAAAATATTATTTTTCTTCTTCTTTTGTTCTTGGAACAATTGAACTAAGGAAGATCGATCCCGCTAATTCATAACGCGTGGTTGATCTATCCTCTCCAAAATAATACTTGTTCGTTGCTAGCACGACGTGCAAGAATACGTGGGTGGATCGTGTGTCACGATTTGGAGGATCTCAAGAACGAGGTCTTGGTGCAAAACGGGGAACAACGCGAGTAGCCGTTGAAGACGAAAACGGCAACGGGTAGGTCTCGTTTTAAGATTTTCGTCCCTCTTTAATTTTCAACTCTATGGCCTCCATGATTTCTTTATTTGTTTTATGATCATGAGATACACCGAACACCCGGGAACCTCAAGGGCACACCCATTGAGCGTGGTATTTTCAATTAAAAGCATGCCTTTTATTTTTGTAAATTTATTTTTATCGCGCTTCCGCATTCGTGCAATTCCCGGGACGATCCACCGATTTCTTTCATTTCTATCATAGGATGATTGGGAATTCGACCAAGTCTAGCTGAGGGTGAACCTAAAGAGTCACACACAATCCGCACGCATCAAAGGTATTTTAATTTGAAATTAATTTAGAAAAGTGGAACGATTTAAATTGGATTTAATCGGTTCCCTTTTCCTTGGGATGTTGATTCCTTTAATTGGATTAAGAGGACTTAACTAAATAAATAAATTAGATTTATTGAAATAAATTAGTGGGCTTAAAATAAATATTATTATTTATTTTATTTATTTAAAGGCCCCATGGATTATTTAAATAGGATTTAAATATTTCATAAATTAAATGGATGGTTGAATTAAAGAGGAGAGATCAAAGGCGAAGATTAGTTTGACTAATCTAAACCTAGTTTGACTAGGACTTTGACTAGGTCAAGATCCTAGTCAAACCAAGCTTCTAGAGTTGGAGTTTGAAAAGGAATGAGAACTATTAATAATCCTAGGTTAATCTTTAGAAGAAGGATGATGATCAAGAAACACACACGCACACACTACACTCGGCTCTCTCTCTACTCGTCCACCACCCCCTTCCCAAGAAAGTCTTTGGTTCTTTGTTTCATATAATTGAACCTAAGGAGGATTGATCACGTTAATTCATAACGTTTGGTCGATCTATCCTCTCTAAATACGTACACTTGGTTTTTCTCTAGCATGAGGATCAAGATACGTGGCCGGATTGAATGTACGATTTAGAGAGTCTCATATTCGAGATCTTGGTGTAAAATGAGGAATAACGCAAGTAGCGGTCTGAAGACAAAAGTACAACCGGGTAGGTTACTTTTCTTTGTTGTTTTTATTTACTATACCCTATGGCCTCCATGATTTGCATGCTTTTATTTAGTCATAAGATACACCCAATGCTCGGGAGGTTCAAGGGAACACCCCTTGAACGTGTCATTTACATTCATCTATGAGCATGTTTTAAATTTTCGTAATTTATTTTGTATCGTGCTTCCCCATTTGCGTTCCTCTCGGGACGATCCACACGCCTTCCATAGGCTTTCAGTGGTATCAGAGCCCGGTTCGGTGTATAGGCCTAGGTTTTTATGTATGTTAAAGCATGAAAAACGTGTAAAAGCATGATTTACGTTATTCTTGATTTATGTTTTCAAGCATGTCGATCTCATGTTGTTTATCGTATCGGTAGTACATGAGTTCTTGGTGTTTCTTGATTTCTTGAAAACACAGCAGAAATAATAAAATGAAGCGAGAAACGGAATACGCGGTGAGCCGTCCGCGCAGTGCATACAGCCAGGCGCGCGCCGCCTGGCTAGGCGCACACAGCCGCAGGCGTTGCCGGCGGCGCGCACGCCTGTCCAGCGCATCTGACCATAGATCCACTGCGGGCTCAGTGGGTCGCATAGGATTCGGGCTTGTGATCATCCAATAGGGGCATGCTAGGCTTTTAATTTTGCATGTGGCTCTTATGGTGAATGAATGATTTATTTATGGTATTACTGCTATGGCATGCAAATGTTTTATGATGCATTATGGATGTATGTATAAATATGCTGTAATGAGATCTCGGTCATCAAACTCTCACTTAGTTGGACCAAGTTGAATATTAGACCCTTAATAAATGGACTAGGACTCTGGGAGTTCGTCTAAACCTTCCAACCATGGTAAAGTGAGGAAGCTAGTTTCAGTCAAAAGTGTGGTCTCACGAGTCGTGGCACGTCTATCGTGCTAAAAAGAAGCTGCACTTTGTTATAAACGAAGAGACTAACACTTATGTTGCCTGTCTCATGAGTCATGGGGGTAGCAGTGAGTGTTATGATTCGGTTTCTTGGGTCGGGTCTAACGCCCGAATAACGTGATTCACTTGGAGTTCTCGGGATCACGTAAAAGGGTGAGGCAGATATCTTGGGAATCTCATAGGACGAGAATGATATGGAATCCCTCCCACAGGTTGTTTTCCATGCGAATAGTAAAAAGCGGGGTATGGAAGATATCGTTGTGGATCCCAAGCCCACTAGGAAAAAGTTTTCCAAAAACAACGTTTCAGAGTGTCATATTTTCCTAGAAATAGTAGGAGAATTAAATGACTGAACTCCAAGTCTTTAATCTTTCTTAAAACCTTTTATTTAATCTGCTGATTAAGTTCTAGTTTTAAATGTAGATTTAAAACAATGTCTAAGAACCCATTATCAACCGTGCTTGAGATAAACAAGTTTAATGGAACCAATGACAACGACTGATTGCGTGATCTGAGGATAGTCCTCGAAGCCGTTTCCTCGGATTTTGCCGGAAGGATCCACGCCCAAAGAACGTGAGATGTTCGAGACTTTGCATCAGGATAATCGGAAAGTCCGTAGCATCATACTTGCCTCTATGACCAATGAGATACAGAAGCAATATGAGAGGCTAGACAATGTCCCTTCCATAATGGCTCGCCTAAAGGATTGCTATGCAGTCCCGGACCGGCAAACTAGGTATATCGTAACGAAGGTGTTCTTTGGAACTAAAATGATTGAAGGATCCTCTGTACATGAGCATAGGGTCAAGATGCTTACCTTGGTGGAAAAGCTTGAAGACCTCAAAGCAGGGCTGAATAATGAGACGTACATTGAGGTGATTCTTCAGTCACTCCTACCCTCCTTCGACCAATTCATTGTTAACTACAACATGAATACTCTTGAGAAGGGTATCCATGAGTTGATCAATATGTTGGTGCAATACGAGGCAACGATCAAAAAGTCTGCGCCATCGGTATTGTTTGGAGAGGCTTCGACTTACAAAACAAAAATCAAGAGTGCCGAGTGTTGGAAAAGAAATGAGGGAAAGGGAAAGGCCGTCAAAGACACTACCAACACTAAGAGTGGTCCCATTTCCAAGGTGGGAAAAGGCAAAGAGAAAAAGAAGGTTGACTCTGAAGGAAAGCGGATCGGCCCCGGACGCGGCGGAAACGCGGTAGAGATAAAAACGTGCAGAATAAAAATAATTTAAATCGTGTTCAAGGGGTGAACCCTTGAACGTTCCCGGGCTATCGGTGTATAAACGTAGAATATAAACATATCAAATAAACAAATGTTCGTAGCTATGGAATAAAGAAGAAACCGAGAGCACAAATGTAAGTCGGAATATCTTTCTCGATTTTGTATTTCGATCGGCTACAAGATTTGATTCCTCCCGACGTTCATTCACGCGAGGTCCCAATGTAGAGACCCTCTAACTTAGTCCACACCACACCGGGAGAGATCTCGTTTTTCTTGCTAGAGAAAAATGGATCTAGAGGATGAAATCAAAGAAGGGATTACACTATCAGATTAGTGTTCCTTCTTGATCTTACTTTAATCTTCAATTGATCCTAGATCAATGAAGCAACAAAGAGGATTTATATAGTAGAGAGAGAGTGTGTAGAGAGTGTTCATCTTTTTCCTAGAAAAAGATAAATAATGAAAACTCTTCTTTGATGATTTAGTGGACCGGATTTTATTGTAATTCAATTACAATAAGCCTAAGAGTTAAATCCTACTTAATTCATGGTCCAATTAAATAATTCTCGTTGATCTTTTAATCCAATTAAAAGATCTAAGCTTCGATTCTCTACTTAATCGATAAATTCCATTTACCCATAAAACGAGGGCCCGATACAATATCGGGCTGTCTATCCAATGGACAATCCCATAAGTAATCCAATTACTTATCATCCTCTGAAATTGACTCCAAGTCAATTCATTCACCTCCTCGGTGATTTGTGTGTGACCCTTTAGGTTCATCCTCAGCTAGACTTAGGCTCGTGTTCAATAGGAGCCCGTCACCATGGGAGGTCGTGTAGCAACGGTCCATGCCACTAAAGACTAGGTGATGTGGGCGTGAACATTTAGGCGCCAATTCCATCTGGGTAGGGTCCTACTGTCGACCGTCTTCCGACCTTAGTTTAGGGTATGGAATTGGGCTCGGTTCCTATCTTTGACTAGGCAACTATGCTTCATACCTGAGATGTGTTTACTCTATCGATTGACGTAGGAAGCCCTTCCTACTCAATCAATTACTATGGCCATATACTTTCAGAGTCTTAACTATCTCAGAGTGCATAGGAGACATAACCGTCCTGTACTGACGGGGGACAGATTCTATCTTGGAATCCACCATCCTCGCTACATACTCTAACTGCACTGGACAAGGCTTATAAGACCATCTTACAGAATGATCACCTCTTGCCAGATCCAAGATACTGTCTTCGTATGCATGTGACTGCCATGATTTCTCAAGTCCGAGGACTAATCCGTACTATCAAAACTGGAATTCCAGTCATACCGACCAAGCCTACAAGGCTTCTGTATGACGATTCCCGCGAGTCAGTTCAGTCAGTCGACCACCTTGTCAACCAACCCACTAAAATTGCATAGACGACCTTCATCAGTCGCCGATGAAACTCGCCAGTCACCCAGTGAATGCAATACTTGGTGCAAGTCTCAATAGGACACTCAATGCCCAGTCTCGAGGTCCTCGACTTGGAATGTTTCAGACCAACCCTCAGAAGTTGGTTTCATAGCTGCCATTAATGCGCAGCCCAACTACATGGGTTATCCAATTGGTGTGTGGGAATTTGTTATGACGTTGAAACACCGTTCAATGTTAGTGGTAAGCACAACAAACATAATGACAATGATGAATACTTCATCTATTCATCAGGATAATATTGTATTAATAAAGACTGATGAATAGTTCCCAAAACCGTCAATCCAATTGACTTTCTGGTCACCTATTCTAACAGACTCAAAGCAACAGTCGAGGGCAAATGACATATGTATTCATTGCCGTGAGAAAGGGCATTGGAAGAGGGATTCCATACCATTCTCGTCTAATGAGATTCTCAAGATGTTTTGCCCCACCCTTTGATGTGATCCCGAGGACTCCAAGCCAATCACGTGATTTAGGCATTAGACCCGACCCAATCAACCGAATCATAGCACTCAGTACTACCCCCACGACTTGTGCAACAGGCAACAAGAGTGTATTCACTTCGTTCACAACAAAGTGCATCTTATTTTCAAGATAAGAGACGTGCCACGACTCGTGAGACCACGCAATTGACTGAAACTAGCTTCCTCACTTTGTCAAGGATGGAAGGCTTGGACAAACTACTAGGGTTCTAGTCCATTTATTAAGGGTCTAATATTTTAGTTTTGTCCAACCAAGTGAGAGTTTAAAGACCAAGACCTCATCACACCACATACATACATTATGCATAGAATGTTTTGCATGCTATAGCAATAATACAATAAATAAACCATTCATCCATCACATAAGCCACATTTAAAATAAAAGCATAGCACGCCACTGTCGGATCATCACAAGCCCGAATCCTATGCGACCCACTGAGCCCGCAGTGGATCTGCGGTCAATCTAAGTTTGGTCTTACACTATTACATTTAATAGTAGAAGCCCATCAACACACTGATGGGCCTTGCCTCTTTTTTCACTGGGTCTCCATGGAACTCCTTGGATCCTCCTTCTGGGCCATCCTTCATCTCTTTCATTTAAAAATAAAATAAAACCTCACAACTATACTACGCCCATTACAACTGAAAAAGATACCCCGGCGAACACCCAGGAGGAGTATATTTGGACGGAGATGGAAGTCCTTATTATTCCAATGCAACCAGAAGAGAGAGAGAGAGAGAGAGAGGAAAATAAATAAGGCACACAGGCCCAACACAAAAATAAATCATACATACATACGGTCTAGGGCTTTGTGATCATCCGTTCTCATTTAACGCAAATAGCATTTCACATAATGCATGATATCCAATAAAATAAACGCATAATATGTACACTTTAAATTGGTGCAACAATTGCAATTTTCTTGTTAGGAAAACCCTTACTCATTTTTTAAACAATATTAAATTTTTGGTGGTTCCAAACAAGGCAAAAATAAAATGTTTCTAAATAATGTGTTTTAAGAAAAACATGCAAAAATAATAAAAATAATTCCAGAAAAAATAATTCTGAAATAGAACAAAAAAAACCAAAGATGGCTAAGGGCGGCCGCTGCCGGTGGCACCCTGGCCGGATGCACATGCCGGCTGGCCCAGCCTGTCGCCTGCGGGCGCTGAGCGCGCCGGCCGGGCGCACGCACAGGCTCTCCTACCGCGTGCGCGCGCGCCTGGCCGCGCATTTTGCGTGTGTGGATGTAGGCAGGCTAGATCTGCCTGCCTGGGGCGCCTATGCGGCCGACAGTCGGCGCTCGCGCGTGTTGGTCACGTTGGCCGGGTGCGTGCACGCAGGCTCCCTTGCCTGCGTGTGTGAAAGCCTATGGTAGGCGTGTGGATCGTCCTGGGAGGAGCGCGAATGTGGAACCGCGATATAAAATAAATTACGAAAATTTAAAGCATGCTCATACATGAATTAAGACAACACGTTGAAAGGGTGTTCCCTAGAACCTCCCGGGGACTCGGTGTATCTCATGACTAAATTAAAAGCATGCAAATCATGGAGGCCATAGGGTGAAGAAATCGAAAAAACACCAAGACCTCCCTTGTCGTTTTGTCTTGAAACCGCTACTCGCGTTGTTCCCCATTTTGCACCAAGATCTTGAATTTTAGACCTCTAAATCGTACACTCAATCCGCCCATGTATCTTGATCCTCGTGCTAGCAAAAAACCAAGTGTATGTATTTAGAAATGATGGATCGACCAAACGTTATGAATTAACGTGATCAATGCTCCTTAGATTCAATGTATGAAACAAAGAATGAAAAGACTTGTTCTTTGGAGATGGGAGTAGACGAGCAAGAGGAGAGAGACACGAGTGGTGTGTGTGTGTGTGTGTATTTCTTGAATTTCATCATCTTTCTAATATATTAACCTAGGAGTATATATAGAGGAGGAATCCTATTCATCTTCACACTCCAACTTTAGAAGCTTGGTTTGACTAGGATTTGACCTAGTGAAAGCCGTAGTCAAACTAGGCTTAGATTGGTCAAATCAATCTTGGCCATTCATCTCTCCTCTTTAATCTCAACCATCCATTTATTTTGTCGAATATTTAAATCCCATTTAAATAATCCAAGGGGCTTTTAAATAAATAAAATAGATAATAATATTTATTTTAAGCCCACATAATTTATCCCAATAAATCCAATTTATTTATTTAGTTAATTCCTCATAATCCAATTTAAAGGAATCAACATCTCAAGAAAAAGAGAACCGATTAAATCCAATTTAAATCGTTCAATCTCTCTAAATTTAATTACGAATTAAATACCTTTGATGCGTGCGGATTGTGTGTGACTCTTTAGGTTGACCGTCAGCTAGACTTGGCCGAATTCCACACCATCCTATGACAGAAATTCATCCAAAATCATGGGTGGCCGTCTAGCAACGGTCCATGACACTAGAGACTAGGTGAATATTTATGGTGTGAACATTTAGACTCTTTAGTACGTCTATCCTTCCATCTACAATCTCACTACTTGGAGTCCAAGGCATGGAAATGTAGGTACCTATTTTCGATCTAAGCCTTGCCTCGTCCATACTAAACGTCATAGGGGTCCTACCCTTTTTAGTTACTATGGCCACAGATTTATCAGGGACGAGTCTCAGAGTAAAGTGAGATATCACGGTCAGCCTTCTGACAGGAGATGGATCCTCTCTGGGGATCTACTGTCACACTACACATGTTGGTTGTACTAGATAGAGCTTATGACTACCGAGTGAGTACGACTTGGCAGCCTACCGCCATGCCTAAGATACAGGCACGGTGTGCAGGTGATCTCAGTAATCCCTTAAGTCCAAGGATCAACTTGTACTATTGGAACCGACAACATAAGTCATACCTGACTGACCCTACTCAAGGTCTTTCATATGACGGTTCCTACGAGTCACCTCAGTCAGCAGCCACCTAGCTGGCTGACCCACTAACACTGCATGGACGAGCCTGGTATGCGACTGCAGATGCTTAGTGCAAGTCTCAAATGGATTATCGATGCCCTATCTTGAGATTCCTTGACTTGGGGTATTTCAGATCGATTTGGAGAAACTGATTTCATGAACCTACCATCCAATGGGCAGTTCCAGTTTTCCGGAATGTGATTTCAGTCTGTGGACTTTGCTTGTGCGGTGAACAGTTAATATAAAGCAGTAAAGTGAACACAGACAAAGTATAAGCCAAATGAATATCACTTTCTTATTCATTACAATTTATTAAAACTCTGAAATTGTTCAGACATAGGTTACATTAGCCTAATCAGATTAGCTTCACATTCACCTATTCTAACAATGCGCGCGTGCCTCCCAATGCTGCCGTGCGCGCGCGGCCTGACTGGCCGCGCGTCTGCCTGTCGCGCGCGTTGGACGTACTAGCCCGGTGCGCACGCGCATACACCTCTATGCGTGCGCGCGGGCCTGGCCGCGCTTCCCACGCGTGTGGCCGGCAGCACGACCTTCTCCCTGCATGCGCGGTGTGCGCCTGGCCGGGTGGCAGCGCAGGCTCCTCTGCCTGCGCGCGCGCTTGGCTGTGCGCACGGTCAGCCGATGGCTGCCGCGTTCGCTGTTTTTCTGTTCCCATTATTATTTTCTGCCCCGTTTTTCCAAGAAACCAAGAAAACCTAGAAAATCAAGATTTCGTGTAAAATTGATATGATGAATGCATAATATTTACGGCATGCTTAAAACGTAAATAAAAGCAACGTAAATCATGCTTTACACATATAGCACATAAAACCCTAGGCGTATACACCAAACCAGGCTCTGATACCACTGAAAGCTAGTGTGGATCGTCTAGGGAGGAGCGTGAATGCGGAATCGCGATGAATATCAAGATTTCGTGCAAAATTGATATGATGAACGTTCAAGGGGTGTTCCCTTGAACTTCCCGGGCGTTTGGTATATCTCATGAATTAAAGAAAATAAAGCATGCATTATTAATGGTGGCCATAGGGTTGCAACAACGAAAAACGCCAAGAACATTGACATACCCATTTGTAGTTTCTTCGTACCGCTACACGTGTTGTTCCACGTTTTGCCACTAAGATTCCAAGTTAGGAACCCTCTAAATCCTCCATGCAATCCTACCGAATCTTGATCCCTGTGCTAGCAAGAAATCAAGAGAAATAGGGAGGACAAATCGACCAAGCGTTATTAATTAACGTGATCAATCCGTCTAGTGTCCATTTGTATCAAAACAAGGAACTAGGCTTTTCTTGGAGAAAAGAGGAGGAAGGGACGAGAGGGAGAGGGATGGTCGGTGGTGTGTAGTTGTGTATGTGCTCATAAGATGATCACCTTGTGTATGTGTGCATCTATGAGTATTTATAGAAGAGGAATAGTCCTATTCCTCTTTAAACTCTAATTAAGAGGCACACATTGACTAGGAGTTTGACCTAGTCAAATCCTAGTCAAACTAGGCTAGACTTAGAGGGTGTTTGACTAAGCTTTTTTAAAACATCTTATAAACTCCTACATCTTATAAGATGTTTTAGGAGCTTATAAGATGTGGGATCTTATTTTAAAAATAAGCTCCTAAAGTGTTTGGATAAAATAAGATGTTAAAACTTATAAGATGTTTTCACATCTTATAAGATGTTAGGGTGTTTGGCATAATAATGTCTTTTTATTGGTAAAATGACCGAGAAGGACATGATACTATTAGAATAAAATAAATTGTTATTTTTGTTGACATATTTTGTTTTTAAATATTTTAAAAATAATTTTATAAATAGTACACATTAGTTTAACTTCAAATAAAAATTTATTAGATAATATTTTTAAAAAAAATAAGAAAATAATTATAATTATTACATAATTTTTTGAATAAAAATAATATATATGTACATTAATGTTAGCCGAATATTGACATTGATGTATAATTGATATTCTCTTTGTCAACGAAATGACTATTTTCTAGTCGTATAATTTTTAATGTCGTTAATTTATATTTGTTCAGTAAATATAATATCAGTAGCAAGTTTTTTTGTTTCATAAATAATAATTTATTAAGTAATGAAATAATTTCTCATTTTCAATTGAAAGAAAAATTAAATACCAATAAAATGCTTTAAAATATTAAGATAGAGAAAGTGTATTTGTATTCATAAAAAAAAAAGAAAAAGAAAGTGTATTTGTGTGTTTGAGGGTGTGTGTGTGGTGATGAGAGTGTGTGTGTGTATGTGATAGAGAGCGTGTGTGAACGAGGATATTTTTGTCTAATCACACATTAATCTTATAGAGCTTATAAGATCTTAAGAAAAAAGTTGGAGGAGGTTAACTTTTTCTAAAGAGCTTATAAGATCCAAAATATCTTATTTTGAGATCTTATAAGCTCTTTCAAGAAAAAATTGCCAAACAGTTTTTTAGAGTTTATAAGCTCTCAAACATCTTATAAGATGTTTTGAGGAGCTTATAAGCTTAGCCAAACATCCTCTTAGTCAAACTAATCTTGGCCTTCGATCTCTCTTCTTTAATCTCATTCATCCATCACCTTGATTGATAATTTTATGGAATATTTTACTCCTATTAAATAATCCATAGGGATTTAAATAATTAATATCTAATTATTTTAAGCACATTACCTCATTTCTAATAAATCTTATTATTAGTTTATTCCATTTAATCTAATTAAAGGAATTAACAATCCAAGAATAAGGGAACCAATTTAATCTAACTAAAGTGTCACACACACATACACACACTTGGCCTCTCCTCTCTCTCTTCCACCTCTCCTCTCCACTCTCCAAGAATTGTTCTTATTCCTTGTTCTTATCACGTTAGTTCATAACGCTAGGTCGATCTGTCCTCCTATATACATTCCTCTTGATTTCTTGCTAGCACGGGGGATCATTTAGAGGGTTCTTAATTTGGAATTTTGGTGGCAAAACATGGAACAACGCACGTAGCAGTATGAAGAAAATGACAATGGGTAGGTCTCATGTTTGTTTCGTTGCAACCCTATGGGCACCATGATTTTACCATGTTTATTTTGATCATGAGATACACCAAACGCCTGGGAGGTTCAAGGGAACACCCCTTGAACGTGTATTTTATTTCCATTTATAACATGTTTAATTTTCATGTGCCGAGATTGAAGGACAAGCGGATTCGCCCCGGAGCGCGAGCGGAAGCGAGAAAAGCGAGAAATTGCGTAAATTTAAATCAAATTCAAAATACGCGAATCCCAAGGGGTGTACCCTTGGGTGCTCAACCGGGCGTTTGATGTAGGATGTGTAAATATTAAAACATATATTTAAGCACATAGGGCATAGATATATAAATGAAATAAATCAAAGCGTAATAAACCGTTACCTTTGATTGTTTAGCGTATGCTCCCGGCTACTTGCGTTGTTCCTTCTCCGGAATGCTCACGAAATCCAAACGTATGGATTCTCCAAAGGTGATCCACACCACACCGGAAGAAATACACGTTCTTCATGCTAGAAAAGAACGGGTTTAGGAAGGAATCGGTTTAAGAGAAGAACACTATGAATTAGTGTTCTCTTAAACTTACTTTGTTCTTCTTCTTGATTCAAAATCAAGTGAAGAACACAAGTGTAAGAGAGAGAGGGAGCACGAAAATTGAGAGGGAGGAGAGGATTTTTGTCTTCTCTTTTTCCTAGAAAAAGATGAATAATGAATCACTTATGCTTGGTGTTGTATATTCTGATATATATACATAATTAATGTGATTATTGGAATGTGTCTAGGTTCATCCAAGGATGTCTAGATTCATTCCAATCAATCACCATCAATTCTTCAATCAAGCCTATCAAAATTTATGGTATGATCAAATCATACCAAAAGGGAAGAGCTTGATTGGAGTTGATTTGTCTCTTTCCAAAAGAGATAAGTCAACATACCACCTAGCATGAAACATGGCTGATTTTGCTTCCTCCAAGGGAGCGTGTCGGCCATGTTTAATTTAGGAAAGAAGTCCAACTTCTTCCCATTCCAAATTAAGAATTATTTCTCCTCTCGGGTATAATTTAACGGACCGGGTTTTATCGTAATCCAATTACGACGAACCCAATATTAAATCCAATTTAATGTCCACTTAAATTATTCCCGTTGATCTTTTAATCCAATTAAAAGATCTAACGTCTCAACATCTCAACTTTCCATATTTAATCGAAAATTCAATTTACCGATTAAATGAAAGCCCGATACAATATCGGCCCGTCCATCCAATGGACTTTCCCTTAAGTAATCCAATTACTTATTTTATCCTTCGAGATTGACTCCAAGTCGATCTCTCAACCTCCTCGGTGATTTGTGTGTGACCCTTTAGGTTCACCCTCAGCTAGACTTGGGCCCGTGTCCCACAAGGGCCCGTTACCATGGGTGGCCGTCTAGCAACGGTCCATGGCACTAGAGACTAGGTGAATTGGCGTGAACATTTAGGCGCCGATCCGTACGGGTACGATCCTTCCGTCTATCGTCTCCCGGCCTTAGTCTAGGGTATGGAATTGGGCGTCAGTTCCCATCCTTGACTAGGCATCTATGCTTAATACTCGAGACCACGTATCCTTCATTGCGTCGACACAGGAAACCATTCCCTGTTCGACCAACCACTGTGGCCACAGCTTCAAACAGCATGAACGTGTCTCCGAGTGCATAGGAGATACCTCTGTCACATACTGACAGGGGACGGATCCTCTTCTTGGAATCCACCGTCCTCGCTACACATTCTGACTGCACTGGACAAGGCTTATGATAATCATCTTACAGAATGATTACCTCTCGCCAGATCCAAAATACAGCCGTCTTGTGCACGCGACTGCCATGATCCCTCAAGTATGAGGATTAATCCCGTACTATCGGAGCCGGGAAAAACCAATCATACCGACCAAGCCTCCAAGGCTTCCATATGATGATCCCCGCGAGTCAGTCCAGTAGGCTCGACCCCAGTCGACCAACCCATCAAGATCGTGTAGGCGTCCCACGCCTGTCGCCGATGAAACACGACACTCATCCAATGAACACGACTCTTGACGCAAGTCTCAATAGGACTCTCGATGCCCTGTCTCGAGGTCCTCAACTTGGAACGTTTCAGACCCAACTCTTAATCAGTTGGTTTCATGACCACCATCCAATGCGCGGCCCAACTGCACGAGTTGTTATCCATGGTCTGTGGGCTTTGTTGCGATATAAGTTAAACACCGTTTTAACAAATGTAAGATGAGCGCAACAAAGAAGGTATCATTGGTGACGAACACTCGTCTTATTCATCACATAATAATATTACATTCACATCAAGTTGTCGGATAGGTTACAAATTGCCAAACCTATTGGCTTTCTAGTCACCTATTCCAACACGAGGTTTATGCGGTTCCGGATTGGCATATAAGATATGCCGCCACAAAAGCATTCTTTTGGCACCAAGCTCGCTGAAGGAGCGTCTGTACAGAGTCATGGGGTCAAGATGCTCTCCCTAGTGGAGAAACTCGAGGACCTTAAAGCTGGGCTTAACAATGACACGTACATTGACACCTCCATCCTCCGCTCGCGCTCCCGGGCGGATCCGCTTGTCCTTCACCTCGTTCATGCGGAGCATTATGGCGGAGACATTGTCCAGCCTCTCATACTGCTTCTGGATGTCGTTAGACATCGAAGCCAGTATGATACTGCGTACTTTCCGGTTGTCCTCATGCCATTTCTCGAACGTCAAACGTTCTTCAAGCGTGGACCCCTCCGGTAAGTCGCTTGGTGGCGGCTCGTCCAAGACGTAGCCTTGGTTCTCGAAACCGAGGACAATCCTCAGGTTTCTCAGCCAGTCCGAGTAGTTCGTTCCGTTGAATTTGTTAGTCTCAAGCATCATGGTTAACGTGTTCTTAGACATATCTACATTAATGAAAATGTAAAGCAGAAATTAGCAGATGATGGTAATATTATTGTTCAAGTTGAAGACTTGGTCTTTTAGTCTTTAACCCTCCAACTATTTATAAGAAATTCCGCCACTCTCAAGCGGAGTTTCGGGAAACCATTTCCTAGTGGGCTTGGGATCCACAAGCGTAATCTCCATGCCCCGCTTTTACGATTCACATGAAGAAGACCTTGTGTGAGATATCCAATATCATTCTCATCCAATGAGATTCCCAAGATATTTTGCCTCACCTATTCGCATGGTTCCAAGGACTCCAAGCGAACCATGTTACTCAGTGTTAGGCCCGACCCATCAACCAAATCATACCTCAAACTGTCGCCCCCCACGACTCGTGAGACAGGGAAACAACTAGCGTAGTCTTTTTGTTCACAACAATAGTGCAGCTTTCCCCTAGTCCAAGTGTGCCACGACTCGTGAGACCACACTTGGGTAGTGGTAGCTTCCTCACCACATTGCTGTGGATGGAAGGCTCGGACAGACCAAAATACCATTTTGATCCTTCCGTTCTGGGCCTAATATTTAATTTGGTCCAACCAAATGAGAGTTTGTGTATGACCGAGACCTCATCACATTATTGTGTTTTAGCATGCATAAATATCCAATATTTAAAGCGATAAATAAATACGCCGCATGCAGAAAACATAGCATACCCCTGTTAGGATGATCACAAGCCCAACCTATACGACCCACTGAGCCCGCAGTGAGTCTATGGTCTATCTAGGGTGGTCCTAAATTATTACAATAATAATAAACCCATTGTCATTCCAATGGGCCTTGAAGTGCTTCTCGTTTCACGCCTTGATGCTCCTCCTTGGGGTCTCCGACTCCAATTGCTTGTTAAAATTGAAACCTCACCAATCCTATCTACTCTCATTACAATTGAAAATATTTTAATTTTGCATTTTTGATTTTGGAATAATTGGATTATTCCTTGGATTAATTTTGCTTAATCAATTTGGGATTAATACATGCATTGGATGCATTGTGTAAAATGTCCATTAAATTTAAAATTTGAATTTTGCATATTATTTATATGTTTATGCTTTTGTGATGTTGGACATCACTTGGATATTTGGAATATCCATTGGTTATTTATGCATGATTATTTGGAATAATTGAAAGGAATTGTGGATCGTCCCTGGAAAAGCGCGAATGCGGAAGCGCGGTATAATTAAAAATTAAATACGGAATTTAAACATGCTTTAAATTAAACAACACACGTTTCAAAGGGTGTGCCTTTGAAATTCCCGGGGTATTCGGTGTATCTCATGAATAATAAAACATAAAAGGATCATGGAGGCCATAAGGTTGAAAATAAAAGAGGACGAAAATCTAACACGAGACCTACCCGTTGTCGTTTTCGTCTTCAACGGCTACACGCGTTGTTCCCCGTTTTGCACCAAGATCTCGTTCTTGAGACCCTCCAAATCGTGACACACGACCCACCCACGTATCTTGCACGTCGTGCTAGCAACGAACAAGTTTATATTTTGGAGTGGATGAATCAACAACACGTTATGAATTAACGGTATTGATTCATCAAGTTCTAATGTTCCAAGAACAAGAGAACAAAGAAAAATAATTTTCTTGGAGTGTGTGAGAGAGAGAGGGCGGACGAGATAGAGGGAGAGAGAGAGCCGAGTTGTGTGTGTGTTGTGTGTGTGTTGGAGATTCATCATCCTTCAACTTGTAGGATGCTAGGGGTTTATATAGAAGAGGAGTTTAATCTCTTTAAACTCCTCTTTTAAGAACTCTAATTTGACTAGGATTTTGACCTAGTCAAAGTCCTAGTCAAAGTAGTGTTTTTGACCTAGTCAAAACAATCCTAGCCATCCATCTCTCCCATTGATCTCAACCGTTGATTTAATTTAATTTAATGGAATATTTAAAACCTATTTAAATATTTCCAAGAGGCTAAAATAAATATAAATATTATTTAAGCCCATTAAATAAATCCCTTTGATAAATCTAATTTATCAATTTAATTCCTTATATCTAATAGAAGGAATTATTTCTCCAAGAAAAGTAAAGGACCCGATTAAATCCAATTTAATCATTCCTTCACTCCAATATTTAATTCCTAATTAAATATCTAAATGTGTGTGGATAGTGTGTGACTCTTTTAGGTTCACCTTTCAGCTAGACTTGGTCGGATTCCTAGAATCCTTCGGTTACCATGGGTGGCCATCTAGCAACGGTCCATGGCACTAGAGACTAGGTGAAATATTCAGGGATGAATATTTAGGCTCTAACAGTACACTTGTCCTTCTGTCTTCGGTCTCATCACTAAGAGTCTAGGGCACGGAAAATGCAGGTACCCATTTTGGACCTAAGTGTCGGTCTGTCCTCACTAAACGCCGCAAGGGAATCCTTCCCTTCTGTTCAGTCACTGTGGCCACAGTTTTTAGGGACAAGACCTAGAGTATACATGAGACTCAACTGCCAAAACCTATTGACAGGAGACAGATCCTTTCTTGGAAACTACTGTCACTTTGCACACCAGAACTGCACTAGACATGGCTTATGACTACCAAAGAGAATTCTGGCAATCTCTCACCATATCTAAGATACAGCCCTGATGTACAGGTAAACTCAGCAATTCCTCAAGTCAAAGGACTTGACCTGTACCGTTGGAACCGGGAATACACGTCATACCTTGCTGACCATACTCAAGGTCCTCCGTAAGACGGTTCCCGCGAGTCACCTCAGTCAGCTGCGTCCTCGCATGCTAACCCACTAACACTGCTTAGACGACCCTCGTCACCCGTCGATGAAACACAACAGCAGGTGCTTAGTGCAAGTCTCAAATGGAATCCCGGTACCCATTTTCGGATTCCTTGACTTGGAGATTTTCGGACTGATTCGGGAAGACTGATTCCATGGACCTACCTCCAAGCGTAGTCCCAGTCCCCGAAATTGATTCTCAGTCCGTGGGCTTTGTTTGCGTAGTGAACAGATATAGAAAACAGATATAAGTGAACACAAACAAAGTAATGCCAAATGAAATTCACTTCTTTATTCATTAATGATTTATCAAACACCTATAATTGTCTAGACATAGGTTACATATACCCGCCAAAGTTGGCTTACATGGTCACCTATTCTAACAATAATTATGTTATGTGAGTTGATGGAATCAACATGGGATGATCACAAAGCCCTAGACCTTGTGTATGGATGAATGAATGTTTATTTATTTTCTGTTGGGTGGGGCCTGCGTGCCTCTTGTTTTTGGGACTATCATCTCCCGTATTTCCAGCCTCATGATGTTAAGGCTTGTTTTCCTTATTACCAATGTATTACTTTCAGTTGTAATGAGAGTAGATAGGATTGGTGAGGTTTCAATTTTAACAAGCAATTGGAGTCGGAGACCTCAAGGAGGAGCATCAAGGCGTGAAACAAGAGCACTACAAGGCCCATTGGAATGACAATGGGTATATTACTATTGTAATAATTTAGGACCACCCTAGACAGACCATAGACTCACTGCGGGCTCAGTGGGTCGCATAGGTTGGGCTTGTGATCATCCTAACAGGGGTATGCTATGTTTTCTGCATGCGGCGTATTTATTTATCGCTTTAAAATATTGGATATTTATGCATGCTAAAACACAATAATGTGATGAGGTCTCGGTCATACACAAACTCTCATTTGGTTGGACCAAATTAAATATTAGGCCCAGAACGGACTTGGATCAAAATGGTATTTTGGTCTGTCCGAGCCTTCCATCCATAGCAATGTGGTGAGGAAGCTACCACTACCCAAGTGTGGTCTCACGAGTCGTGGCACACTTGGACTAGGGGAAAGCTGCATTATTGTTGTGAACAAAAAGACTGCGCTCGCTGTTTCCCTGTCTCACGAGTCGTGGGGGGTGACAGTTTGAGGCATGATTTGGTTGATGGGTCGGGCCCAACACTGAGTAACCTGGTTCGCTTGGAGTCCTCGGGACCATGTGAATAGGTGAGGCAAAATATCTTGGGAATCTCATTGGATGAGAATGATATTGGATATCTCCCACAAGGTCTTCTTCATGTGAATCGTAAAAGCGGGGCATGGAGATTACGCTTGTGGATCCCAAGCCCACTAGGAAATGGTTTTCCCGAAACTCCGCTTGAGAGTGGCGGACTTTCGTATAAATAGTTGGAGGGTTAAAGACTAAAAGACCAAGTCTTCAACTTGAACAATAATATTACCATCATCTGCTAATTTCTGCTTTACATTAATGTAGATATGTCTAAGAACCCGTTAACCATGATTCTTGAGACTAAGAAATTCAACGGAACGAACTACTCGAACTGGCTGAGAAACCTGAGGATTGTCCTCGGTTTCGAGAACCAAGGCTACGTCTTGGACGAGCCGCCACCGAGCGACTTACCGGAGGGGTCCACCCCTGAAGAACGTTTGACGTTCGAGAAATGGCATGAGGACAACCGGAAAGTACGCAGTATCATACTGGGTTCGATGTCTAACGACATCCAGAAGCAGTATGAGAGGCTGGACAACGTCTCCGCCATAATGCTCCGCATGAACGAGGTTTATGCAGTTCCGGATAGGCATATTAGATATGCCGCCACAAAAGCATTCTTTGGCACCAAGCTCGCTGAAGGAGCGTCTGTACAGAGTCATGGGGTCAAGATGCTCTCCCTAGTGGAGAAACTCGAGGACCTTAAAGCTGGGCTTAACAATGACACGTACATTGACGTGATCCTCCAGTCGCTTCCTCCATCCTATGACCCGTTTGTAGTAAACTACAACATGAACGGACTTGAGAAGTCTATTCATGAGTTGATCAACATGCTGGTCCAATACGAGGCAACGACCCACAAGTCGGCGCCGGCGGTATTGATAGGAGAGGCTTCGACCTCCAAGGCAAGAGGGCCGGACGCTGGAAGAGGAAGAAGGGCAAAGTGAAGACGGTTGTGGCCCCTGCTCGCGCTCCAGGCGTCCCTGTTGCTCCGGTTGGACCGAGCAAAGGGAAAGGGAAGGCCCATGGTTCTCAGCGGTCCAAGGCAAATGATGTCTGCATACATTACCAAGGGAAAGGGCATTGGAAGAGGGAGTGCCCATAACTCCTCTCCAACCCAGGTGTGTTTTGTGGTTGAAGTTAATCTGATTACTAATTTTGCTTCATGGGTATTGGATACCAGGTGTGGTGCTCACATCTGCAATGATTTGCAGGCACTGCAAAGAAGCAGAAGGCTAACCAAAGATGAGATGATCCTGAGGCTAGGCGATGGCAAGGCCGTTGCTGCGGAGGCCGTAGGATCACTAGAGTTAGCCATTAGTAGTCATGTTAGGATTGTACTGAACGACTGTTTCTATGTACCTAGCATGATTAAAAACATTGTTTCCATCCCGGTCCTTGATAAGGAGGGATATGAATTTGCCATCAATAAAAACGGTTTTTTCATTATCAAAGATGGTATTTCTCATTTGCTTGATACATTGGTTAACGGTCTGTACATACTTCAACAGTCTAATTGGATTATGACTGCAGAACACAAACGAAAACGTGATGATCATAATAATGCACAGATATGGCATGCGAGGTTAGGTCATATCTCTAAAGATAGGATAAGAAGGTTGGTGGACTCAAAGAGTCTAGAAATAGACGATTTGGACAACCTACCGACCTGCGAATCCTGTCTAAATGGAAAGATGACCAAGAAACCCTTTGTTGGACAAAGTACGCTAGCCAGTGGTCTGTTGGATTTGATCCATATAGATGTCTGTGGTCCACTAAATACTCAGGCTAGAGGTGGGTACTCGTACTTCATAACCTTTACCGATGATCACTCACGGTATGGTTATGTTTACCTGATGAGGTACAAGTCTGAAGCCTTTGGAAGGTTTAAGGAATACAGACTTGAAGTAGAGAACCAAACCGGTCGAAAGATCAAAGCCCTTCGGTCGGACCGAGGTGGAGAGTATTTGAGTGGTGAGTTTACTGATTATCTAAAAGAGAATGGGATTCTCTCTCAGTGGACCCCTCCTGGAACACCGCAGCTTAATAGTGTGTCTGAAAGGAGGAATCGGACCTTGTTGGACATGGTCCGATCCATGATGAGTTTTTACTGAACTACCCCTTTCCTTCTGGGGATACGCTCTTGAGACGGTGGCCAAAGTTTTGAACTTGGCGCCATCTAAAAGGTATCCCAGACGCCATATGAGATATGGCATGACAAGCCTGCCTCCTACAAATACTTGAAAATGTGGGGTTGCCCCGCATATGTCAAGAGATTAGTGGGAGATAAACTGGTATCGAGGTCTAGTTTATGCAGGTTCATCGGCTATCCGGAAGAAACTGCAGGGTATTATTTCTATGATCCCTCCGAGCAAAAGGTTTTTGTCTCGCGAAACGCAGTGTTCTTGGAAAAAAGGTTTTCCATCGGATAGTCGACGCGATGAGGTGCTCCTTGAGGAATCAAGTGAGGAACCCCAAGAGGCGGCAGTGACATCTGAGCCTGAAGTTCCCACTGATATTGTTCCAGTCCTCCATAGGTCGGCCAGAGTATCCCATGCACCTGATAGGTATGGATTTCTGGGCCTGACCAGTCAGTTGGATAATGATCCAAAGACGTACGGAGAAGCGATGTCGGACATCGATTCGGACAAGTGGCTTGAGGCCATGAAATCCGAGATGGACTCGATGGGTACAAACAAGGTTTGGACCCTAGCAGATCCACCAAAAGGGGTTAAACCCGAAGCTGGAACATACGTTTTGATGAAGTCATACGGGGATATGATTTCATCAAGAACGAGTCCGATCCTTGTGTATAAAAGAAGATCAGTGGGAGCTCAGTTGCGTTTCTGGTGCTTTGCGTGGATGACATCTTGCTCATTGGGAATGATGTTAAGATGTTGGCTACCACTAAAGCTTGGTTGTCAACGCAATTCTCCATGAATGATATGGGCGAGGCATCCTACATCCTTGGCATCAAGATCTACAGGAATAGATCTAGAAGGATGTTAGGAATGGCCCAGTCCAAGTACATTGAGAAAGTCTTGAAGAGATTCAACATGGAGAACTCAAAAACGAGGATTCCTTCCTATGAGGCATGGAATTAAGATATCCAAGAAGCAGTCTCCTAAGACTAATGAGGAGCTTAAAAGGATGTTGGACATCCCCTATGGTTCAGCCGCAGGCAGCATACAGTATGCTGTTCAGTGCACTAGACCTGATGTGGCTTTCGCTTTGAGCGTAACTAGCCGATATCACTTGAGTGCAGTCAAGACTATCCAAAAGTACCTGAAAAGGACTAAGGACATGTTCTTGATCTACGGCGGTGGAGGGTTGATACTGGAAGGCTATAGCGACGCTAGCTTCCAGTCGAATGATGATGATGCCAAGTCTCAGTATGGTTTTGTATTTAGACTAAATGGTGGCGTGGTTACTTGGAAGAGTTCCAAATAGGCTACCACGACGGACTCCACCAGAGAGTTTTGAATACATAGCGGCTTTGGAAGCTGCTAAGGAGTGGTTTGGTTAATGAGCTACATCCAAGGGTTGGATGTAGTACCTAGCATTGCTAAGCCTGTAATTATCTTTCATGATAACAACGGGGCGATAGCGCTAGCAAAGGAACCGAGATCTCATCACGATCCAAGCATATTCTTAGACGCTACCATCTACTTAGAGAGATGGATAGCAGGGCTGACGTTCGGTTGGACCGAGTCAGCTCCGCAGAAAACATAGCAGATCCACTAGCTAAGCCCATGTCGCAAGTTGCCCATACTCACCATCTGAATAAGAGGTTCGAGGTCAATGGGTGATTGGCTTTAGGTCAAGTGGGAGATTGTTGGAATAGGTGACCAGAAAGCCAATAGGTTTTGGCAATTTGTAACCTATCCGACAACTTGATGTGAATGTAATATTATTATGTGATGAATAAGATGAGTGTTCGTCACCAATGTTACCTTCTTTGTTGCGCTCATCTTACATTTGTTAAAATGGTGTTTAACTTATATCGCAACAAAGCCCACAGACCATGGATAACAACTCGTGCAGTTGGGCCACGCATTGGATGGTGGTCATGAAACCAACTGATTAAGAGTTGGGTCTGAAACGTTCCAAGTCGAGGACCTCGAGACAGGGCATCGAGAGTCCTATTGAGACTTGCGTCAAGAGTCGTGTTCATTGGATGAGTGCCGTGTTTCATCGGCGACAGGCGTGGGACGCCTACACGATCTTGATGGGTTGGTCGACTGGGGTCGAGCCGACTGGACTGACTCGCGGGGATCATCATATGGAAGCCTTGGAGGCTTGGTCGGTATGATTGATTTTCCCCGGTTCCGATAGTACGGGAGTAATCCTCAGACTTGAGGAATCATGGCAGTCACGTGCACAGGACGGCTGTATCTTGGATCTGGCGAGAGGTGATCATTCTGTAAGATGATCATTATAAGCCTTGTCCAGTGCAGTCGGAATGTGTAGCGAGGACGGTGGATTCCAAGAAAAGGATCCGTCCCCTGTCAGTATATGACAGAGGTATCTCCTATGCACTCGGAGACACGTACATGCTGTTTGAAGCTGTGGCCACAGTGGTTGATCGAACAGGGAATGGTTTCCTGTGTCGATGCAATGAAGCATACATAGTCTCGAGTATTAAGCATAGATGCCTAGTCAAGGATGGGAACCGACGCCCAATTCCATACCCTAGACTAAGGCTGGGAGACGGTAGACGGAAGGATCGTACCCGTACGGAATCGGCGCCTAAATGTTCACGCCAATTCACCTAGTCTCTAGTGCCATGGACCGTTGCTAGACGGCCACCCATGGTAACGGGCCCTTGTGGGACACGGGCCCAAGTCTAGCTGAGGGTGAACCTAAAGGGTCACACACAAATCACCGAGGAGGTTGAGAGATCGACTTGGAGTCAATCTCGAAGGATAAAATAAGTAATTGGATTACTTAAGGGAAAGTCCATTGGATGGACGGGCCCGATATTGTATCGGGCTTTCATTTAATCGGTAAATTGGATTTTCGATTAAATATGGAAAGTTGAGATGTTGAGACGTTGGATCTTTTAATTGGATTAAAAGATCAACGGGAATAATTTAAGTGGACATTAAATTGGATTTAATATTGGGTTCGTCGTAATTGGATTACGATAAAATCCGGTCCGTTAAATTATACCCGAGAGGAGAAATAATTCCTAATTTGGAATAGGAAGAAGTTGGACTTCTTCCCTTAATTAAACATAGCGGACATGCTCCCTTGGGGGAAGCAAAATCAGCCATGTTGCATGCTAGGTGGTATGTTGACTTGTCTCTTTTGGAAAGAGACAAATCAACTCCAATCAAGCTCTTCCCTTTTGGTATAATTTGATCATACCATAAATTTTGGTAGGCTTGATTGAAGAATTGATGGTGACTGATTGGAATGAATCTAGACATCCTTGGATGAACCTAGACACATTCCAACAATCACATTAATTATGTATATATATTAGAATATACAACACCTAGCACAAGTGATTCATTATTCATCTTTTTCTAGGAAAAAGAGAAGACAAAAATTCTCTCCTCTCTCTCAAAATTTCGTGCTCCCTCCCTCTCTTACACTTGTGTTCTTCACTTGATTTTGAATCAAGAAGAAGAACAAAGTAAGTTTAAGAGAACACTAATTCATAGTGTTCTTCTCTTAAACCGATTCCTTCCTAAACCCGTTCTTTTCTAGCAAGAAGAACGTGTGTTTCTTCCGGTGTGGTGTGGATCACCTTTGGAGAATCCATACGTTTGGATTTCGTGAGCATTCCGGAGAAGGAACAACGCTAGTAGCCGGGAGCATACGCTAAACAATCAAAGGTAACGGTTTATTACGCTTTGATTGATTTCATTTGTATATCTATGCCCTATGTGTTTAAATATATGTTTTAATATTTACACATCCTACATCGAACGCCCGGTTGAGCACCCAAGGGTACACCCCTTGGGATTCGCGTATTTTGAATTTGATTTAAATTTACGCAATTTCTCGCTTTCCTCGCTTCCGCTCGCGCTCCCGAGCGGATCCGCTTGTCCTTCACCTCGTTCATGCGGAGCATTATGGCGGAGACGTTGTGCAGCCTCTCATACTGCTTCTGGATGTCGTTAGACATCGAAGCCAGTACGATACTGCGTACTTTCCGGTTGTCCTCATGCATTTCTCGAACGTCAAACGTTCTTCAAGCGTGGACCCCTCCGGTAAGTCGCTTGGTGGCGGCTAGTCCAAGACGTAGCCTTGGTTCTCGAAACCGAGGACAATCCTCAGGTTTCTCAGCCATTCCGAGTAGTTCGTTCCGTTGAATTTGTTAGTCTCAAGAATCATGGTTAACGTGTTCTTAGACATATCTACATTAATGAAAATGTAAAGCAGAAATTAGCAGATGATGGTAATATTATTGTTCAAGTTGAAGACTTGGTCTTTTAGTCTTTAACCCTCCCACTATTTATACGAAATTCCGCCACTCTCAAGCGGAGTTTCGGGAAACCATTTCCTAGTGGGCTTGGGATCCACAAGCGTAATCTCCATGCCCCGCTTTTACGATTCACATGAAGAAGACCTTGTGTGAGATATCCAATATCATTCTCATCCAATGAGATTCCCATGATATTTTGCCTCACCTATTCGCATGGTTCCGAGGACTCCAAGCGAACCATGTTACTCAGTGTTAGGCCCGACCCATCAACCAAATCATACCTCAAACTGTCGCCCCCCACGACTCGTGAGACAGGAAAACAACGAGCGTAGTCTTTTTGTTCACAACAATAGTGCAGCTTTCCCCTAGTCCAAGTGTGCCACGACTCGTGAGACCACACTTGGGTAGTGGTAGCTTCCTCACCACATTGCTGTGGATGGAAGGCTCGGACAGACCAAAATACCATTTTGATCCAAGTCCGTTCTGGGCCTAATATTTAATTTGGTCCAACCAAATGAGAGTTTGTGTATGACCGAGACCTCATCACATTATTGTGTTTTAGCATGCATAAATATCCAATATTTAAAGCGATAAATAAATACGCCGCATGCAGAAAACATAGCATACCCCTGTTAGGATGATCACAAGCCCAACCTATACGACCCACTGAGCCCGCAGTGAGTCTATGGTCTGTCTAGGGTGGTCCTAAATTATTACAATAATAATAAACCCATTGTCATTCCAATGGGCCTTGAAGTGCTTCTCGTTTTACGCCTTGATGCTCCTCCTTGGGGTCTCCGACTCCAATTGCTTGTTAAAATTGAAACCTCACCCATCCTATCTACTCTCATTACAACTGAAAGTAATACATCGGTAATAAAGAAAACAAGCCTTAACATCATGAGGCTGAAAATACAGGAGATGATAGTCCCAAAAACAAGAGGCACGCAGGCCCCGCCCAACAGAAAATAAATGATCATACATTCATCCATACATAAGGTCTAGGGCTCTTGTGATCATCCCATGTTGATTCCATCAACTCACATAACATAATTATTCCAAATAATCATGCATAAATAACCAATGGATATTCCAAATACCCAAGTGATGTCCAACATCACAAAAAGCATAAATATACAAATAATATGCAAAATTCAAATTTTAAATTTAATGGACATTTTAAACAATGCATCCAATGCATTGTATTAATCCCAAATTAATTAAGCAAATTTAATTCAAGGAATAATCCAATTATCCCAAAATCAAAAATGCAAAATTAACATATTTTCAGAATATCGTGCAGAAAATACAGAAAATCGAATTTTTCGGAAAAAGTCGAAAAACGGCACAAAACGGCCCAGCCGTTGTGCTGGCCGGCCGCCCGCGCGCACAGGGCAGCGCGCGCTGGCAGCGGCCGGCTGCGCACAGCGCGCGCGCGCCGCCCCTGCGCAGCATCCGCGCGCGCTGGCCGAAGCCTAGCGCGCGCAGGCGCCCGCTGCCGACCGATCCGAATTTTTTTTTTTTTCCAAAACTGTTTCAGCACAATAACATTATATTATTCTGAAAATAAGCATGCAATTTTAGACCCAATCTAACAAAATTAAGCATGCCAAAAGTCCATTAAATCCAAACAATTGAATCATCATATTATTCATATATTTATGTAATCTAACATGCCAATAAAGCCATTTAAAAGCAAGTAGATCATGCCAAACACATAGATCTATGCCCCTTACATCGAACCGGGCTCTGATACCACTTGGAGGACAAGCGGATCCGCCCGGGAGCGCGAGCGGAAGCGAGAAAAGCGAGAAATTGCGTAAATTTAAATCAAATTCAAAATACGCGAATCCCAAGGGGTGTACCCTTGGGTGCTCAACCGGGCGTTCGATGTAGGATGTGTAAATATTAAAACATATATTTAAGCACATAGGGCATAGATATATAAATGAAATTAATCAAAGCGCAATAAACCGTTACCTTTGATTGTTTAGCGTATGCTCCCGGCTACTTGCGTTGTTCCTTCTCCGGAATGCTCATGAAATCCAAACGTATGGATTCTCCAAAGGTGATCCACACCACACCGGAAGAAACACACGTTCTTCTTGCTAGAAAAGAACGGATTTAGGAAGGAATCGATTTAAGAGAAGAACACTATGAATTAGTGTTCTCTTAAACTTACTTTGTTCTTCTTCTTGATTCAAAATCAAGTGAAGAACACAAGTGTAAGAGAGAGAGGGAGCACAAAAATTGAGAGAGAGGAGAGGATTTTTGTCTTCTTTTTTTCCTAGAAAAAGATGAATAATGAATCACTTATACTTGGTGTTGTATATTCTGATATATATACATAATTAATGTGATTATTGGAATGTGTCTAGGTTCATCCAAGGATGTCTAGATTCATTCCATCAATCACCATCAATTCTTCAATCAAGCCTACCAAAATTTATGGTATGATCAAATCATACCAGAAGGGAAGAGCTTGATTGGAGTTGATTTGTCTCTTTCCAAAAGAGATAAGTCAACATACCACCTAGCATGAAACATGGCTGATTTTGCTTCCTCCAAGGGAGCGTGTCGGCCATGTTTAATTAAGGAAAGAAGTCCAACTTCTTCCCATTCCAAATTAGGAATTATTTCTCCTCTCGGGTATAATTTAACGGACCGGGTTTTATCATAATCCAATTACGACGAACGCAATATTAAATCCAATTTAATGTCCACTTAAATTATTCCCGTTGATCTTTTAATCCAATTAAAAGATCTATCGTCTCAACATCTCAACTTTCCATATTTAATCGAAAATCCAATTTACCGATTAAATGAAAGCCCGATACAATATCGGCCCGTCCATCCAATGGACTTTCCCTTAAGTAATCCAATTACTTATTTTATCCTTCGAGATTGACTCTAAGTCGATCTCTCAACCTCCTCGGTGATTTGTGTGTAACCCTTTAGGTTCACCCTCAGCTAGACTTAGGCCCGTGTCCCACAAGGGCCCGTTACCATGGGTGGCCGGCTAGCAACGGTCCATGGCACTAGAGACTAGGTGAATTGGCGTGAACATTTAGGCATCGATTCCGTACGGGTACGATCCTTCCGTCTACCGTCTCCCGGCCTTAGTCTATGGTATGGAATTGGGCGTCGGTTCTCATCCTTGACCAGGCATCTATGCTTAATACTCGAGACCACGTATGCTTCATTGCGTCGACACAGGAAACCATTCCCTGTTCGACCAACCACTGTGGCCACAGCTTCAAACAGCATGAACGTGTCTCCGAGTGCATAGGAGATACCTCTGTCACATACTGACAGGGGACGGATCCTCTTCTTGGAATCCACCGTCCTCGCTACACATTCTGACTGCACTGGACAAGGCTTATGATAATCATCTTACAGAATGATTACCTCTCGCCAGATCCAAGATACAGCTGTCCTGTGCACGCGACTGCCATGATCCTTCAAGTATGAGGATTACTCCCGTACTATCGGAACCGGGGAAAACCAATCATACCGACCAAGCCCCCAAGGCTTCCATATGATGATCCCCGCGAGTCAGTCCAGTCGGCTCGACCCCAGTCGACCAACCCATCAAGATCGTGTAGGCGTCCCACGCCTGTCGCCGATGAAACACGACACTCATCCAATGAACACGACTCTTGACGCAAGTCTCAATAGGACTCTCGATGCCCTGTCTCGAGGTCCTCGACTTGGAACGTTTCAGACCCAACTCTTAATCAGTTGGTTTCATGACCACCATCCAATGCGTGGCCCAACTGCACGAGTTGTTATCCATGGTCTGTGGGCTTTGTTGCGATATAAGTTAAACACCGTTTTAACAAATGTAAGATGAGCACAACAAAGAAGGTACCATTGGTGACGAACAGTCATCTTATTCATCACATAATAATATTACATTCACATCAAGTTGTCGAATAGGTTACAAATTGCCAAACCTATTGGTTTTCTGGTCACTTATTCCAACAGAGATATTTGATGTGAGAATATTAAAACTGCTTGGTTAAAAGACAAGTATTTGCAAGATTCAAGTCAGACCCTAAGGATGTGATTGGTATGAGGGAATGAGTTAGGAATGTAATGAATATTCCTAATCTTATTCCAAACACATGTATAGTACAACTTTGGAATAGGAATACTCATTCCGTTGGGAATGCCCATTCCCATAAATATGGGATTAGCCATTCCCTCATTTACCCACAGTTTTAGCTATTTCCAATAGATTGAGAAATAGATTTTTTTTTTTTTTTTATATTCCTAAACTTACTTTTTAATAAAGTTATAATTGCAAAATTTATAGTCACAAAAATTGTATATTATTGTGAGTACATTCAATAAAATGAATTTCAATATAAAATATTTAAATATGTGCTACCAAAATATAAAATATATAATATCAAAATTTTAAATTTTTAAATATTTAATTAAATATAAAATATAGTTATTAACATCTTTATACGCATTTTACCAAATGTTTTGAACTAAAAAATCTATCACAAGCTACATATGACTGGTTATCTAAAAAAACCACCTACACAATAGAGTAAATCTCACTTCACTCAACTTTCAAGCGGTGACATGTTGCTTAATAACGTATGTGAAACATGCATGCATTTTAGAAGCAAGGAAAAAGCCCATTCTAACTAGGTTGGAATGGATAAGAGAGTACCTAATGAGAAGAATGTAGGAGAATAGAGATAGAACTGGTAATGGCAGGGTGTAATATGTCCTAAATTCAACAAATTCTGTAGAAGCGCATTTCAGAAGTGTCTGATTGTAATCCTATTAAATCAGATGATAAACATTACCAGATATCATGTTTTGAAGGTAGCCATCATTGCATAGATTTGAGTGTAAAAAGTTGTAGTTGTAGAAAATGGCAACTTTTTGGAATACCATGCGAGTATGCATGTTGTGCAATACTTCATCAAAAACTTGATCCTGTGGATTTTGTGCACGCATATTACTCTATTTACATGTATAAGAGTGAATATGCACCTGCCATTATACCAATGAGTCATGAGGGGCTATGGTCTGAGTCCTATGTCATACCTCATCTTCCAAAAAATTTTGGAAGGGAAGCAGGGAGACCAGCAAAGGCTAGGAGAAGAGAACCGAATAGCGGAGAATGAAGAACAACAAACAAAAGGCAAGGCTTAAAAAACTGAAAAGACACCAGAAAACAGCCTATTGTAGGATTTGTGATGAGCCTTGACACAATACAACAGGGTCTTCAGAAAGAATGGGTGTCCAACATTCATAATGTCAGAATAGGTGACCGTGAAGCCAATCCTATTAGGCTTATGTAACCTATTTCTGACAATTTGGTGTTTAAATAAAGTTCATGAATAAAAGTGATATTCATATTTTGCATTTATTCTTTATTTGTATTCACTTAACTGCTTTATATTACAAACTGTTCAACGCACAAAAAAAATCCATAGACCGAAAGCTTAATCCAAGAAATTGGACTGCGCATAGGATGACAGGTCATGAAATCAGTTTTTGTGGACCGGTCTGATATACACCAAGTCGAAGGATCTCGAGATAGGGTATCGAGAGTCCATTTGAGACTTGCGCTAAGCGACTGCAGTCACGTTTCATCGACAAGTGATGAAGGTCGTCCATGCAATGTTAGTGGGTTAGCCAGCTTGGTGCCAGCTGACTGAGGTGACTCGTGGGAATCGTCATATGGAATACCTTGAGTGGGTTGGTCGGTATGACTTGAATTCTCGATTCCGGTAGTACGGGTTTGATCGTCGGACTTGAGGGACTATTGTGGTCACATACACACCGTGGTTGTATCATAGATTTGGCAAGAGGCTACCAAGTCAAGAGACTGAGTTGTCATAAGCCCTATCTAGTGTAGTCAAGGTGTGTAGTGTGAACAGTAGGTCCTAATAAAGAATCCGTGTCAATAGGATTGATAGTAATGTCTCACTTACACTCTGAGACTCGGCCTCTAGTAAATCTGTGGCCACAGTAACTGAGCAATGGGATAAGATCCCTATGACGTTTGGTATGGACGAGCCAAGGCTGTAGTCATGAATGGGTACCGACACATACTGTCCACACCCTAGACTATGGTTGTGAGATGGAAGACGGAAGGACAAACGTACTAAAGAGCCAAATGTTCACGCCATAAATATTCACCTAGTCTCTAATGTCGTGGACCGTTGCTAAACGGCCACCCATGGTGACAGACGATTTTTCCATCATAGGATGATTGAAAATTCAGCCATGTCTAGCTGAGGGCGATCTAAAGAGTCACACACAATCCATGGGTGGCGGAGGAATTACTTTGGAATTAATTCCAAGAGGTAGAACAATTTAATTAGATTGACTTGGTTCACTTTTCTTGTATTGTTAATTATTTAATTAGATTTAATGAAATTAACTAATAAATTAAATTTATTAAATTGAGGAAATAGGCTTAAAATAGTTATTTAATTATTTAAAGCATTAGGGATTATTTTTATTTAGATTTAAAATATTCTATGGAATCCATCTAAGAGATGGACGGACGAGATTAAATGGAGAGGTCAATGGCCAAGATCAAGTTTGACTTAGTCTTTTACCTAAGTTGACTAGGATTTGACTTGGTCAAAAATCCTAGTCAACTTAGGTTTCTCTATGAGAGTTTGAAGAGGACTAGGAGAAGTCCCATTCTATAAATACTCATAGAACACACACCTCAAGGTGTTGAAACTCTAAGCACACACACACACACACACACTCGACCACCTCTCTCTCCCTCTCTCTCGGCCGACCCCTCTCCTCTCCTCTCTAAGAAATTATTTCTAGCTCCTTGTTTTGATACAAGAGAACTATAGGCAAATCGATCATGTTAATTCATAATGCTAGGTCGATTTGTCTTCCTATATAAATTCCTCTTGATTTTGTGCTAGCATGGGGGATCAAGATCCGATGAATTGGGTGGACAATTTAGAGGGTTCCTGATTTGAAATCTTGGTAGCAAAACCTAGAACAACGCACGTAGCAGTTTGAAGAAAACGACAACGGGTAGGTTTCACGCTCCTTCATTACAACCCTATAGTCACCATGAGATTGCATGTTTTATTTTGATCATGAGATACACCGAAAACCCGAGAGGTTCAAGGGAACACCCCCTTGAACGTGTATTTACTTTCCGTTTAAGCATATTTTATTTTTCATTTTTTTAATTTATCGTGCTTCCTCAATGTGCTCCCTCCTGGGACGATCCACGCATGCTTTCACACAAGTGGTATGGCCTGTTTTTACTCAAATTCTTTTTTTGATAGTCCTTGTATTTATAAGTGTTTTTTTGTCGCCTTCAGGAGACTTAAGTTCAAGAAACACCTGAATGTCCTACAAAATCCATTCTTGCTCGAGATCCCTCTGTTAAAGTTAGAAAGCACCAAATTCTGTCTTGATATTTGCTTCAAATGTTTGTTGACATTTTCTTTTTTTTTGTTAAACACAGAAAAGAGAAGGGAAGAATACAACTATTGCAGTAGTAAGGAGAAGCACAAGGATAAATGCCCATGCTGTAAGTGTCTGCAAACTTAATGCAGTTTCTAACTATATGGTCAGAAAAATTTGATTTTGGGGTTTTGTGTAGGCAACTTCTGCAAATGAGGAACACCTAACCATACTACCTCCAATACAAGGAGAAGGAACTGAAGAAGATGAAATGGGAGGAAGTAGTGGTCACACAAGAACAAAATCCACCACTAACTGAAGTTACTTTGCCATACAAGACTGGCCCTTCCATGTTCCAACAACTAGGAATGTCCAATCAAATTTCAACTCTACAACCAAGAGTCCGAATTTGTGCTCCTCCACAATGATTGGCAACGAATACAATCCAGTATTTTCGTCCACACCAAGGCTCTCATCACACATGAATCCAATTATAAAGAAAGGGGGACAAAAATTCATGAATTTAAGTCAAAATCCAAAACAAAATTGACTTGTAATTGTGTTGTTTTTTGAAGCTAGTTTCTCTGACTTGGTGCAGTTTTTGAACATAGTCTTAGTGTAGGCTTTGAACTAGTGACTTAGTGCAGTTTTTTAACATTGTCTTGGTGCAGTTTTGGAACTAGTGACTTAGTGTAGGTTTTGAACTTTGAAAGGTCAATGCATCTGTTTTCTTTTGCAATGTAAACAAAGTTACCTACATAGATTTTGTTCTTTGCAATGTGAAGAATTTGATGTTTCCTTTCAGTTGTTGAAGATATTCCATTATGTTTCAGTTGTTCATTAACTCATTATCCAAATAACATCAAAATTTGAAAATCTGAAAAATTTGCAACTTCATTAACAGAACAATATTGCTCTTCATCAAAATTTGCAAATTTGGACTTCAAAGTACTGGAAATGATGAGTTTCTTACACAGTGAAAGTAAGTTCTACAAAAATACACAATATAGCACATAAAAGCTACTTTCAAGCATCTTCATCTTCGTGGCTTTGCTATTCTTCGTACACAAGTAGCACAAAAATAGCACAATGCTTACGAGTGCCAAACAAATTTTAAGCATTTTTCTGTTTCTCTTCTTCATCTTCTCAACTTCTTCTTCCAAAATATTAATACTCCCTCAACAGATGACACATTACGGGATCTTCCCACTCCAAGAACCTACAACCTCTTCTCTGCCATATTAAAAAAATAATTATCGTTCTACCAACAATATAAAAAAAATGAAGAAAATCTTCAAACCGTACCTTGTAGTCTTGACAGCAATGAAACCTTCTACAAGGGTTTTCATCTGGCACCATAATGTCCGCAACACCAGCAGCTTCCAACAATGGGATTCCACCCAATTGCTCACCGACGACATCTACGGTTCTGCTAATATTGGGGAACCTTCGAATTGGGGTTCTCGAAAAATGGGGATGCCTATTCTTATAACAAATTGGGGAAAAAAATTTCCTCTCAAACAGGTCAGCAAGTGATGTGGCATGGACAACCATGTCACTCCTTTTCTTTTTTTTGGTTTTTTTTTTTTTGTCAGCACATACTCCTCTTCCCTTTTCCACGTCATCACTTGATCAACCAATGAGAGAAGAATCCCCAATTTTTCTGCACCATGTAAGGCTCATGTGCGATTTTCCGGCGACTTATAATTTTCCCGGCAATAGAAGTACTAAGATTTCCAGAAAATAAAAGCTACAGGACCATTTTGGTACCCTAAATATTTAAAGGACTAAATGCCAACAAGGTCAAGTTACAGGATGAATTTTTCATTTAATCCTTAACAATCATGGTAAGTGTTTTGTTCATGGTAAGTGTTTTGGAGCTACGACAACGGAAGGGTTGTCTGTACAAGAACATGGAGTGATGATGTTATCCCTCGCGGAGAAGCTCAAAAGACCTCCATGTCAGTCTTGAAAGAGAGATGTACATTGACGTGATCCTTCAAGTCTCTTCCTTCCTCCTACGAACCTATTATTATCAACATGAATGAGTTTGAAAGAGATCTTCATAGGTTGATAATTATGTTGGTCTAGTATGAGACAACGGTTGGTAAATTTTGCGCCATCGATACTCGTAGGAGAGGCTTTAACCTCTATAGCGAAAGGCCAGGGTGCCTGACACCAAAAGGGGAAGAAGACTGAGGTAACATCGACTGGTAGCACTTCGAGTGTTGTTCCTATGACACCGCAAGGCGGAGGTAAAGGAAAGAGGAAACTGGTTTGGCGGTCAAGTTCAGGATTCCTAAGAATGTATTCATTTATTGCCATAAAAGAGGGCCATTAGAAGTGGGAGTGTCCTAAACCCCTCTCCAATGAAGGTAAATTTGAGTTGAGTATTGACATCATCACTCTACTCTCTTTGGTATTGGATACGGGTCTCGTCACAATCTGTGGGTGGTTTGCAAGTGGTGATGAGGAGTAGAAAGCCAAGAATAGTTCTACGATTCAAATAGTCTATTGGACAGGATCCAACAAGACAACTGTAGGTTACTGAATACACAAGACCATAAGGGGGTTCAGAAGTCTAAAGGTCCCATTTGAGGTGTGGAAATTAGATACCAGATGGTGAACCGAAAATGATCGCCAAATTAAACCTATTTCGATAGGATCAAAAAGGTCGTGTATTTAGTGGGAGTCCTTGAGCATGCAGTTGAGAATGAAATTCTCAATGAAATGCTTCCTGTAAAAGCCAAGTATGACGGTCTCTAATAAAGGGAGGGATCGAGGCTCGTTGGACGGAGGTCGATCGAAGTGTCACCAAATTACCTTAGCCCGTGTAGATGTGGACTCAAAAATTGCCAACATGAGGAACGTGGCATTTTGCTACGAGTCACGCACTACGGTACCATGGTTTAGCAAGCCTGTGTCCCGATAAAGTCCTTGAGCATGTAGGAGGATCCTACATACGTCAAGGGACTAGTGAGTGACAAATTAGACTCAGCGTCTGATTTGTACATGTTTACTGTAGAATAATGCTACGTTGCTTATGATCGACTTTCTTACTTAACTGATCATATTCTAGTCCCCTTGAGAACAAACCCGAATGTCGTAGAGGTACGAGTGATCAGGATAAGTTCAGTCAAATTTGGATAGTGATCGAAACGACCTACGGGATGTAATGTTGGACATCATAGTCGGGTTTTTGGAGAGGAGCCATAGAATCCGCTAGGAAATTCAAACAAGATTTGAAAAACCGCATAGCTGTAATAATCATTTTGACGAGCTCATGTGGAGTATAACTCGGTCTTGAAAGACGTAGGTGATCAGTGGGAGTACAAATTATGTTCCAAGTGTTTAAGTGTGTAATGTCTTGTTCATCATGGATGAATTCAAAGACGTTAGGCATCACTAAAACACAACCGTAGCTCACGAAAATTCTCCATGACATTTTAGGGATCCCACATACATATCGTGGATTGAGCTGTTCAAGACTCAGTCATGATAGACTGATGAGAAAGCTCAGATATGTAGAGGGAAGCTATTCGAGACGCAGTCGTGGTTGGACTAATGAGAAAGCTTAGATAATATGAATAAAGCATTAAGCCATTCAAGACTTAGTCATGGTAGACTAATGAGAAAGCTTGGATGATGAGTATCCCTTACATCTTAACCCTAGATAAAACATTATGAGAGATGTTTAATCTGTGCATGGGATCTGATGTTGAGTGTGCTTTGTGCATAACACAACAAAAATCGGTAATGCACTGAGGAGTTGAAGACAGCAGTCAAGAACAATCCTTAGTACTCCAATAAGGACTAAAAATGTGTTCTCGATGCAACCGTCTATGGAGAGTTGTTTTGGGAAGGTTAAAGCGATACTACCTTGCCAAAACATAGTGAAAACGGTTAGTCTCAAAAGTATGCACAATCAAGCTTAATGATGATTATGGTAGCTTAAAAGGATTTTCAAGTGGGATACCATAAGGGCTTCATCAAAAGTCGATTGCACTGGATAATGGTTATGGATGAAATCCGCGTCCATGGGTCGGATGTGGTGCGTAGCACGACCGAGCCAATGGTCGCCTAGGTGGCGGACAACCAGGCTATGGCAAAAGTTATGGCCTGAGATCTTAACACAAGATCTACGAAAAATTTCTTAGAGAAACCACCGTCTCCAGGCGGTAATGGTAGAGGTAACACGATTGGACGGTATTACTTCTGTAGGAAATATAGCAGACTCACGAGACCTCAGTTGGTATCGTAGATGACTCATGCTCAGAAGCGTCTGAATAGAGTTGTTAATTGACTTAATGGTCAAGTGGGAGATTGTTAGAATAGGTGACCAGAAAGTTAATGTGGTTGGTTGTTCTGAGAACTATTCATGAATCTTTGAATGAAAGTAATGTTATATTGATGAATGTAGTAAGGATTCTTCATTGGTAATGATGAGTTTGTTGTGCTTACTGCTAATATTGAACGTGGTTTCGGTGTCACAATACACACCCAAAGACCGAACATATGAATCCAAGAAGTTGGACTGCATGTAGGTTGGTGGTCATGGAACTAACTTTTGTGGACCGGTCTGAAACACTCCATATCGAGGACCTCGAGATTGGGTAGCGAGGGATTTGCACTAATAATTGCATTCATTGGATGAGTACCGTATTTCATCGGTGACAGACATTATACGTCTATGCAATATTAGTGGGTTAGTTGACAAGGGTATCGGCTGACTGAGGTGAGTCGCGGGAATCATCATATGGAAGCCATACGGGCTTGGTCGGTATGACTTGTATTCGCAGTTCAGATAGTGCGGGATTAGACCTCGAACTTGAGAAATCATGACAGTCGCTTACATACAAAGGCTATATCTTAGACCTGGGAAGCGGTGATTGTGTCGTAAGACATAGTCGTCATAAGCCTTGTCCAGTGCAGTCAGAGTATGTAGTGAGGACGGTGGATTCCAAGACATAATCTGTCCCATGTCAAAGATTATGACATCGAGATCTGCTATGCGCTCTGAGATGGTTTAGACTCTCAAAGTCTATGGCCATATCATTTGATTGAGTGGGAAGGATTTCCTACGTCAATCATAGAGTTAAACATACCTCAAGTTTGAAGTATAGATGCCTAAGTCAAGGATGGGAATCGACATCCTATTCCATGCCCTAGACTAAAGCTGGGAGACTGGCTACAGTAGGACCAAACCTATATTTAACTTAAAGCCTAAATGTTCACGCCACATATTCACCTAGTCTTCAGTACCATGGACCATTGCTAGACGACCACCCATGGTGACAGACTACTTTGGTTATAAGATAACAAGAAGTAGGTCTAAGCATAGCTAAGGATGAACCTAAAAGAGTCACACCCGATTCACCGGATGTGTAAGAAATAATTTGGAATTAATTCCAGGAGAAGGTTTAATTTAATAGGATTAAATTATACTTCCTGGAGATTTAAGCCTTCATGGATTAATTGGATTAATCGGGCTTGAATTCATAAGTTCGATTTATGGATTCAATGAGCATGGGCTTTCTTTTTAATTAGTTTATAAGAGTAAATTAATTAATGAGCTCGGAATATTAAATAGGATCTGATATAAAGCCTATTGAACCTTTGGACTATTTGAATTAGATTTAAATAAGCTCATTCCATAAAGCCCATCAAGGATGGATGAACAAGATTTGATTTAGAGGTTTTGAGATGGAGGGCTAGGATTCATCCTAGGATGATGTTTTGACTAGGTCAAATCCTAACTCAACTTGGATTTGACTGGGTCAAATTCCTAGTTGATTAGGATGTCTCTCTTTGTAAAAGGTTGAGTAGGATTAGGAATTCTAGTTCCTTATAAATACTCAAACACAAACACACACATCAGACATGAATCTCTACACACAATTATGCCATCTCCTCTCTCCCTCTCTCTCTCTCTCTCTCTCTCTCTCTCTCTCTCTCTCTTTCTCTCGTCTACCTTCCTCACTCTCTCCAAGATTTTCTTTTTTCTTCTTGATTCGTTCAAAGTAGAACATAAGAGACATCGGTAGCGTTTAATCAATAGCGTTATATTGATGTCTTTTCTCCCCTAAACGACTTCTTGCTAACACGGAATTCGTTGGTATCCGGTGAAGCGTGTGGATAATTTTACAAGAGTGACGTTCTCTTTACATTTCTTGTTCCTCCAAATTCTATGGCCTCCATGTTGTGTACTTTCTTGAACATGAGATACACCGAATGCCCGAGAGAATCAAGGGCACACCCCTTGATCCGTTATGCATGTTGATGTATGCTTTAATTACATTTATTTTATGCTTTACGATTTTATATCACGCAATCCCTCGCTTCCGCCGCGTCTCTCCCAGGCTGATCCATCTTACATCCTCCATACAAGCTGGACACCCATAATACCAGCGGTACTCCATCCAAACGCCATCTCATAAGCGGGTAGACCGTTCAACGCATCATGAAAACCTAGTTGGTGGCATTATCGTGTGTCCGGACACCACATGCAATAATTGCAATAGCTCCTCAATCTATGACTCTATGTACACATTGATCAGATACTTCGGATTAGATGGGCCGGGGATCACCATCGTCGAGAACATATACTCAAACTTTATGCACATCCCGGGTGAGAGATTGAACGGTATAAGTATAACTGGTCAACGTGACTACATACGACCATACTGCTCGTGTGGCGCCAACCCGTCTATGTACAACCCCAGCCTAACATTACGAGGCTCCAATGCGAAGTCCGGATATGTCTAGTCGAAATGCCTCCAAGCCTCTGCGTCAGACGGATGGCACATGGAGCGCTCCTCCATCTGATGTATAGCATGCCACGTCATGTGTTCCGCAGTCACTGCCGAAACACACAACCTCTGCAGTCGGGAGTAAGCGGTAGTTACCTAAGAACAACATACGAGGACTTCTCGTGGTGGGGTCACGCTGCCTGGTCAGCTTGTACCTAGCATCTCCATAAAAGTTGTAGTATTCTAGATTAATGTCATCCTTCCAGTAGAGCATGCAACCGTTTTTACACGCATCAATCATCTCAATAGGTAAACCCAAGTCTCTTATCAATTTCATCGTACTAAGTAATCCGGGGAGCGGGAGGGGGGAGGAGTGTGATCGCGAGGCATTATTTGATCAGCCCACTAGCACAACCGATCATATATTCGCTCAAAAATATTTCCCTCGGCCTTGATATTCACCAAACTAGTAATTGTCGCTAACTGAGATTTGGTACAACTGCTCCATAACGGCTGGTCGGCAGCCTGCACTACATCGAAGAAACAGTCTGACAACTCTAACACATAATCGTAAGGCCCACCCCCGTATCATAAACTAGTACTGGCATCAGTAGGCTAGGACCTCGTACCATCATCAGGCACACCCTCCTGGTAAATAGAAAAATAAGCTGGTCCAGCCGCATCATAAACCATCCTCTCCGCCCAATCCATCTGTTGTTCATCACCCCAATGCGAAGTACCCTCCTCCGGAGCAGCTAGGGCTTGCTCCTCTTGTACTGCAGGGGCGGTCACAATATCAAAGTACTCTTGCACCCTCTCCTTGCCATGCAAAGTCCAATTATAATATTCCGGCATAAACCCTCTCCTATATAAGTCAAAATTGACCTCATATAGTGTTTTGAACCTTTCATTTTTGCACTTCGCACACGGCACCTAATCTTATCTCTGTCCATATGTCTAATCTAATACTTAGCCCATTCTATGAAAGTGTTAACACCATCCTCAAACTCCAGCGTAAGACCCGCCTATTTAGGGGTTCTTCACATACATCCATCTTTTCAATTGCCTTAACATGATGATAACTACATATACGCATACATATATATAGTTATATTTCAACCTATAAAAATAACAAAACTATAATAGTTAAACAACATTTTATTTAAAAAAAAAAGGGTTCAAGTTGTTATGTGGTCAAACAACTCATGAGATCAACAGTAGCCATTCCAAATGACGCAATTCTAACCGATCAAGTGTATATGCACAAATTGTGGCAGAGAGAGATTACGAGTGTGTGTGGTTAATCAAGACTAAAACAAATAAAATAAAATGAAATGGAAACAACACGAAACACACACACACACACACACACACACACATATATATATATATCTAAGATAATATGGATTGGCTTTTGGAACGGCCTTTGTGGTGACAAACTAGTCGTTGGAATATGACCATCTAAATATAGCCGTTACACTCATCCATTATTAGAACAATCTTTGTAACACATGTATCTTCCTGACACAACCTTCAAATTGGAATGGTGTCTGCAACGGATTTGTTTTGTTATATTTTTCAATGATTTTATATACGTCTGTTGGTACAACTTTGGTGCTTTTTCTACTGTGGTTCCAATTATAATATGGTCGTTACAAAAAGAATAGCACATTTGTAATGGTCAACACTTTTGTACCAGTGCTTGTAACGAACACTAAATATAAAATATTTGGTACGGCCTCGCTGTGCAGATATTGGAACGATCTATGTTCACAAAATGATAAGTAGTTACAAAGTCAAACAGTCATTCCGAAAGCCAACAACCTATAACGGTCATAATTTTGTAGCGGCTATATGCACAACACAGTTTAGGAACGACTTTTGTATATAAATTGCCACTCCAAACGAAAAAATCTATTCAGGCAAAAACCTTGATGTCAGCATACAATTTTTGTTCCCAAAAATGTTAGAATGGTCGTGCATATTGGAATGGCCACATGGTCATTCCAACGGATCCGTTACAAATCCCACATTGTTTTGTAGTGTAGTAAGAACAAAATATTTTTCTTCCTTTTGTTTATGTTCTGTTAGGAATTTTTTTTAAATCACATTTACATCGAATTTTAGTTTGGGGAATTAAATATTTACTGTGATAAAAAGATAATTTTCTCACATTTGATCCATGCTTTTATGAGGAAATTAGAACTCATCATATTATGAAATGTCAAATGTGAGGAAAAAAAATTTCCGCATATTAACCTTTCTCATATGATAAAATTTAATTTTCCTCATATAAAATTGGTCACATAAAAAAAATATTTTTTGTAGTGAATGAAAAAAATCATATCATGTATGCAAAGTTACACCTCAGAAACACAAATTACATTTTAATCTATCTTACTACAAAAGTCATTTTACAAGGAATAAGTGATTTAATTGATTTTCATTTGTCCTTTAACCTGTTTTCCTCTTTAAAATATTTATTATATATCACATTTTATTTAATTGGTTTCATTTGTCATCTAACTTGTTTTTATACGACAAGTGAATTAACTAATTCTCATTTATATCTATGCTATGAAATTTCTCTATGCATTAATCCTTTCAATTTTATGAATTTTTCTACTTACTTCGTGTTATATCATAAGGGTATTTTTGATATAGGTGTATTATATTATAAATATAATAGAGAAAAATATTAACATGAGTAAATAAGTATAAAGTGAAAGGTAATTAATATGAGTAAATATGAATAATGTAAATAGCTAATGGGAGTAAGTAATAAATGTAAAAAGTAATTAGTATGGGTTAAAAGTAAATGATGCCAGAGTTCATCTTTATTCACTATGTCTCGGATAAAGTGACCATTCACTAACTCTCGGATAAAGTATATTATTCCTAAGGATAATTATGTAACCATAATAATATTAAGTAAATTCACCTTCATTCACTAACTCTCGGATAAAGTGATGCCGAAGTTCAACGTTCTTGGATCTTGCATGAACGACTGACTTTTTCGCCATAGTTATTCCAAACATATTGTCGCAAAAAAATGTAGTTGGCTCACTTTGCTCAAAATCCAGTTCTTTCAAAATCCCCCTAACCCAAATTGTTTTGCATGTTGCTTTCGTGGCTGCAATATACTCAGCTTCAGCTGAAGATAGTGCAATTGATTTTTGCATTTTTGAACTCTATGATATCATATTTATGCCAAGCAAAAATGTACACAAAAGTACTTTTACGATCATCAATGATCCAACCCAGTCACTGTCGGTATACCTACAAGCTTGCAATTTTCTTCTTTTTTGAATCCAACACCTTGATTCTTTGTATCCTTTAAGTACCTTAGAATCCTTTTTGTTGTTGCAAAGTGAGTTTTACTTGGTTCGTTCATGAACCTGGAGAGAAGGCTTACTGAATGAGTGATTTCAAGCCATGTGTTGAGATAAAGCAATGTTCCGATAAACTTCCTGTAGAGAGAAGGATCAATTTTCTCAGCATCATCATGAACATGAACCTTCTCATTTAACACATAGGAGTTGAGATTGGCTTGCAATGATTCATATTGAACTTCTTGAGAAGATCATCAATATACTTTTCATGTGATAAAAAGGTTCTTCCTAGGCTTTCACTTGAATTATGAGAAAATATCTCATAAGACCGAGATTGGTTATCTCAAACTTTTCTATCAATTTCTTTCTGAACTCTTCCACTAAGCTTGAATTTGTACCAAAGTAGATAATATCATCCACGTATAACTATGAGAAAAATTATTTTCAACTTTATGCATGTAGAGGGAATATTCACTTAAGCTACGATTAAAGCCACTTTCAACGAAATAGCTATTGATCTTGCTATTCCACGCACGGGGTGCTTGCTTAAGCCCGTATAGATCTTTCTTCAAACAACAAACTTTTTGTTCTTTGCCTTTGACAATGAATCCTTTAGGTTGCTCGACATAAACTTCTTTTTCAATTTTGCTATTTAGAAATGTTGATTTTACATCAAGTCGATAAACTTGGAACTCCAATTAAGCGGCAATGGCAAGAACTGTGCGAATTGTTTCAATTCTAGCAACTGAAGCAAACGTTTCTTTGAAGTCGAGTCCATGTTGCTGAGAGAATACCCTTTAGCCACAAGTCGAGCTTTATATTTCTGAATCGAACCATCTTGATTGAACTTGATTTTGAAGATCCACTTGAGCCTGATAGTCTTATTTCCTTTAAGCAAATCAACGAGTTCTCACGTTTCATTCTTTTTTTATAGTGAGACATTTCTTCATTCATCACATTTGTCCAACATTCGACTTTTGAAGCATCTTCAAAAGATTGAGGCTCGCTAGCAAATAAAACTTGCTCGGTTGATTCATAAATTTCACTTAGTGGACGTAACTTTCTTGGTAGGACTTTGTTTGTCGAAGTCACCTTCACTTCTTTGGATTTCACCATTTTGGACTTGAGAAGGTCCAGCCTGAGATGTAAGTGGATCATGATAATATTAAGATTCTACAATCTGCTTTTCTTTGAAATTCCAAACTGCACTTTCATCAAATATCGCGTCCCATGAAACAATGATTTTTCTTGTAGAAGGATCAAGAAGACTTTACCCTTTTGAATCATCGTTGTAGCCAACGAAAATAAGCTTCTGGCCGTTTTAATCAAAATTTTCATGCCTTTGAGATGGAATGAAAGCATAAGCAAGGCTGGCAAAGTCTATAACTGGTTTCTTTTTGTACCAGGCTTCATCTAGAGTTCTGTTTTTTACTGCTCTTGTAGGCGATTGATTTAAAATGTACACAGTTTTGTGTACAACTTCTGCCAAATAAAGGTTTGGAATGCCTTTATCTTTGAGCATGCTCCTTGCCATCTCTACAATGGTGCGATTTTTCCTTTTGGCTACACCGTTTTGCTGAGGAGTGTAGGTCACTGGCAACTGTCTTTTTATTCCATTTTCTTTGCAGTGTTCCAAGAATGAATTGTACAAAAACTCCCCTCCTCGATCTGTTCCAATATTTTGATAAGAACACCACTTTCTCTTTCAGCTTCAGCTTTAAATTGCAAAAACATAGAGAATGTTTTGGACATTTGGTTGGGAAATAAATCCACATTTTTCTCGTATAGTCATCAATAATGAGAAAAAAATACTTCTTGTTTCTTGGTGTGGGAGTTTGCATCGGTCCATAGATGTCCAAATGGACAAACTCCAATGGTGTTGTTGCTCGTCAGGAGGTTTTGTTGGAAATAAAAGCTTGTGAATTTTTTCATATATACAGCCTTCACACACTATTGTTGACTTCTTGATAGAAGGAAGTTCATTCACATATTTTTCTCCTTGAGAACAATAAGAGCTTTGTTATGTAGATGACCATAACACAAATGCCAAAGAGTAGACAAATTTGCACTGTCGACTTTCAAAGCCCCATCATTTACAAAAGGCATCATGAGTGGGAATATTTGATTTCTCATCTCAACATTTGCAATAACCACATTCCTCTTTTTGTCAAAAATCTTGCATCTCCCATCATTGAAATAAATGGAGTAATCTTTTTCAATGAGCTGACCAACACTAAAAAGATTGTGTGAGAGATTTGACACATAAAGAACCTCAGTGATGAACTTTTTGTTACTTCCTTAGTTTGGATAGCGATGGTTCCTTTTCCCTTTGCACTTCTTTGAGAGCCATCGCCAAGAATAATTTGAGAAGTTACATTTTGATCAAGCTTCTAAAAGATATCTTGATTTCCTGTCATATGCTTGATGCATCCGCTATCCAAATATCACTGGAGTAGAACAGAATTTGTTCTATCGACTTGTTCGTAAATTTAGCCTCATCTTTTCATTCACTTTTCTCCTTATTTTGGAACCAACAAGCCCTCTGATAATGATTTGCGATTTTATATCTTTTGCATCTAAAGATGTTGGTTTTCTTGCAAATATGACAACCAAAATTTTGCGGCTGCTTGCTTTTCCAAATGCTCTTCTTTTCATTCTATCTCCCTTTGCCTTTGTTTTGACTTTGGCTTCATCTAAACTCTCCTTTATTGTCAAAGTGACATTTTGGTGCTTGCTTAGACTATAAAGCTTGTTCGGTTGAAGGAGTAACCGAACGATTGATTCTTTCCTCATTGCGAGAAGTGTCCCTGTTAGCTCGTACATGGTTATTTTTGACAAGTCCTTCGATTCTTCTATGACATAGCAACTGCATGGTCGAATTTTGGAGAGAGACATAGTAACACTTTTTGGACAATTTTTGATTTGATTTATAATTTCTGTGACTGGTGATGAGAAATCACGAATCGATTCTCGTTCTTCAATTTTGAAATTGTCCAAATCTCGCCATTGTAATTGAAGCTTCAAGGGAATCGTCTTTTCTATACCTTGAAATTCAAGCTTCAAAATTTTCCAAACTTCTACGGCAGTTTTAACTCCAAAAATTTGAGGAAATATTGATCTGTCGGTGCCTTGTTGAATATATCGTAGTGCCATCACATCTTTCTTCTTGAAGTCTTTGTGCAATTTTTCAAAATTTTCATCATTTCCTTAGGAGGTTGCAACTCTCCCATCGATCACATTCCATAACTCTATGGACTCAAAATTTTTTTTGCATTTGACTGCTCCAATACTGATAGTGCTCCCCTTCAAATATTGGAACTTTGCCTTGTGAAAATGCGAATAATGGAGCGGAGGAAGAATTTGATGCCATGGAAAATAAAATCATGGCTCTTGATACAAAATTTGCTAGGTGCGGAAGCTATGATAGGTGAAACAATAGGATATTATAAAAGAAAATATGTAAGTAGCTAGAGCTCACTCACTTTCACAATTTTACTTGCATCGCTCTTCTTTTGTTTTGCTTGATGTTATTTTCTCTATTTTTCTTACTTCACTTACTTGACATATCACACAACACCTATTTATAGTATTGAATAGAAAATCCTAGAACCTAGGAATACAATGAGATAGTCAAGATACATTTAATCTTCCTCATACTTCAAATGCAAATTCCTTTTCCAAAGGTTGAATGCTTTGTCCAAAGTTTGAATGCATTACTTCAACTTGAATGTCTCTTCACTCGCAACTCTTTTCCACGAACGTCAAGATGGAAAATTACTCCTTTCAAAATTTGTGTACATCAATTATATAAGTGAGAAAAGTAGTGTTCTCTCTCTAGGTATATTTCTCAAATTTAGGCGCCAATTCTAATTTGTAATTAAGGAAATTTTCATATATTAATGGGTTAATTACACTTTTGCCCCCTCTTAAATGTGAAATTAAATTTTCCCCTAAAAGAATATTCTCTATTTATACCGGACCCCTTTCTATTAAGATTTGATGGAAAATACTGATGTTAGCCAAAAAAATTACATAAATTTCTAATTTTATGGTTCATTTAACATCCCATGTAATATTTATATCTAATGCCTATATTTTCGAAGCAATAGTTTATTACAACTATACCGTTTTGTCTTTATATATATTACATTTACTCCCTTATAAGTATTAAAATATTCCAACAGAATTGTGAATGAAGTGTAAAATTGGAAATATATGTAGTTTTTGCTAGTGTCGACATTTTCTGTCCAAATCCTAACGAAACGGAGTCAGGTATAAATAGTAAACTTTTGGAGGTGATGTAAGTATAGTTTTAAAACTTCTTTGGAGGAAAGTGTAATTTTACATTTTAAAAGGCGATCAAAGTATAATTAACACTACTTTAATTTATCGATTAAGTATATTTAATCAGTAGAAGAACTGATAGAGCCAACAAATATAGGGGATGTAGCTCAAATGGTAGAGCGCTCGCTTTGCATGCGAGAGGCACGGGGTTTGATACCCCGCATCTCCAATAAATTTTAAATTTTTAAATCATTGGTATTCTCCTTTATATGCTTTGTGAAACTAAACTATCAATTTAAAATGAAATATTCAATTAAAATTCTTAGATGTAAAAGTTTCAAGAATAAAAGATATATTCTTAAAATATTCGTGCTTCTGCATGCACGACCCAGGTTGAACTTTTTAAAAAGAAAATTATAAAAAAATTATTCATATGAAAATAATTTTTTTCGTAAGAATTTATAATGAACAACTGAAAAATAATCTAAAATGATATAATGAAAAGGAAGAAAAATAAATAGGAGAGAAGAAATATCAAAATTTTAAAAAAGAAGAAAAAAATGCTCATTTATTATTTATGGGATACAAAATAGTGAGTTAAAGAATAATTATATCAGAATTACAAAAAAACTAAGTTGTGAGATGTGAAATGCAATTTTCCCTTTGTTTATTATTTTATAATTACGTCCATGAGTCAATTATAAACAGTTAACTTTTATCCCACAAAGTCTTAACAGAGGCCAATGAATTATGGTTCACACAAAGTCTTAACAGAGGTCAATGAATTATGGTTCACACAAAGTCCTAACCTACAATCTTGGATTATGAGGTTTCAATCTTACCAATCAATAAGATCTTATTGACGCTCAAAAATTAAGCACATGGAGATAATTTCACTTTGGGTTCCCTAAGTTAGTTCATCAATTTTAATTCCCAAATTTTCTTAACATGGTCAAAATTAGTCATAATCATTAGTTGACAGTCTAAACTAACGGATGGACCTTTTTAGTCAACTAACGATCAAAGTTAGTGATTACCATATATATTTAATGGCTAAAATGCATAAAAGCCCCTTGTGTTTTGAAAAGTCGACGAAAAAACCCCCTCTGTTTTGAAAATAGGCGAAAAACCCCCCTGTGATTTGTAAAATTAAGCTCAATCGCCCCTCTCCGTTAAAAGACCTTAACGGCGTTAATTTTTTGACAAACTGACCGTTATGCCCTTGTTATTATATATTATTCCTTATTTTAATGACCGTTGGATCTTCTTTGATGAAATAATAACCGTCGGATTTAATGAATTAATCTATACCGTTAGATCTTAAAAAAATGAAAGGTTTAGATTCAACAACTTATTTTATATATAAATAATTAGAAATTATAAATAAATTATTAATTTTAAATATAGAAATTAAAAAAAAAAACAAAATTCCCTCCTCCCACCCCCCGCCACCCCACCCCCAGCCCCCGCCCCCGATGTCCCCAGCAAATGGGGGGACGCGACGCCGCCCCAGCAGATGGGGGCGGCGTCCCCCGCAGAAGGGTGCGACGGCGCCATCGCCCCCCAAATCTGGCGACGACGACGTCGCCCAGACAAAAGAAAGAGGGCGACGGAGACGCCGTCGCCCTTTTGTGTGGGGGGGCCGCCGCCCCCCAGTTTTCTTTCTCTTTTTTTAAAATTTTTTTTTTTGTTAACTTAATTATATTTATTAATATATATTTCAATTAATTACGATAATTTTAGATAATTTTAATAATTAATAGATATTTAATTAATATTTTTGTCTACAATACATTGAATATTATTAAATATTTTTTTGGTATTTTGGTATTAATATAAATAAAATTAAGAACAAAATTATTTATATTTTTTAGGATATGAAAATGTAAAAAAAAAAATCCTTCAATAAAGTGAGTAAAACTTTAGTTAAGGTTTTAATTTAAAAAGTAAATATATTTTTTAAAAAAAATTAAGTATTTAAAAAGTATTTTCAATTATATGTTTTTTTTTAAGTAAATGCATTTTAAAAAATTTATTTTTTTATGTAGATGAAAATACAAAAAAATCACTCAAAATAAGTCAAAGAAGCCCAAGTCAAAGGTATACACATTAGAGGGCATTTTAGTAAAAATCACATAAAGTTGAGGTCAAAAATAATTACAGAACACCCAAAATCGCATGAGGGGCGCGTGCAACACACCTTCCGTCAATTACTAACGGAAGATGTGTTTTTTGCTGCGTTTAACAAAACACAAGGGGTTTTTTTGCCTATTTCCATATCACAAGGAGTTTTTTAGCTTTTTCAGCAAAACACAGGGGGGTAAATGGGAGTTTAGCCATATTTAATGCATATGGTTTTTGGTGTAAGATTTACGGTGGGAGCACTAGAATTTTTGTTTGACTTGATGGTACTAATTGTGCGCGTTTGTTACGTGGTGGGTGACGTATTGATTCTAATTATGCAACAGAAGCGATAAATAAAATAATAAACGGAATCATATTCCATGTTAATTGGCTTATTCGTGTAGTTGCACACAAACTAGTTGATGTAAATCAATGGGTGAATACCTCTTTGAGAGTAGTGGAGTGTCATAGTTTCAAAAGCTCTCCTCCAACAATGATTTCTTGCTTTGTCCAAACAAGAGTTGAGCAAAGCTCTCTCGAGCAAGTCCACACAAAACACAAACTTGTATCTCTTTGAGTCTTGCTAGAAATTCAAGAGAGTAAGACTAGAACAACACTTCAATTGAGTAGAATATTGTTCTAGGTTTTTTAAGAAAGTCTTGAATGAATATCGAGCTCTTAAGAAAATGATGAAAAATGTAAGTTTTCTGAGAAAGAAGAGAGATACATGAGACAAAATGAAGCCAAATACATACATATATATATATATATATCTCCCTCAAGGCTCCAACATCCTCTATATATAGAGGTGGTAGTTCATTCAAGTCAATGGTGGGTGAGCTCTACTCATGAGAATGCAAACCCCTAATCAAGAGTCTTTAATGCATGGTAGGTCATTGTGGTCCCTTGAGGGTCTCTTGAGGCTTGACTAGAATTAAAATTAAATACACTTTGACTTTGGATTAGTAATTAATTGATTCAATCTATAAATTTCAATCCATATCAAATCTTTATTTCATTTCTTACACCTAAAATCCAAAACTCAAAAACTTAACTAATCCAATTAATTAACACTTTCGGTTTTCTATCACATAGGACGTCAATTGAATCATTCAATTATCCAAATGATAATTTTAACTCCTTTTGAATTAATTCTCTCTCTCTCTCTTTCTCTCTATCTATCTATCTATCTATCTATCTATCTATCTATCTCTCTCTCTCTCTCTCTCTCTCTCTCTCTCTCTCTCTTTTCTCTCTCTATCTCTCTCTCTCTCTCTCTCTCTCTATCTATCTATCTATCTATCTATCTATCTATCTCTTTCGGAATTAATTCAATAAATAATTTCCATCCAAAAATATTTGACCAATTAGTTTCCCACAATATAATCGGTGTTTTGTGTGTGACCCTTTATAGGTCCACCTTCAGCTAGACTTGGGCTTGTATCATATATAGAATTTAATCGGCAAGTAACTTGCTCTAAATTAATTAAATCATATTTAACTAATCACTCTCGATTAACTTATTAACGAAGAGTACTCATTATCATAGATGATCGTCTAGCAATGGACCATGTCACTAGAGAATAGGTGAAATTTATGTGAACCTTTAACTGCGCGTATCGTACGGATATGGTCATTCTATCAAGCTATCTCCCGGTCAAAGTCTAGGGCACGAAATTCTAGATCAGTTCCCATACTTGACTTCGATACTATATATCCACTCTTAACTGTAGATCTCATTAATCTACATGTGATCCGATTCGAGATACTCGATCTCAATGATGTGATGACACTCCTCGTCTTCTGGTGGTCAAGATCCAGCAATTCGTCCCAGATGCTAAGGTCCCTGAGAAGAGAGCAAACGTGAGTATAGCCGGGATGGTCCCCGGCGAAGACCCTCCGATGCTTAAGTCAGAAGGTGTTAGAAATAAAGGAATTCGATCACGAGTAGTTGAAGCTGTAGTAAATGCACACATACCTGTAATAAATGAGGATATCACGTATTTATAAGAGATGTATGTACGGATTTCTCCGATCCACGTGGCACAATCTTGGTGGCACACTTACTAAGAGATCGACGTTATCTAGCTAGCCCACGGTGGGCGGGTCGCGAACCTGGGCCGGGTCGAAAATACCCAACCCATTTAGGAAACACGCGGATCTTCAGGGGCAGTGCTGTGATTACTGCCATTTTTTAGGGTATTCTTGGGAAGAGGGGGAATAACCACCATCATTACTCCCCACTTCTTTGGGCATATGTTACTGTGCTTGAAGAAGTCGATGCGTTTCATCTTCTTGCCATTTTTACAGCCATTATATTGAGGCGAGGTGTCTTCTCATCAACCGTCCATCGCCGAGTGCTCCTTTTCATGCTTACTCTCTATAAATACACGCCCATTTGACTTCATTTCTCGCACATCAACGCCTCCTCTCTTGCGCTCGAGGTCACCAGCGATCTCTCCCCTCGATCTCTTGCTCTTTCAAGGTATCCTCGATAGCTTCCTCAAGTTCATCTTCTTCCAGTTCGAGCTCTTCTAGCTCAGGTTCTTCTGCGACCTCCCCGCAGTCCATAGAAAATTTTGGGGCTAGTATTCCCTCTCACAGGGCTGGTACATCAACCGCGGTCGCACCAAAGGTCGTAGTTGATGAACCACCTCCTAGGATCGTAGAAAGCGACTCCCCCATTCGTGGAAACACTAGAGACTTGGAAATTCAACCTGTTAACGATGCCGAACCCTTAGAAGTTGATCCCGAGAGGTCAGGGATAATCCTCTAGAGATAGATCCCTAGGTAGCTGCCCTCGAGCCTGATGAGGTTCCTGCTATTATTAGGTTCCAAACCATGCTAGATAGAAATCCTTGGGCAAGTATAGTTAGCAAGGTTAGAATACCCCTTGACTGCCTTAAAGCTAAGTATTTTATTCCTCATGATTACGAGATCCTCCTTCCTAGGTCATTCGACAGACTGCATCGACCTCTCCAAGGTTTTAGCGCCTTTTTCTCTAAGTCATCTAGATGTCGGTCTCCGCTTTCCTCTAGCTTGACCTGTGGCCCAAATCCTTAGGGGCTTAGGCATCTATCCTATGCAACTCATTCCCAATTCTATTCGTATCATAATACTTTTTATAATTGTGATGTGCTTCTATGATCTGGAGCCCTCCTTTGATAACTGCTGGTCCGTGTTCAATTTTTCTCGATCCGTCAAGTCAGATGAGAGAGGCTTCATTTATTTAGCTGCTCGGCCCGAGTATAGGTTCTTATACGACCTTCCTTAAAATACAGGCCCTTGGAAAGAGAGGTTTATTTTTATTCGACCTCCCCTGGGTAGTGCTTGGCCTTTCCCTACGAATTGGTAGGTTAGAAAACTGTCTCTTGTAACTCATGGTGGTGGTTTGGAGGGCGACCTGATCCGAACAATCACTTTGTATTATTACAAACAAAACCTCTCTTAGAGGAACAATTGCTAAAGCTCGCGGGTCTCTCTCCAGCCCCCTCTGAGTTAGGGGCACCCTAGGTGATTGCATTTTTTGCTACCTCTTCCTTTTGGATATGCTTAGATCGCTTTTTCCTCTCTCTTTTTGTCACCTTTTAACTTCATATTTTCTTGATGAGTAGGTGATCCCGTCACGAATGCTTGCATACTTAACTGCATTCGCAAGATGTGTGGCACGCTTCCCCCACATGTCCTCACTGAGTTTGCTGAGACCGAGGGCAGTTCATTAGCCACTCCTTCCGCGGGGGGTCCCACTAAGGGGACTAACAGCGAGTCTGAACCGGTCTCGACCATTCCCGAGGCTGTTACTGAACTAACTCCTCCGTCCATGGAGGTTGCTCCTGTTGGAATAGGTGACCAGAAAGCCAATAGGTTTGGCAATTTGTAACCTATTCGACAATTTGATGTAAATGTAATATTATTATGTGATGAATAAGATGAGTGTTCGTCACCAATGGTACCTTCTTTGTTGCGCTCATCTTATATTTGTTAAAACGGTGTTTAACTTATATCGCAACAAAGCCCGCAGACCATGGTTAACAACTCGTGCAGTTGGGCCACGCATTGGATGGTGGTCATGAAACTGAAAGGAATTGTGGATCGTCCCGGGAAAAGCGCGAATGCGGAAGCGCGGTATAATTAAAAAATAAATGCGGAATTTAAACATGCTTTTAAATTAAAACACGTTTCAAAGGGTGTGCCTTTGAAATTTCCCGGGTGTTCGGTGTATCTCATGAATAAATCACATATAACATATCATGGAGGCCATAGGGTAGAAAATAAAAGAGGACGAAAATCATAAATGAGACCTACCCGTTGTCGTTTTCGTCTTCAACGGCTACACGCGTTGTTCCCCGTTTTTGCACCAAGATCTCGTTCTTGAGACCCTCCAAATCGTGACACACGATCCACCCACGTATCTTGCACGTCGTGCTAGCAACGAACAAGTTTATATTTTGGAGTGGATGAATCAACAACACGTTATGAATTAACGGTATTGATTCATCAAGTTCTAATGTTCCAAGAACAAGAGAACAAAGAAAATAATTTTCTTGGAGTGTGTGAGAGAGAGAGGGCGGACGAGATAGAGGGAGAGAGAGAGCCGAGTTGTGTGTGTGTGTTGTGTGTGTGTTGGAGATTCATCATCCTTCAACTTGTAGGATGCTAGGGGTTTATATAGAAGAGGAGTTTAATCCTCTTTAAACTCCTCTTTTAAGAACTCTAATTTGACTAGGATTTTGACCTAGTCAAAGTCCTAGTCAAAGTAGTGTTTTGACCTAGTCAAAACAATCCTAGCCATCCATCTCTCCCATTGATCTCAACCGTTGATTTAATTTAATTTAATGGAATATTTAAAACCTATTTAAATATTTAATGGCGTGGGATGCCTACACGATCTTGATGGGTTGGTCGACTGGGGTCGAGCCGACTAGACTGACTCGCGGGGATGATCATATGGAAGCCTTGGAGGCTTGGTCGGTATGATTGGTTTTCCCCGGTTCCGATAGTACGGGAGTAATCCTCAGACTTGAGGGATCATGGCAGTCGCGTGCACATGACGGCTGTATCTTGGATCTGGCGAGAGGTAATCATTCTGTAAGATGATTATCATAAGCCTTGTCCAGTGCAGTCGGAATGTGTAGCGAGGACGATATATTCTAAGCAGAGGATCCGTCCCCTGTCAGTATGTGACAGAGGTATCTCCTATGCACTCGGAGACACGTTCATGTTGTTTGAAGCTGTGGTCACAGTGGTTGGTCGAACAGGGAATGGTTTCCTGTGTCGACGCAATGAAGCATACGTGGTTTCGAGTATTAAGCATAGATGCCTACTCAAGGATGGGAACCGACGCCCAATTCCATACCCTAGATTAAGGCCGAGAGACGGTAGATGGAAGGATCGTACCTGTACGAAATCAGCGCCTAAATGTTCACGCCAATTCACCTAGTCTCTAGTGCCATGGACCGTTGCTAGACGGCCACCCATGGTAATGGGCCCTTGTGGGACACGGGCCCAAGTCTATGCCCTATGTGTTTTAATATTCATTTTCAATATTTACACATCCTACATTGAACGCCCGGTTGAGCACCCAAGGGCACAACCCTTGGGATTCGTATTTTAAATTAGAATTTGATTTAATTTACGCACTTTTCTCGCCTTGTCGCTTCCGCTCGCGCTCCCGGGCGGATCCGCTTGTCCTTCAAGTGGTATCAGAGCCCTGTTCGATGTAAGGGGCATAGATCTATGTGTTTGGCATGATCTACTTGCTTTTAATGGCTTTATTGGCATATAAGATTGTATAAATATATGAGTAATATGATAATTCAATTGTTTGGATTTAATGGACTTTTGGCATGCTTTATTTTGTTAGATTGGATCTAAAATTGCATGCTTATTTTCAGAATTATATTACTGTTACTGTGCTGAAACAGTTTTGAAAAAAAAAAAAATTGATCGGACCGACAATGGTCGCGCGCAGGCGGGCGCCTACGCGCACTGGGATTCGGCCGTCCGTGCGCCATGCGTGCGGACGCTGCGCACAAGCGCTTGCGCACGCTGTGCGCAGCCGGCCGCTGCCGGCCGAGGCCAGCGCGCGCTGCCCTGTGCGTGCAGCGGGCCGGCCAGCACAACGGCTGGGCCGTTTTGTGCCTTTTTTCGACTTTTTCCAGAAAATTTGATTTTTTATATTTTGTGCACAATATTCTGAAAATATGTTAATTTTGCATTTTTGATTTTGGAATAATTTGATTATTCCTTGAATTAAACTTGCTTAATTAATTTGGGATTAATACATGCATTGGATGTATTGTTTAAATTGTCCATTAAATTTAAAATTTGATTTTTGCATATTATTTGTATGTTTATGCTTTTGTGATGTTGGACATCACTTGGGTATTTGGAATATCCATTGGTTATTTATGCATGATTATTTGGAATAATTGTGTTATGTGAGTTGATGGAATCAACATGGGATGATCACAAGAGCCTTAGGCCTTATGTATGGATGAATTTATGATCATTTATTTTCTGTTGGGTGGGGCCTACGTGCCTCTTGTTTTTGGGACTATCATCTCCCGTATTATCAGCCTCATGATGTTAAGGCTTGTTTTCTTTATTACCAATGTATTACTTTCAATTGTAATGAGAGTAGATAGGATTGGTGAGGTTTTACTTTTAACAAGCAATTGGAGTCGGAGACCCCAAGGAGAAGCATCAAACAAGAAGCAAGGCCCATTGGAATGACAATGGGTTTATTATTATTGTAATAATTTAGGACCACCCTATACAGACCATAGACTCACTGCGGGCTTAGTGGGTCGCGTAGGTTGGGCTTGTGATCATCCTAACAGGGGTATGCTATGCTTTATGCATGCGGCATTTTTTATTTATCGCTTTAAATATTGGATATTTATGCATGCTAAAACACCATAATGTGATGAGGTCTCGGTCACACTTAAACTCTCATTTGGTTGGACCAAATTAAATATTAGGCCCAGAACGGACTTAGATCAAAATGGTATTTATGATCTGTCCGAACCTTCCATCCACAGCAATGTGGTGAGGAAGCTACCACTACCCAAGTGTGGTCTCACGAGTCGTGCCACACTTGGACTAGGGGAAAGCTGCACCATTGTTGTGAACAAAAAGACTGTGCTAGCTGTTTCCCTGTCTCACGAGTCGTGGGGGGCGACAGTTTGAGGCATGATTTGGTTGATGGGTCGGGCCTAACACTGAGTAACATGGTTCGCTTGGAGTCCTCGGAACCATGTGAATAGGTGAGGCAAAATATCTTGGGAATCTCATTGGATGAGAATGATATTGGATATCTCCCACGTGGTCTTCTTCATGTGAATCGTAAAAGCGGGGCATGGAGATTACGCTCGTGGATCCCAAGCCCACTAGGAAATGGTTTCCCGAAACTCCGCTTGAGAGTGGCTGACTTTCGTATAAATAGTGGGAGGGTTAAAGGGTGAAAGACTAAAAGACCAAGTTTTCAACTTGAACAATAATATTACCATCATCTGCTAATTTCTGCTTTACATTTTCATTAACGTAGATATGTCTAAGAACCCATTAACCATGATTCTCGAGACTAACAAATTCAACGGAACGAACTACTCGGACTGGCTGAGAAACCTGAGGATTGTCCTCCGTTTCGAGAACCAAGGCTACGTCTTGGACGAGCCGCCACCGAGCGACATACCGGAGGGGTCCACGCCTGGAAAACATTTGACGTTCGAGAAATGGCATGAGGACAACCGGAAAGTACGCAGTATCATATTGGCTTCAATGTCTAACGACATCCAGAAGCAGTATGAAAGGCTGGACAACGTCTCCGCCATAATGCTCCGCATGAACGAGGTTTATGCGGTTCCGGATAGGCATATTAGATATGCCGCCACAAAAGCATTCTTTGGCACCAAGCTTGCTGAAGGAGCATCTGTACAGAGTCATGGGGTCAAGATGCTCTCCCTAGTGGAGTAACTCGAGGACCTTAAAGCTGGGCTTAACAATGACACGTACATTGACGTGATCCTCCAGTCGCTTCCTCCATCCTATGACCCGTTTGTTGTAAAATATAACATGAACGGACTTGAGAAGTCTATTCATGAGTTGATCAACATGCTGATCGAATTACGAGGCAACGACCCACAAGTCGGCGCCGGCGGTATTGATAGGAGAGGCTTCGACCTCCAAGGCGAATGGCAAGAGGATCGGACGCTGGAAGAGGAAGAAGGGCAAAGGGAAGATGGTTGTGGCCCCTGCTCGCACTTCGGGCATCCCTGTTGCTCCGGTTGGACCGAGAAAAGGGAAAGGGAAAGCCCGTGGTTCTCAGCGGTCCAAGGCAAATGATGTCTGCATGCATTGCTAAGGGAAAGGGCATTGGAAGAGGGAGTGCTCACAACTCCTCTCCAATGCAGGTATGTTTGTGGTTCAAGTAAATATGATTACTAATTCTGCGTCATGGGTATTGGATACCGGGTGTGGTGCTCACATCTGATATGATTTGCAGGCACTGCAAAGAAGCAGAAGGCTAACCAAGGATGAGATGATCCTGAGGCTAGGCGATGGCAAGGCCGTTGCTGCGGAGGCCGTAGGATCACTAGAGTTAGCCATTAGTAGTCATGTTAGGATTGTACTAAACGACTGTTTCTATGTACCTAGCATGATTAAAAACATTGTTTCCATCCCGGTCCTTGATAAGGAGGGATATGAATTTTGTTAGAATAAGTGACCAGAAAGCCAATAGGTTTGGTGATTTGTAACCTATTATACAACTCGATGTAAATGTAATATTATTATGTAATGAATAAGATGAGTATTCGTCACCAATGGTACCTTCTTTGTTGCGCTCATCTTACATTTGTTAAAACGGTGTTTAACTTATATCGCAACAAAGCCCACAGACCATGGATAACAACTCGTGCAGTTGGGCCACGCATTGGATGGTGGTCATGAAACCAACTGATTAAGAGTTGGGACTGAAACGTTCCAAGTCGAGGACCTCGAGACAGGGCATCAAGAGTCCTATTGAGACTTGCGTCAAGAGTCGTGTTCATTGGATGAGTGCCGTGTTTCATCGGCGACAGGCGTGGGATGCCTACACGATCTTGATGGGTTGGTCGACTGGGGTCGAGCCGACTGGACTGACTCGCGGGGATCATCATATGGAAGCCTTGGAGGCTTGGCGGTATGATTGGTTTTCCCCGATTCCGATAGTACGGGAGTAATCCTCAGACTTGAGGGATTATGGCAGTCGCGTGCACAGGACGGCTGTATCTTGGATCTGGCGAGAGGTAATCATTCTGTAAGATGATTATCATAAGCCTTGTCCAGTGCAGTCAGAATGTGTAGCGAGGACGGTGTATTCCAAGAAGAGGATCCGTCCCCTGTCAGTATGTGACAGAGGTATCACCTATGCACTCGGAGACACGTTCATGCTGTTCGAAGCTGTGGCCACAGTGGTTGGTTGAACAGGGAATGGTTTCCTGTGTCGACGCAATGAAGCATACGTGGTCTCGAGTATTAAGCATAGATGCCTAGTCAAGGATGGAAACCGACGCCCAATTCCATACCCTAGACTAAGGCCGGGAGACGGTAGACGGAAGGATCGTACCCGTACGAAATCGGCGCCTAAATGTTCACGCCAATTCACCTAGTCTCTAGTGCCATGGACCGTTGCTAGATGGCCACCCATGGTAACGGGCCCTTGTGGGACACGGGCCCAAGTCTAGCTGAGGGTGAACCTAAAGGGTCACACACAAATTACCGAAGAGGTTGAGAGATCGACTTGGAGTCAATCTCGAAGGATAAAATAAGTAATTGGATTACTTAAGGGAAAGTCCATTGGATGGACCGACCGATATTGTATCGGGCTTCCGTTTAATCGGTAAATTGGATTTTTGATTAAATATGGAAAGTTGAGACGTTGAGCCGTTGGATCTTTTAATTGGATTAAAAGATCAACAAGAATAATTTTAAATGGACATTAAATTGGATTTAATGTTGGGTTCGTCATAATTGGATTACGATAAAACCCAGTCCGTTAAATTATACCCGGGAGGACAAATAATTTCTATTTTGGAATAGGAAGAAGTTGGACTTCTTCCCTTAATTAAACATGGCCGACATGCTCCCTTGGAGGAAGCAAAATCAGCCATGTTTCATGCTAGGTGGTATGTTGACTTATCTCTTTTGGAAAGAGGCAAATCAACTCCAATCAAGCTCTTCCCTTTTGGTATGATTTGATCATACCATAAATTTTGGTAGGCTTGATTGAAGAATTAATGGTGATTGATTGGAATGAATCTAGACATCATTGGATGAACCTAGACACATTCCAATAATCACATTAATTATGTATATATATTAGAATATACAACACCAAGCATAAGTGATTCATTATTCATCTTTTTCTAGGAAAAAGAGAAGACAAAAATCCTCTCCTCTCTCTCAAATTTCGTGCTCTCTCCCTCTCTCACACTTGTGTTCTTCACTTGATTTTAAATCAAGAAGAAGAACAAAGTAAGTTTAAGAGAACACTAATTCATAGTGTTCTTCTCTTAAACCGATTCCTTCTAAACCCGTTCTTTTCTAGCAAGAAGAACGTCTGTTTCTTCCTGTGTGGTGTGGATCACCTTTGGAGAATCCATACGTTTGGATTTCGTGAGCATTCCGGAGAAGGAACAACGCTAGTAGCCGGGAGCATACGCTAAACAATAAAAGGTAACGGTTTATTACGCTTTGATTGATTTCATTTATATATCTATGCCCTATGTGTTTAAATATATGTTTTCAATATTTACACATCCTACATCGAACGCCCGGTTGAGCACCCAAGGGTACACCCCTTGGAATTTGCATCTTTAAATTAGATTTTAAATTTGTGCACGATTTCTCGCTTCCGCTCGCGCTCCCGGGCGGATCCGCTTGTCCTTCAAGTGGTATCAGAGCCCGGTTCGATGTAAGGGGCATAGATCTATGTGTTTGGCATGATCTACTTGCTTTTTAAATGGCTTTATTGGCATGTTAGATTACATAAATATATGAATAATATGATGATTCAATTGTTTGGATTTAATGGACTTTTGGCATGCTTAGTTTTGTTAGATTGGATCTAAAATTACATGCTTATTTTCAGAAAAATATTACTGTTATTGTGCTGAAATAGTTTTGAAAAAAAAAAAAAAAATTGGGATCGGTCGGCAGCGGCCCGCCTGTGCGTGCGCCATGCGCGCGGATGCTGCGCACAGGCGCGCGCGCGCTGTGCGCAGCCGGCCGCTGCCAGCGCGCGGCACAGAGCGCGCTGCCTTGTGCGCGCGGGCGGCCGGCCAGCAGAACGGCTGGGCCGTTTTGTGCCGTTTTTTCGACTTTTTCCGGAAAATTCGATTTTCTGTATTTTCTGCACAATATTCTGAAAATATATGAATTTTGCATTTTTGATTTTGGAATAATTGGATTATTCCTTGGATTAAATTTGCTTAATTAATTTGGGATTAATACATGCATTGGATGCATTGTGTAAAATGTCCATTAAATTTGAAATTTGAATTTTGCATATTATTTATATGTTTATGCTTTTGTGATGTTGGACATCACTTGGGTATTTGGAATATCCATTGGTTATTTATGCATGATTATTTGGAATAATTATGTTATGTGAGTTGATGGAATCAACATGGGATGATCACAAGAGCCCTAGACCTTATGTATGGATGAATTTATGATCATTTATTTTCTGTTGGGTGGGGCCTGCATGCCTCTTGTTTTTGGGACTATCATCTCCCGTATTTTCAGCCTCATGATGTTAAGGCTTGTTTTCTTTATTACCGATGTATTACTTTCAGTTGTAATGAGAGTAGATAGGATTGGTGAGGTTTTACTTTTAACAAGCAATTGGAGTCGGAGACCCCAAGGAGAAGCATCAAACAAGAAGCACTTCAAGGCCCATTGGAATGACAATGGGTTTATTATTATTGTAATAATTTAGGACCACCCTAGACAGACCATAGACTCACTGCGGCTTAGTGGGTCGCATAGGTTGGGCTTGTGATCATCCTAATAGGGGTATGTTATGTTTTCTGCATGCGGTATTTTTTTATTTATCGCTTTAAATATTGGATATTTATGCATGCTAAAACACAATAATGTGATGAGGTCTCGGTCATACACAAACTCTCATTTGGTTGGACCAAATTAAATATTAGGCCCAGTACGGACTTGGATCAAAATGGTATTTTGGTCTGTCCGAGCCTTCCATCCACAGCAATGTGGTGAGGAAGCTACCACTACCCAAGTGTGGTCTCACGAGTCGTGGCACACTTGGAATAGGGGAAAGCTGCACCATTGTTGTGAACAAAAAGACTGCGCTCGCTGTTTCCCTGTCTCACGAGTCGTGGGGGGGCGACAGTTTGAGGTATGATTTGGTTGATGGGTCGGGCCTAACACTGAGTAACATGGTTCGCTTGGAGTCCTCGGAACCATGCGAATAGGTGAGGCAAAATATCTTGGGAATCTCATTGGATGAGAATGATATTGGATATCTCCAACGAGGTCTTCTTCATGTGAATCGTAAAAGCGGGGCATGGAGATTGCGCTTGTGGATCCGAAGCCCACTAGGAAATGGTTTCCCGAAACTCCGCTTGAGAGTGGCGGACTTTCGTATAAATAGTGGGAGGGTTAAAGACTAAAAGACCAAGTCTTCAACTTGAACAATAATATTACCATCATCTGCTAATTTCTGCTTTACATTTTTAATAATGTAGATATGTCTAAGAACCCGTTAACCATGATTCTGGAGACTAACAAATTCGACGGAACGAACTACTCGGACTGGCTGAGAAACCTGAGGATTTTCCTCGGTTTCGAGAACCAAGGCTACGTCTTAGACGAGCCGCCACCGAGCGACTTACCGGAGGGGTCCACGCCTGAAGATCGTTTGACGTTCGAGAAGTGGCATGAGGACAACCGGAAAGTACGCAGTATCATACTGGATTCGATGTCTAATGACATCCAGAAGCAGTATGAGAGGCTGGACAACATCTCCGCCATAATGCTCCGCATGAACGAGGTTTATGCGGTTCCGGATAGGCATATTAGATATGCCGCCACAAAAGCATTCTTTGGCACCAAGCTCGCTGAAGGAGCGTCTATACAGAGTCATGGGGTCAACATGCTCTCCCTAGTGGAGAAACTCGAGGACCTTAAAGTTGGGCTTAACAATAACACGTACATTGACGTGATCCTCCAGTCGCTTCCTCCATCCTATCACCCGTTTGTTGTAAACTACAACATGAACGGACTTGAGAAGTCTATTCATGAGTTGATCAACATGCTGGTCCAATACGACGCAACGATCCACAAGTCGGCGCCGGCGGTATTGATAGGAGAGGCTTCAACCTCCAAGGCGAATGGCAAGAGGGCCGGACGCTGGAAGAGGAAGAAGGGCAAAGGGAAGACTGTTGCGGCCCCTGCTCGCGCTCCGGGCATCCCTGTTGCTCCGGATGGACCGAGCAAAGGGAAAGGGAAGGCCCGTGGTTCTCAGCGGTCCAAGGCAAATGATGTCTGCATGTATTGCCAAGGGAAAGGGCATTGGACGAGGGAGTGCCCACAACTCCTCTCCAACCCAGGTGTGTTTGTGGTTGAAGTTAATATGATTACTAATTCTGCTTCATGGGTATTGGATACCGGTGTGGTGCTCACATCTGCAATGATTTGCAGGCACTACAAAGAAGCAGAAGGCTAACCAAGGATGAGATAATCCTAAGGCTAGGCGATGGCAAGGCCGTTGTTGCAGAAGCCGTAGGATCACTAGAGTTAGGCATTAGTAGTCATGTTAGGATTGTACTGAACAACTGTTTCTATGTACCTAGCATGATTAAAAACATTGTTTCCATCCCGATCCTTGATAAGGAGGGATATGAATTTACCATCAATAAAAATGGTTTTTTCATTATCAAAGATGGTATTTCTCATTTGCTTGGTACATTGGTCAACGGTCTGTACATACTTCAACAGTTTAATTGGATTATGACTGCAGAACACAAACGAAAACGTGATGATCATAATAACGCACAGATATGGCATGCGAGGTTAGGTCATATCTCTAAAGATAGGATAAGAAGGTTGGTGGACTCAAAGAGTCTAGAAATAGACGATTTGGACAACATACCGACCTGCGAATCCTGTCTAAAGGGAAAGATGACCAAGAAACCCTTTGTTGGACAAAGTACGCTAGCTAGTGGTGTGTTGGATTTGATCCATACAGATGTCTGTGGTCCACTAAATACTCAGGCTAGAGGTGGGTACTCGTACTTCATAACCTTTACCGATGATCACTCACGGTATGATTATGTTTACCTGATGAGGTACAAATCTGAAGCCTTTGGAAGGTTTAAGGAATACAAACTTGAAGTAGAGAACCAAACCGGTCGAAAGATCAAAGCCCTTCGGTCGGACCGAGGTGAAGAGTATTTGAGTGGTGGGTTCACTGATTATCTAAAAGAAAATGGGATTTTCTCTCAGTGGACCCCTCCTGGAACACCGCAGCTTAATGGTGTGTCTGAAAGGAGGAATCGAACCTTGTTCGACATGGTCCGATCCATGATGAGTTTTACCGAACTACCCCTTTCCTTCTGGGGATACGCTCTTGAGACGGCGGCCAAAGTTTTGAACTTAGCGCCATCTAAAAAGGTATCCCAAACGCCATATGAGATATGGCATGGCAATCTGCCTCCTACAAATACTTGAAAGTGTGGGGTTGCCCCGCATATGTCAAGAGATTAGTGGGAGATAAACTGGACTCGAGGTCTAGTTTATGCAGGTTCATCGGCTATCCGAAAGAAACTGCGGGGTATTATTTCTATGATCTCTCCGAGCAAAAGGTTTTTGTCTCGCGAAACGCAGTGTTCTTGGAAAAAGGTCTTCCATCGGATAGTCGACGCGATGAGGTACCCCATGAGGCGGCAGTGACATCTGAGCCAGTGGTTCCCACTGATATTGTTCCAGTCCTCCGTAGGTCGGCCAGAGTATCCCATGCACCTGATAGGTATGGATTTCTGGGCCTAACCGGTCAGTTGGATAATGATCTAAAGACATACGGAGAAGCGATGTCGGACATCGATTCGGACAAGTGGCTTGAGGCCATGAAATCTGAGATGGACTCGATGGGTACAAACAAGGTTTGGACCCTAGTAGATCCACCCAAAGGGGTTAAACCCGTAGGGTGTAAATGGGTCTACAAACGTAAGCTTGGAGATGACGGGGAGGTTACAACCTTCAAAGCCAGGCTTGTGGCGAAAGGTTACACTCAACGACCCGGGGTCGATTTTGAGGAAACCTACTCGCCCGTAGCAATGGCCAAGTCCATTCGGATACTGCTTGCCATAGCAGCATGGTATGACTATGAAATATGGCAGATGGACGTGAAAACGGCTTTCCTCAACGGTTTCATAGAGAAAGAGATCTATATGGATCAGCCGGAGGGTTTCACAACTGTTGGAGAAGAGCAGAAGGTCTGCCGTCTCCAAAGGTCCATCTATGGCCTCAAACAAGCTTCCCGAAGCTGGAACATACGTTTTGATAAAGTCATACGGGGATATGATTTCACCAAGAACGAGTCCGATCCTTGTGTATATAAGAAGATCAGTGGGAGCTCAGTTGCGTTTCTGGTGCTTTACGTGGATGACATCTTGCTCATTGGGAATGACGCTAAGATGTTGGGTACCACTAAAGCTTGGTTCTCAACGCAATTCTCCATGAAGGATATGGGCGAGGCATCCTACATCCTTGGCATCAAGATCTACAGGGATAGGTCTAGAAGGATATTAGGAATGGCCCAGTCCTCGTACATTGAGAAAGTCTTGAAGAGATTCAAGATGGAGAACTCAAAACGAGGATTCCTTCCAATGAGGCATGGAATTAAGTTATCCAAGAAGCAGTCTCCTAAGACTGATGAGGAGCTTAAAAGGATGTTGGACATCCCCTATGCTTCAGCTGTAGGCAGCATACAGTATGTTGTTCAATGCACTAGACCTGATGTGGCTTTCGCTTTGAGCGTAACAAGTCGATATAAGTCTTGTGCCGGGGAGGCACACTGGAGTGCAGTCAAGACTATCCTGAAGTACCTAAAAAGGACTAAGGACATGTTCTTGATCTACGGCGGTGGAGAGTTGATACTGGAAGGCTATAGCGACGTTAGCTTCCAGTCGGATGATGATGATGCCAAGTATGGTTTTGTATTTAGACTAAATGGTGGCGTGGTTACTTGGCAGAGTTCCAAGTAGGCTACCACGGCGGACTCCACCATAGAGTTTTGAATACATAGCGGCTTTGGAAGCTGCTGAGGAGTGGTTTGGTTGATGAGCTACATCCAAGGGTTGGATGTAGTACCTAGCATTGCTAAGCCTGTAAATTATCTTTTATGATAACAACGGGGTGATAGCGCTAGCAAAGGAACCGAGATCTCATCACGATCCAAGTATATTCTTAGACGCTAACATCTGCTTAGAAAGATTGATAGCACGAGTGACGTTCGGTTGGACCGAGTCAGCTCCACAGAAAACATAGCAGATCCGCAGATGCTCTCCCTAGTGGAGAAACTCGAGGACCTTAAAGCTGGGCTTAACAATGACACGTACATTGACGTGATCATCCAGTCGCTTCCTCCATCCTATGACCCGTTTGTTGTAAACTATAACATGAACGGACTTGAGAAGTCTATTCATGAGTTGATCAACATGCTGGTCCAATACGAGGCAACGTCCCACAAGTCGGCGACGGCGGTATTGATAGGAGAGGCTTCGACCTCCAAGGCGAATGGCAAGAGGGTCGGACGCTGGAAGAGGAAGAACGGCAAAGGGAAGATGGTTGTGGCCCCTGCTCGCACTCCGGGCATCCCTATTGCTCCGGTTGGACCGAGAAAAGGGAAAGGGAAAGCCCGTGGTTCTCAGCGGTCCAAGGCAAATGATGTCTGTATGCATTGCTAAGGGAAAGGGCATTGGAAGAGGGAGTGCCCACAACTCCTGTCCAATGCAGGTATGTTTGTGTTTCAAGTAAATATGATCACAAATTCTGCTTCATGGGTATTGGATACCGGGTGTGGTGCTCACATCTGCAATGATTTGCAGGCACTGCAAAGAAGCAGAAGGCTAACCAAGGATGAGATGATCCTGAGGCTAGGCGATGGCAAGGCCGTTGCTGCGGAGGCCGTAGGATCCCTAGAGTTAGCCATTAGTAGTCATGTTGGGATTGTACTGAACGACTGTTTCTATGTACCTAGCATGATTAAAAACATTGTTTCCATCCCGGTCCTTGATAAGGAGGGATATGAATTTTGTTAGAATAGGTGACCAGAAAGCCAATAGGTTTGGCGATTCGTAACCTATTATACAACTCGATGTAAATGTAATATTATTATGTGATGAATAAGATGAGTATTCGTCATCAATGGTACCTTCTTTGTTGCGCTCATCTTACATTTGTTAAAACGGTGTTTAACTTATATCGCAACAAAGCCCACAGACCATGGATAACAACTCGTGCAGTTGCGCCACGCATTGGATGGTGGTCATGAAACCAACTGATTAAGAGTTGGGTCTAAAACGTTCCAAGTCGAGGACCTCGAGACAGGGCATCGAGAGTCCTATTGAGACTTGCGTCAAGAGTCGTGTTCATTGGATGAGTGCCGTGTTTCATCGGCGACAGGCGTGGGACGCCTACACGATCTTGATGGGTTGTCGACTGGGGTCGAGCCGACTGGACTGACTCGCGGGGATCATCATATGGAAGCCTTGGAGGCTTGGTCGGTATGATTGGTTTTCCCCGATTCCGATAGTACGGGAGTAATCCTCAGACTTGAGGGATCATGGCAGTCGCGTGCACAGGACGGCTGTATCTTGGATCTGGCGAGAGGTAATCATTCTGTAAGATGATTATCATAAGCCTTGTCCAGTGCAGTCAGAATGTGTAGCGAGGACGGTGGATTTCAAGAAGAGGATCTGTCCCCTGTCAGTATGTGACAGAGGTATCTCCTATGCACTCGGAGACACGTTCATGCTGTTTGAAGCTGAGGCCACAGTGGTTGGTCGAACAGGGAATGGTTTCCTGTGTCGATGCAATGAAGCATACGTGGTCTCGAGTATTAAGCATAGATGCCTAGTCAAGGATGGGAACCGACGCCCAATTCCATACCCTAGACTAAGGCCGGGAGACGGTAGACGGAAGGATCATACCCGTACGGAATCGGCGCCTAAATGTTCACGCCAATTCACCTAGTCTCTAGTGCCATGGACAGTTGCTAGACGGCCACCCGTGGTAACGGGCCCTTGTGGGACACGGGCCCAAGTCTAGCTGAGGGTGAACCTAAAGGGTTACACACAAATCACCGAGGAGGTTGAGAGATCGACTTGGAGTCAATCTCGAAGGATAAAATAAGTAATTGGATTACTTAAGGGAATGTCCATTGGATGGACCGGCCGATATTGTATCGGCCTTCCGTTTAATCGGTAAATTAGATTTTCGATTAAATATGGAAAGTTGAGACGTTGAGACGTTGGATCTTTTAATTGGATTAAAACATCAACAAGAATAATTTAAATGGACATTAAATTGGATTTAATGTTGGGTTCGTCGTAATTGGATTACAATAAAATCCGGTCCGTTAAATTATACCCGAGAGGAGAAATAATTCCTATTTTAAAATAGGAAGAAGTTGGACTTCTTCCCTTAATTAAACATGGCCGACATGCTCCCTTGGAGGAAGCAAAATCAGCCATGTTTCATGCTAGGTGGTATGTTGACTTATCTCTTTTGGAAAGAGACAAATCAACTCCAATCAAGCTCTTCCCTTTTAGTATGATTTGATCATACCATAAATTTTGGTAGGCTTGATTGAAGAATTAATGGTGATTGGTTGGAATGAATCTAGACATCATTGGATGAACCTAGACACATTCCAATAATCACATTAATTATGTATATATATTAGAATATACAACACCAAGCATAAGTGATTCATTATTCATCTTTTTCTAGGAAAAAGAGAAGACAAAAATGCTCTCCTCTCTCTCAAATTTCGTGCTCTCTCCCTCTCTCACACTTGTGTTCTTCACTTGATTTTAAATCAAGAAGAAGAACAAAGTAGTGTTCTTCTCTTAAACCGATTCCTTCTAAACCCGTTCTTTTCTAGCAAGAAGAACGTGTGTTTCTTCCGGTGTGGTGTGGATCACCTTTGGAGAATCTATACATTTGGATTTCGTGAGCATTCCGGAGAAGGAATAACGCTAGTAGCCGGGAGCATACGCTAAACAATCGAAGGTAACGGTTTATTACGGTTTGATTGATTTCATTTATATATCTATGCCCTATGTGTTTAAATATATATTTTCAATATTTACACATCCTACATCGAACGCCCGGTTGAGCACCCAAGGGTACACCCCTTGGAATTCGCATATTTAAATTAGATTTAAATTTGTGCACGATTTCTCGCTTTCTCGCTTCCGCTCGCGCTCCCGGGCGGATCTGCTTGTCCTTCAAATTTACCATCAATAAAAACATTTTTTTTTTCATTATCAAAGATGGTATTTCTCATTTTCTTGGTACATTGGTCAACAGTCTGTACATACTTCAACAGTCTAATTGGATTATGACTGCAGAACACAAACGAAAACGTGATGATCATAATAATGCACAGATATGGCATGCGAGGTTAGGTCATATCTCTAAAGATAGGATAAGAAGGTTGGTGGACTCAAAGAGTCTAGAAATAGACGATTTGGACAACCTACCGACCTGTGAATCCTGTCTAAAGGGAAAGATGACCAAGAAACCCTTTATTGGACAAAGTACGCTAGCCAGTGGTCAGTTGGATTTGATCCATACAGATGTCTGTGGTCCACTAAATACTCAGGCTAGAGGTGGGTACTCGTACTTCATAACCTTTACCGATGATCACTCATGGTATGGTTATGTTTACCTGATGAGGTACAAGTCTGAAGCCTTTGGAAGGTTTAAGGAATACAGACTTGATGTGGAGAACCAAACCGGTCGAAAGATCAAAGCCCTTCGGTCGGACCGAGGTTGAGAGTATTTGAGTCGTGATTTTACTGATTATCTAAAAGAGAATGGGATTCTCTCTCAGTGGACCCCTCCTGGAACACCGCAGCTTAATGGTGTGTCTGAAAGGAGGAATCGGACCTTGTTGGACATGGTCCGATCCATGATGAGTTTTATCGAACTCCCCCTTTCCTTCTGGGGATACGCTCTTGAGACGACGGCCAAAGTTTTGAACTTGGCGCCATCTAAAAAGGTATCCCAGATGCCATATGAGATATGGCATGGCAAGCCTGCCTCCTACAAATACTTGAAAGTGTGGGATTGCCCCACATATGTCAAGCGATTAGTGGGAGATAAACTGGACTCGGGGTCTAGTTTATGCAGGTTCATCGGCTATCCAAAAGAAACTGCAGGGTATCATTTCTATGATACCTCCAAGCAAAAGGTTTTTGTCTCGCGAAACGCAGTGTTCTTGGAAAAAGGTTTTCCATCGGATAGTCGACGCGATGAGGTGCTCCTTGAGGAATCAAGTGAGGCACCCCAAGAGGCGGCAGTGACATCTGAGCCAGAAGTTCGCACTGATATTGTTCCAGTCCTCCATAGGTCGGCCAGAGTATCCCATGCACCTGATAGGTATGGATTTCTGGGCCTGACCGGTCAGTTGGATAATGATCCAAAGACGTACGGAGAAGCAATGTCGGACATCGATTCGGACAAGTGGCTTGAGGCCATGAAATCCAAGATGGACTCGATGGGTACAAACAAGGTTTGGACCCTAGTAGATCTACCTAAAGGGGTTAAACCTGTAGGGTGTAAATGGGTCTACAAACGTAAGCTTGGAGCTGACGAGGAGGTTACAACCTTCAAAGCCAGGCTTGTGGCGAAAGGTTACACTCAACAACCCGGGGTCGATTTTGAGGAAACCTACTCGCCCGTAGCAATGGCCAAGTCCATCCGGATACTGCTTGCCATAGCAGCATGGTATGACTATGAAGTATGGCAGATGGACGTGAAAACGGCCTTCCTCAACGGTTTCGTAGAGGAAGAGATCTATATGGATCAGCCGGAAGATTTCAAAACTGTTGGAGAAGAGCAGAAGGTTTGCCGTCTCCAAAGGTCCATCTATAGCCTCAAATAAGCTTCCTGAAGCTGGAACATACGTTTTGATGAAGTCATACGGGGATATGATTTCATCAAGAACGAGTCCCATCCTTGTGTATACAAGAAGATCAGTGGGAGCTCAGTTGCGTTTTTGGTGCTTTACGTGGATGACATCTTGCTCATTGGGAATGATGCTAAGATGTTGGGTACCACTAAAGCTTGGTTCTCAACGCAATTCTCCATGAACGATATGGGCGAGGCATCCTACATCCTTGGCATCAAGATCTACAGGGATAGATCTAAAAGGATGTTAGGAATGGCCCAGTCCTCGTACATTGAGAAAGTCTTGAAGAGATTCAAGATGGAGAACTCAAAACGAGGATTCCTTCCTATGATATGGAATTAAGTTATCCAAGAAGCAGTCTCCTAAGACTGATGACGAGCTTAAAAGGATGTTCGACATCCCCTATGCTTCAGCCGTAGGCAGCATACAGTATGTTGTTCAGTGCACTAGACCTGATGTGGCTTTCGCTTTGAGCGTAACTAGCCGATATCAGTCGTGCGCCGGGAGGCACACTGGAGTGCAGTCAAGACTATCCTAAAGTACCTGAAAAGGACTAAGGACATGTTCTTGATCTACGGCGGTGGAGAGTTGATACTGGAAGGCTATAGTGACGCTAGCTTCCATTCGGATGACGATGATGCCAAGTCTCAGTCTTGTTTTGTATTTTGACGATGATGCCAAGTCTAAGCCTTGTCCAGTGCAGTCGGAATGTGTAGCGAGGACGGTGGATTCCAAGAAGAGGATCCGTCCCCTGTCAGTATGTGACAGAGGTATCTCCTATGCACTCGGAGACACGTTTATGCTGTTTGAAGCTGTGGCCACAGTGGTTGGTCGAACAGGGAATGGTTTCCTGTGTCGACGCAATGAAGCATACGTGGTCTCGAGTATTAAGCATAGATGCCTAGTCAAGGATGAAAACCGATGCCCAATTCCATACCCTAGACTAAGGCCGAGAGACGGTAGACGAAAGGATCGTACCCGTACGGAATCGGCGCCTAAATGTTCACGCCAATTCACCTAGTCTCTAGTGCCATGGACCGTTGCTAGACGGCCACCCATGGTAACGGGCCCTTGTGGGACACGGGCCCAAGTCTAGCTGAGGGTGAACCTAAAGGGTCACACACAAATCACCGAGGAGGTTGAGAGATTGACTTGGAGTCAATCTCGAAGGATAAAATAAGTAATTGGATTACTTAAGGGAAAGTCCATTGGATGGATGGGCCGATATTGTATCGGGCTTTCGTTTAATCGGTAAATTGGATTTTCGATTAAATATGGAAAGTTGAGACGTTGAGACGTTGGATCTTTTAATTGGATTAAAAGATCAACGGGAATAATTGAAATGGACATTAAATTGGATTTAATATTCGGTTCGTCGTAATTGGATTACGATAAAACCCGGGCCGTTAAATTATGCCCGAGAGGAGAAATAATTCCTATTTTGGAATAGGAAGAAGTTGGACTTCTACCCTTAATTAAACATGCCGACATGCTCCTTGGAGGAAGCAAAATCAGCCATGTTTCATGCTAGGTGGTATGTTGACTTATCTCTTTTGGAAAGAGACAAATCAACTCCAGTCAAGCTCTTCCCTTTTGGTATGATTTGATCATACCATAAATTTTGGTAGGCTTGATTGAAGAATTGATGGTGATTGATTGGAATGAATCTAGACATCCTTGGATGAACCTAGACACATTCCAATAATCACATTAATTATGTATATATATTAGAATATACAACACCAAGTATAAGTGATTCATTATTCATCTTTTTCTAGGAAAAAGAGAAGACAAAAATCCTCTCCTCTTTCTCAAACTCTCGGCCCCTCTCCCTCTCTTACACTTGTGTTCTTCACTTGATTTTGAATAAAGAAGAAGAACAAAGTAAGTTTAAGAGAGCAGTAATTCATAGTGTTCTTCTCTTAAATCGATTCCTTCTTAAACCCGTTCTTTTCTAGCAAGAAGAACGTGTGTTTCTTCCGGTGTGGTGTGGATCACCTTTGGAGAATCCATACGTTTGGATTTCGTGAGCATTCCGTAGAAGGAACAACACAAGTAGCCGGGAGCATACGCTAAACAATCAAAGGTAACGGTTTATTACGCTTTGTTTGATTTCATTTATATATCTATGCCCTATGTGCTTAAATATATGTTTTAATATTTACACATCCTACATCGAACGCCCGGTTGAGCACCCAAGGGTACACCCCTTGGGATTCGCGTATTTTGAATTTGATTTAAATTTACGCACTATTTCCTCGCTTCCTCGCTTCTGCTCACGCTCCCAGGCAGATCCGCTTGACCTTCAAAATCCAATCGTGAGGAATTGCGTGATCATTCCCAAGGTGTCGTAGAGATGGTGGGCGAGAAGCGTGTCCCCGACTGGGCCATATATAACCAGACGTCCACTTTGCGGATGCATGCTGGACAAGATTCATGGGAGCTATTCAACGCGATTCTTTGTATTCCCGATCAAGCTATACTAGGTCGAAAATCCCATGTCAAGGTCGAAGAGAATTTTGCTCATTGCATGATGAAGGTATCTCTTTAAGTGCTTTTCCTTTAGCTGTTATTTTTCGACTGCACCCTCAACATGCCCTTTGCAGGCATGTGCTTTTGGTCACAACTTGTCACTGAAATGCTGCACTTTCCACGAAGGCAAGAAATTGCTAGCCACCTTGAATATTAACCTGCTGCTTGAGGTCGAGGCCCTGAAAGCCCAAATATCAGAGTTGAAGACTTCCAACAAAACCAAGGTAGCGGACCTAGAGGCCCAACTTCAGAGGTGTACAAATGAGATAGTTAATATCCGACTGAAAGCCCTGGATGAAGGTGAACAGAAGGCTTTCGATCAAGGTCGCACTAAGGGGTTCGAGGAAGGGCTTGTAGAGGGGCGGGCCATATACCTTTCCTCACATGAACATCAAGCTTTGTTGCCTGAGACCAGAGTGGCTGCTGCGCGTGACTTCATGAAATGCCCCGCTTTCGGGGTCGCTCTGGAGATCAAGACTGCAAAGTTGACTATCGATGCTTTCGAACTGTGCCGTGCGCAAGTCAACACTCTGGGAGGCTTCGTCGCAGGTTTCAACAGTCGGCTCGACCCCACTTTACATGCCAAGATACAAATTCCGGTCATGGAAGAACCTCCTGCTGCGGAGCCTAATGAGTTTGATGTACCCATGGATGAGATCAAGGAAGCAGCCCCCGAACCTTAAGAGTTTTTAGGAAATTTTTTGTATAGAGTTCGATTACCTACCTGCCTTTATTTCTAATTCTCTATATAGCGCACATGGTTTCTAATCGAATTGAATATTTCATCTTAAATCTTCTGACAGGAATAGAAAATTGCTCCCTTTTTGATCGCATGACACTTGTTTTACCATCTTTGATTTTTGAGGTCGTATTGTTAACCGTTCACTGATTCCTCGTGCTAGTTTATTCTACATCTTTTTCTAGGTCGAGTTGCTTGCTCTTGGTGACGATATTTTGTTGATCACATTCTAAGAAATACTTGACCGTAGTCCGGCTAATGCATTAAGATTTCTTGATTTTCTTCGATCGCTTTGAGATCAACATAGGCCTTTTTTAGGCTTCAAACTTTCTCAGATGTGCATTCATTTGGGGGTCGCCATTTTCCTTTGCTCAATTATATGAACCTTTTTCAGGTTTCGATCTTTTTCAGATCAATATTTATTATACCCTTTTATGGGTTGATCTTTTTCAGATCGATACGCCCTTTTGTGGGCCCCTGCCTTAGCCTTTTTTAAACAATTGCTTGGGATTTGCGACCTTTTTCAGGTCCATTTTCCTGATGGCCTTTTCCAGGCTATGATTATTATGACCTTTTCCAGGTCGATCTTTTTTTATTAACCTTTTTTAGGCCCCCATTGTTGCGATCTATTTCAGATATTGTAATATTGTTGAAAGCAGAATAATGTCTTTTTCAGACTTTTCATTAATACGGCCTCTTTCATGCATTGGGTTTCCCCTTATATCAAAACATAATATGCTCTTTTTCAGAGATCATCAAAAAGTTTCATCTCGACCGGTACCCCTTAGTCTAAGGATAAAATTTCTTCTAGTTATGTATGTTCCAAGGTCGAGGTAGGTCCTTCCCTTGCAAGTCTTGCAGCCTGTACGTGCCCTTTTTCTTTAATCCAACCACTTTGTATGGTCCTTCCCAACTCGGATCCAGTTTTTCCACGTGCTTAGACACTTCGACCCTTTTAAGCACGAGGTCTCCTACATGTAATTGTCTTGGTCACACTTTTCGATTGTAGCTCCTCATCATGAGACTTTTGTGGTGTAAAATTCTTGCTAGTGCATGACCCCTCTTTTCTTCGATCGTAACGAGGTTGAATTCCCTTGCCACCTGATTTTCCTCTGGGTCGTAGTGACCCTCGAAGTCTCTTCACCAATCTCGACTGGTATGATAGCTTCGGTCCCATAAACCAAGCAGAAAGGGGTCTCCCGTATCGAGCTCCTTGGGGTCATCGTGTACGCCCATAATACTCCTGGCAGCTCCTCGACCCAACTCCCCTTAACTCCATCCAATATGGTCTTCAAATGTTGCAGTAAAATTCGATTTGTCACATCAGTTTGGCCATCAGCTTGAGGGTTACCTACATCCATGAAGTTTTGCTGTATTTTCATCTCCTTACACCATGCCACGATCCCTTTGCCTTGGAATTGTGTTCCTTTATCTAAGATCAACACTCTCGGGATCCCAAACCTGTATATAATATTTTTCCACACGAAATTGATTACCTCTTTTTTAGAGATTTTTGCTAAGGCTTCAGCTTCCACCCATTTGGAAAAATATTCGACCGCGACAATCACGAATTTCTTCTGGGCCGGCGCTGGGGGAAAGGGTCCTAAAATGTCGATCCCCCGCTGATCGAATGGACAAGCTATCTTGATGGGTTCTATCGGTGTCGCGGGCATATGAGTCAAGGTCGCATATTTCTGGCAACTTTCACATCTCTTTGCGAACTCCATTGAATCTTTTATCAAGGTAGACCAAAAATAGCCATGTCTCACTATTATTTGGGCTAATGATCTTCCTCCTGAATGATTTTCACAACTTCCTTCGTGGATCTCCCTTAGGACATACTCAGCTCGCTCGGGGGTCAAACATTTCACTAGCAGGCCATTTGGTGACCTTTTGTATAACTCGCCCTCGACCAGTGTGAGTCTGTTTGCTCTGAATTTAAATCTCTTCGTTGCTACGGGATCGCTAGGCGCAACCCCATTTTTTAGAAACTCGATGATCTCCATTTTCCAATGGGACTTCTTGGACATTGTGTATTTCCTGTACCTCGTCAATTGTTGCGGCCTCCTTGATCTTTACTGTAATTTTTCTATCTTTGACCACCACGACCATGGCTCCAAACTTTCATAAAGCATCGGCTCTCTCATTTCTCCTCTCGGGATTTGTTTTATGGAGCACTTTTTGAATTTTTGCATCCATTCCTTGACCAGGGAGAGGTATTGGGTCATCGACCATTTTCTTGTCTCTTACGATCCTTCGATCTGCATAACCACCAACTGAGAATTTGTGCAAACATCTAAGTGTCTTACCCCCATGTCAAAGGTTGTTTTGAACCCTAGTAGCAAGGCCTCATATTCCGCTTCATTGTTGGTGACTGGGAAAGCTAATTTTACTGCAACCTCGATCTCTACGTCCTTAGGTCCCTGCAACAGAATTCCAGCCTCGCCATTATTCGAGTTTGAGGATTTGTCTACATGCAACATCCATATCTCAGATTCTTCTAGCTCTGGTTCCCCTACGAGCTCTACTACAAAATTCGCAAATACTTGTGCTTTTATTGCTGTCCTAGCCTAATATTGGACGTCGAACTCTCCCAACTTGATTGCCCACTTGATTAGTCTTCCAAACGCATCAGGTCGGGACATTACCTGCCTCAGCGGGTGATTTGTAATCGGATGCGACTGAAAGTACGGTCGTAGTTTGCGCGCTGTCGTGATTAATGCCAGTGCTAATTTTTCTATCTGCTAATATCATTTTTCAGCTCCCTATAGCATTCTGCTCACGTTGTATACCGAGTTTTAGGATCCATCTTCTTCCTTGACTATGACTGAGCTCACTGACTTATCGGAGACTACTAAGTACGCAAACAGGGGTTCCCCAGCTCTTGGATTTGCAAGCAGAGGTGGTGAGGTCAAATAATGTTTCAAGTCCGCCAAGGCCTGCTCGCATTCTCGGTTCACTTGAAGTCCTTCACCATCCGCAGTGTTTTGAAGAATGGGAGGTTCCTATCTGCCGACCTCGAAATGAATCTGTTCAACGATGCGATCTTGCCCGTTAGCTTTTGCACATCTTTGATCGTCTTCGTGGAGCTCAATTTCATGATCGCATCAATCTTTTCAGGGTTTGCCTCTATCCCCTTTTCGCTCACCATGTAACCTAGGAATTTTCCTCCTCGAACTCCGAAGGTGCACTTAGCGGGGTTCATTTTCATTCCATATTGGCTCATGATCTCGAACGCTTCCCTAAGATGTTTTAAGTGATCTTCCGCGTTTCTGCTCTTTACAAGCATATCATCTACATAAACCTCCATCGAGACTGTTAGAATAGGTGACCATGTAAGCCAATTTTGGCAGGAACATGTAACCTATGTCTAGACAATTCTTTGGTATTTGATAAAACATTTATGAATAAAGAAGTGAAAAATTCAAATGACAAGGGTGTCTGCGCGCCTGCGAGTCCGCGCGCGGACGGGCTCTGGGCAGCGCCGCCAGGCGCGCGCGCACGCAGACGGAGGAGTCTGCGTGCGCGTGCCCGGCAGGGATGCCCAGTGCGCGTCTGCGCGCGCACTACGCACGGCACGGCCGGCAGCCAGTAGGCCAGCGCGCGCGCAAGGCAGGGGAGCCTGCACGCGCGGCGGCCTGCCGGATTGCCAGGCAGCGCCTGCGCGCGCGCAAGGGAGGCAGGCTGAGCCTGCTGCCCTGTGCGCGTGGCGGCGGCGGCGGCGGCTGCTGCTAGGGTTTCAAAACCCTAGCAGTGTTTCTTCTTTTTATTTTTTTAATTATTTTCAGTTTTAATTTTGAATTAATTTTGAAAAATCTTTTTTTTTTTTGTTCAATTATGCCTATTTTTCTAAAGACATTATTTTAGGAGTAAAATAAATTGGATTTGGAATCCCGTGGTTATTTTACTTAAAATAATGAGGAAAGATTTTCCTAAAACGAGAAAATAATATTACCAATATTTGTGTTTTATTTTTCACACGTTGTGCACATATTCATTTATTATTTTGGATGTTTATGATTGGAAATCATATGTTGTTAGTATATTGTAATTATATGATTGGATCATGTGATTATGTGTGTTGGATGGAAATGGATGATCGCGAGCCCTAGACCGGATGTATGGTTTATTTTCTGTTGGGCCTGTGTGCCTCTTTTACTGCTTTCTCCTTCTCTCTTTCTAGTTGCCTTGGAATAATAAGGCATTCTACCTCCCTCCTTATGTACTCCCCCGGGTTTTCGCTGGGTTTCTATTTTTTAATATGTAATGAGAGTAGACTAGGAGTGAGGTTTCTATTTTTTGTAATTGGTGGAGAAGAAGGAAGGACCACATGGAGAGCCCAGACGGGAGGTCCCTTGGAGTTTTCCATGAAGTGAAGAAAGAGAAAAAGAGACCAAGGCCCATCAGCATGATGATTGGGTTACTATTAATGTAATAATATAGGACCAACCCTAGATTGACCATAGATCCACTGCGGGCTTAGTGGGTCGCATAGGATTCGGGCTCGTGATCATCCAACAGGGGCGTGCTAGGCTTTAATTTTGCATGTGATTATGATGATGGATGAATGGGTTGTTTATTTATCATATAACTGCTGTGGATGGTTTATTTACGCATTATGGATGTATGTGTAGATATTTATTTATTTATTTGAGATCTCGGTCATTACTTACTCTCACATTGGTTGGACCAATGTCAAAATATTAGACCCTAGACAAAGTGGACATGAACTCTAGGAGTTTGTCCATGCCTTCCAATCCATGGCAGAGTGAGGAAGCTGCTTTAGGTCAATAGCGTGGTCTCACGAGTCGTGGCACGTTATTGTACTTAAAGGAAGCTGCATTATGTCATGAACGAAAAGCGGGCTGCTGCTACCTGTCTCACGAGTCGTGGGGGTACCAGTGGGTCCGTGGCTCGGTCGATTGGGTTGGGTCTAACGCCCAATTAACATGATTCGCTTGGAGTCCTCGGGATCATGTGAAAGGGTGAGGCAATAATCTTGGGAATCTCGTGGAACGAGAATGGTATGGAATACCTCCCACAGGATCTTTTCCATGCGAATCGTAAAAGCGGGGCATGGGAAAAATCGCTGTGGATCCCAAGCCCACTTGGAAAGGATTTCCCTAAAACCACGTTTGAGAGTATCGTGTTTTCGTATAAATAGTGGGAGGATTAAATGACTAAAGTCCATGCATTTAATTATTTTATCAAACCACCGTCTTTTATTTTCTGCTGATCGCGCGCTGTTTTCTAAAATGTTGATTTTAAAATGTCTAAGAACCCACTTTCCATCATTCTTGAGACAAACAAATTCAATGGAACAAACTACAACGACTGATTGCGCAATCTCAGGATAGTCCTAGATTACGAGAACCAAGGCTACGTCATGGACGAGCCTCTCCCTAGGACCTTACCGGAAGGATCCACGCCAGAAGAACGTGAGACGTTCGAGACTTGGCATAAGGATAACTAGAAGGTCCGTAGCATCATACTTGCTTCGATGACCAATGAGATTCAGAAGCAATATGAAAGGCTAGACGATGTCCCTTCCATTATGGCTCGCCTTAAGGATTGCTATGCAGTCCCGGACCGGCATACTAGGTATGTCGCGACCAAGGCGTTCTTTGGAACGGAAATGACAGAAGGATCCTCTGTACAAGAGCACGGGGTTAAAATGCTTACCCTGGTGGAAAAGCTCGAGGACCTAAAGGCAGGTCTCGATAATGAAACGTACATAGATGTGATCCTTCAGTCACTCCCACCCTCCTTTGACCAATTTATCGTCAACTACAACATGAACGCACTTGAGAAGGGCATTCATGAGTTGATCAATATATTGGTGCAATACGAGGCAACGACTAAGAAGTCCACGCCTTTGGTATTGTTTGGAGGTGCTTCGACTTCTAATACAAAAGGCAAGGGTGCCGGACGTTGGAAGAAGAAGAAAGGGAAGGGAAAGGCCGTCAAAGCAGGTACGAACACTAAGAGTGTTCCCATTGCCAAAGAGGGGAAAGGCAAAGGAAAGGGAAAGGTTGTCTCCAAGCAACAGTCAAAGGCATATGACATATGTATCAACTGCCGTGAGAAAGGGCATTGGAAGAGAGAGTGCCCCAAACTCTTCTCGAACCAAGGTATATATGTGATTGAGGTTAAATGGTCACTAGTTCTGCCTCTTGGGTATTAGATACCGGCTGTGGAGCTCACATTTGCAATGACTTGCAGGTGTTGAAAAGAAGCAGAAAACTAGGTAGCGGGGACATGATTCTGAAGCTTGGGAATGGCAAGGCCATCTCGGCAGAAGCAGTAGGATCCGCCACTCTAGTGATTAGTGATAGTATTAGCATAGATTTAGAGCAAGTTTATTTTGTACCCAGTATGATTAAAAACATCATTTCCATTCCATTGTTGGACAATGGTGGTTATGATTTTAGAATCAATAAAAATTGCTTTTATTTGATGAGGTGTGGAATTGCTCATCTACTTGGTACATTGCATAACGGACTCTATATCTTGCAACAAACGAATTTCGTCCTCAATGCACAACACAAACGAAAATTAGATAATAACGGGAACGCACGTCTGTGGCACGCTAGGCTAGGTCACATACCCCAAGATAGGATGAAAAGGTTGGTAGACTCAAAGAACCTAGAGGTTGGGGACTTGAGCGATCTACCAACTTGTGAGTCCTGTCTAAGAGGGAAAATGACCAAGAAGCCCTTTGTAGGACAAAGCAGGCTTGCCACAGGTCTGTTGGACTTGGTCCATACAGACGTATGTAGGACCACTAAGGACGCATGCCCGAGGTGGGTTCTCATACTTCATAACCTTCACCGATGATCATTCACGGTATGGTTATGTTTACCTGATGAGGTACAAGTCTGAAACTCTTGAGAGGTATAAAGAATTCAGACTTGAAGTGGAGAACCAAACCAACTGCAAAATTAAAATCCTACGGTCGGACCGAGGCGGTGAATACCTTAGTACGGAGTTCCTAGATTATCTAAAAGAACATGGTATAATATCAGAATGGACACCTCCAGGAACACCACAGTTAAATGGTGTCTCTGAAAGGAGGAATCGAACCTTGTTGGACATGGTTCGGTCCATGATGAGTTTTACCAAGATGCCCTTATCGTTTTGGGGCTATGCACTAGAAACGGCGGCCAAATTATTGAATTTAGCGCCTACTAGTACATTGACCCAAACGCCATATGAGATATGGCACGGCAAGCCTGCATCCTACAACTGCATGAAAGTGTGGGGTAGCCCCGCATACGTCAAGAGGTTAGTGGGAGATAAGTTAGAATCTAGGTCTAGCTTATGCAGGTTCGTTGGATACCCTAAAGAAACTGCGGGTTATTACTTTTATGACCCCTTGGAACAAAAGGTGTTTGTTTCAAGAAATGCAGTATTCTTGGAGCAAGGCTTCCCGGAGGAAATCCAACCTGATGAGCTGATCCTTGAGGAATCAAGCGATGGAATCCAGCCATCAGAGGAGGCCGCGAAACCCTCACTTAGAGGATTCAGGATTAACAGCCGAAGGGCTGACCAACCTCGAGAAGTCCAACATGCTAGGCATGAAGGACAGCCTCAGGAACAGCCAGTCCCGGTTCCTGAACCGCCGGCTCCGATACAGTCAGCGCTCACAGTCACCACTGATGTTCCCGTTCTCCGTAGGTCCACTAGAGAGTCCAGACCTCCAGTGAGATATGGCTTTCTAGGTGCGACCGATCTTTTGGATAACGATCCTAAGACGTATGGAGAAGCGATGTCTGACATCGACTCCGGGAAATGGCTTGAGGCCATGAAAGCCGAAATGGACTCCATGAGCGAGAACCAAGTTTGGAGTCTCGTAGATCCACCGAAAGGTGTTAAGCCAGTGGGCTGTAAGTGGGTCTACAAGCGCAAACTTGGCGTTGATGGAGAAGTCACAACCTTTAAGGCTAGGCTTGTAGCTAAGGGATACACTCAACGACCCGGGGTCGATTTTGAGGATACCTACTCGCCAGTAGCCATGGCTAAATCCATTCGGATTCTGCTCGCCATAGCAGCATGGTATGACTATGAGATATGGCAGATGGACGTGAAAATGTTCCTAGTCTATGGCAATGGAGAACTAATTCTGGAAGGCTTTAGCGACGCTAGCTTCCAGTCTGATGACGATGATGCCAAGTCTCAATCGGGGTACGTATTCAAACTCAATGGAGGAGTAGTAGCTTGGAAAAGTTCCAAGCAAGCAACCATTGCTGACTCCACCACAGAGGCTGAATACATAGCAGCTTCAGAAGCTGCTAAGGAAGCGGTTTGGATGAGAAACTACATCCAAGAGTTGGGTGTGGTGCCTAGCATCGTCGAGCTCGTTGTCATCTTCTGTGATAACAACGGCGCTATAGCGCGAGCAAAGGAACCGAGATCTCATCACCGTTCCAAACACATTCTTAGATGCTACCATCTTCTTAGAGAAATGGTAGGAAGAGGTGACGTCCGGAGGGACCGAGTCAACTCGGCAGACAACACAGCAGACCCGCTGACAAAGCCTATGTCGCAGAGCGCTCATACGCAACATCTTGAGAAGATGGGGATTAAGCATATGGGCAATTGGCTTTAAAGGTCAAGTGGGAGATTGTTAGAATAGGTGACCATGTAAGCCAATTTTGGCAGGAATATGTAACCTATGTCTAGACAATTCTTTGGTATTTGATAAAATATTTATGAATAAAGAAGTGAAAAATTCAAATGGCAATACTTTGTTTACGTTCACTTATCTGCATTTACATTTCTGGTCACTACGCAAACAAAGCCCACGGAATTAGAAACGATTTTGGGGACTGGGACTACGCTTGGAGGTAGGTCCATGAAATCAGTCTTACCGAATCAGTCCAGAAATCTCCAAGTCAAGGAATCCCGAAAATGGGTACCGGGATTCCCTTTGAGACTTGCACTATGCATCTGCTGTCGTGTTTCATCGACGGGTGACGAAGGTCGTCTAAGCAGTGTTAGTGGGTCAGCATGCTAGGAAGCAGCTGACTGAGGTGACTCGCGGGAACTGTCTTACGGAGGATCTTGAGTATGGTCAGCAAGGTATGACGTGTATTCCCGGTTCCAACAGTACAGGCCAAGTCCTTTGACTTGAGGAACTGCTGAGTTTACCTGTGCGTCAGGTCTGTATCTTAGATATGGTGAGAGATTGCCAAAAATACTCTTGAGTAGTCATAAGCCATGTCTAGTGCAGCCCGGGTGTACAAAGTGACAGTAGTTTCCAAGAAAGGATCTGTCTCCTGTCAAAGATGTTGACAGTTGAGTCTCATGTATGCTCTGTGTCTTGTCCCTGAAATCTGTGGCCACAGTAATTGAATAGAAGGGAAAAGGTTTCCCTTGCGACGTTTAGTAAGGAGAGACCGACACTTAGGTCCAAAATGGGTACCTGCTTTTTCCGTGCCCTAGACTCTAAGTGATGAGACCGAAGACAGAAGGACAAGTGTACTGTTAGAGCCTAAATGTTCATCCCCGAATATTTCACCTAGTCTCTAGTGCCATGGACCGTTGCTAGATGGCCACCCATGGTAACGGGCGGATTCTAGGAATCCGACCAAATCTAGCTGAATGGTGAACCTAAAGAGTCACACACTATCCACACACACTTAGTATTTAATTTGGAATTAAATATTGGAGTAAAATAACGATTAAATTAGATTTAATCGGGTCCTATATTTTCTTGGAGAAATTAATTCCTTCTATTTGATAAAAGGAATTAAATTAATAAATAGGATTTATTAAAAGGGTTGATTTAATGGGCTTAGAATAAATAATAATATTTATTTATTATATTATATTTATTCTTTTAGCCTTTTGGAATATTTAATAGGATTTAAATATTCCATTAAATTAAAATCAACGGTTGAGATGGAAAGGGGAGATGGAAGGCTATGATTCGTTTGACTAGGTCAAACACTAGTTTGACTAGGACTTTGACTAGGTCAAAATCCTAGTCAAATTAGAGTACTTAGAGTTGGAGTTTAAAGAGGATTAAACTCCTCCTCTATATAAACCTCTAGCTTCCAACAATTGTAGGATGATGATTCTTGAAAACACACACAACACACACTCTCCCCTCTCCATACCTCTCGTCCGCCCCTCTCTCTCTCACCAAGAAGAAAATACTTTTTAGTTCTTTTTGTTCTTGGAACATTAGAACTTAGACGAACCAATACCGTTAATTGATAACGTGTTATTGATTCGTCCACTCCAAAAATTATACACTTGTTCGTTGCTAGCACGAAGTGCAAGATACGTGGGTGGATCGTGTGTCACGATTTGGAGGGTCTCAAGAACGAGATCTCGGTGCAAAACGGGGAACAACGCGAGTAGCCGTTGAAGACGAAAACGACAACGGGTAGGTCTCGTTTTATCTTTTCGTCCCTCTTTAATTTTTCAACTCTATGGCCTCCATGATTTCTTTATTTGTTATATGATCATGAGATACACCGAACGCCCGGGAACCTCAAGAGCACACCCCTTGAGCGTGTTCTTTTCAATTAAAAGCATGCCTTTTATTTTTGTATGTTTATTTTTATCGCACTTCCGCATTCGCGCAATTCCCGGGACGATCCACCGTTTTCTTTCAGAGACTCCAATGAGATCTTTGAACATCCTGTTCACCAACCTTTGATACGTGGCACCAGCATTTTTTAAACCAGAAGGCATCACATAGTAACAAAAAATGCCATTTTCAGTGATAAAAGACGTCTTATCTCGATCCTCCTCAACCATGAAGATTTAATCGCATCCTTGATATGTATCCATCATATTGAATAATGCGCAACCGGCGGTCGAACCCACTAGCATGTCTATTCGAGGTAGAGGATATGGGTTCTTTGGGCATGCCTTGTTCAAATCAGTGAAGTTAGTACACATCCTCCACTTACCGGATGCCTTCGGCACGATCACTACATTTGATAATCATTTCGTATATTGAATCTCGGATACATAGCCATCCTCGAGTAGCTTGTTGACATCCTCCTCCATGATTCTATTTTTCTCGACCCCAAATGATCTTTTCTTTTGCTTAACCAGTTTAACCTCAGGATCGATATTTAATCTATGGACAATCACTTCTGGGTCTATCCCCTTGAAATCCGAAGGTTTCCATGGAAACATGTCTACTTTGGCTCTTAGAAAATCTATCATCAGTGTTTCTAGCCTGCTTAGAAGATTTGACCCTATCCAGTCGTTTTACTTGGGTCACCCTGTACTAGCTCGATGACTTTGTGCTCCTCACTAGGTTCTATGCTTTCGATCTTTTTTTATCTTTTTAGCTCCTCGATCCCTTCCCCTTCACTTATCCTTCTCTTATTCTTGGCCTCCTCAACCTTCGTTTTCTTAATTGAAAAATTGTAGCATCTTCGAGTTTCTTTCTTATCGCACGTGACCTCTCCTATGCCATGCCTTGTTGGGAATTTTATCTTTAAATGGTATGTAGATACTACTGCTTTAAAAAGGTTAAACCTGGTCGCCCTAGTACCACATTGTACGCAAAGGGGGTATCAACAACTCAAAACCTCACCATCAATGTCTTTCTCCTCGGCTCCTCCCCGATCGAGACGGGACGGTCGATCATGCCCATAGTTATCACTTCACTTCCTCCGAACCCTACTAGAGGTACAGGCTGCAAACGTGTGTATCCCAAGTCCATTTTTCTAAGTACATCGAGGAATAATATATCCACCGAACTCATATTATCTACTAGCACCTTATGCACCACGTAATTGGCAATATCCATCCTTATCACCATAGGGTCATTCTGCAATCCCATGTCCACGCATATGTCTCTGTTTTCGAAAGTTATTTCCTCCTCCTGCTCGAGATTGAATACTTGTTCCCTTTGGGACCGGCATGTATTTCTGCGCTACCTGCATCAACTGTTCTACGTCATTTGGTGGGTCTCTCGCGAGTGCAGACGCTAGCGGTCCTTTTTCAACCCATATATTAACATGCTGGTCATCATGTCTATTCTCAAATCTTCCACCTCCAGCGTCTCATTGTTAAACCTACCCATGAAAGTTTTCAAAGATTCATCGTCTTTCTGGCTAATAGTAAATAGGTAGGTCGCGAGCCTCTTAGATTTTTTCTTGCTCGCAAAATAGAACGTGAATTTATACACCAACTGTCCGTAGGACTCGATGCTCCCACTAACTAAGCCAGTGAACCACTCCTGCGCCTTTCCTATCAAGGTAGTCGCAAACAATTTAGCATTAACAGAATTGGATTGCCCATATAAGTTCATTACCAGCTCGAAAGCAGTGTCGTGCTCTTGGGGATCCTTCGTGCAATCGTATTTTGGTAAGTCAGGGAGTCAGAAGGTTGGGTCCACCACTTCCGTCAAGATTTTGTTCGAGAATAGGGAGTTCCTGTTCTGAGCCACTATCTCTCCGCTCCTTTTAAGTTCATCAATATGCAAACCTAACCTTTCGATTTGCCTTCCTACCACATCCACCTCTGCTTTTGAGATCGCAGGTTCTCTCCTCTTATCTCGTCCACTTGAAGCCGCGTTGGAAATTTCTATCTCTTTTCCTTTGTCAGGCGCTTGCTCTGGCTGATCAACCTCCGCATCTCTAAACAACTGTCTTTTAGTCCCCTCTCTCACAATTGGTGTGGCGTTCCTCTTTTCATACTCTACGACCACGTTCTTGCTAACTTCCGTAATAAGCCTTTCTAGCTCTGCTCTAGTCATTTGTACTATTTGCATATCTTGCCTTGTAGGTGTTTCCTCCACTATGGGTTCCCTATGCGGGGTTTCTTCCATCTCAAGCTCCTAATCTTCTCAGAGTTTCCCACAAATGGCGCAAATTGATCCGGGTCGAGATACTCGATCTCAATGATGTGACGACACTCCTCGTCTTCTGGTGGTCCAGATCCAGCAACTCGTCCCAAATACTAAGGTCCCTGAGAAGAGAGCAAGCGTGAGTCTAGCCGGGATGGTCCCGGGCGAAAATCCTCCGATGCTTAAGTCAGAAGGTGTTCGAAATAAAGGAATTCGATCACGAGTAGTTGAAGCTGTAGTAAATGCACACATACCTGTAATAAATGAGGATATCACGTATTTATAAGAGCCATATATACGGATTTCTCTGGTCCACGTGGTGCAATCTTGGCGGCACACTTACTAAGAGATCGACGTTATCTAGCTAGTCCACGTGGCCGGGTCGCAAACCTGGGCAGGTCAAAATACCCGACCCTTTTAGGAAACATGCGGATCTTCAGGGGCAGTGCGGTGATTACTGCTATTTTTTAGGGTATTCTCGGGAACAGGGGGAATATCCCTTATCAACATGGGAAACTATTTTCCTATTTAATTAACATTGTGGCCATAGACTTCTAGATATGAACACAATCCAGAGGACATGGGAGATTGTCATTATTTCATGATAGGTGATGGATTCCTTCTTGGAACACACCAACCTCCATGTATGTTCTGACTACACAGGTGTAGGGCTTTTTGCAACTACGTAGTAAATGCAGTTACATCAGCTAGGACCAAGATACAACCGCCCCCATATACAAGGCTACTGTGGCTCCTCGGGTCAGAGGACTAACTTCCGCACTATCGTAGAGTCGCAGCTAAGGAGTTCCAGTCACACCGATCACGCCACATGGGCGACCATATAACAACTCATGCAAGTCAATTCAGTAAACTTGACAACTCACTTATCAAGCACCCACTAAAGTGTATAGACATCATACGTCTGTCGCCGATGAAACTCGACACTCATCACATGAATGCATCACTTAGTATAACTCTCTACATAACTCCTCAATGCCCAATTTTTAGGAATATTGACTTGAAATGTTTCAGACCAACGCTGGGAGGTTAGTTTCATAGTTGCTACCAAATGCGCAACCCAATTTTGTTGGATTAACTGGTCTGTGGGCTTTGTAAATTAAATGCAATAATAACATATAATATAACACAAAAAGATAGCTAAAGAATAAACTATATTAATGAAATTTAACATTACATCGAATAAGATATTAACAGTAAATTAGAAAACAATCAACTAATTAGCATTCTGGTCACTTACACAGTCTGATCACACCTCTGGGCGCACCTCAAGCAATTCTAGGTCGAGCTCAAGCTCAGGTTCATCCGAAGACTCTTTGGAGCCCTCGACTAGAAGCTTCCTGATGATCATTAATACCTTCTCCATAATGCACATTTCTACTGATTATATTATGATTACACGATGTGGCTTGCAACTCGAATGATGCTTCGTTAGCGAGGTATTATCCAATCTAGCTTTGTACGTATGAGTTTCATGACTTTGTCTTGAAAAAGACGCATCACTAAGAAAGAAGACTTTGGAATTTATAAGTTATTCAAAAATCATTGTTTGTAATTAATATAAGATGATTGCCTACATCGATTATATAGTGAGCAAAGTAGTGTTGTCTCTAGGTATATTTCTCAAATTTAGGCTCCAATTTTAATTTGTAAATAAAGCAATTTTCATGTATTAATATATGGATGAAGTACATTTAATCAGGAGAAGAACCTCTGCTGATGATGCTAAGAAAGAGGGGAAGTAGCTCAAATGGCAGAGCGCTCGCTTTGCATGTCAGAGTCACGGGGTTTGATCGCCCGCATCTCCAATATATATTATTAAATTTTAAATCTTTGGTATTCTCCTTTATATGCTATTTGAAACTAAAGTATCTAACATGAAATATTCAATTAAAACTTTTAGATGTAAAAGTTCAAAGAATAAAAAATATATTCTTAAGTACTAGTGCATTCGCACGCTCGACCCAGGTTGATTTTTTAAAAATAAAGGTTAATTATATTTAGATCCCCTTTGAAAATGCATAATTACATTTTCCCTCAGAGAAGTTTTGAAATTACAATTACATCCCCTCTAGAAATTCTTTGTTTACACCTGACCTCCATTCGTTAAAATTTGGGCGGAAAATGTTCATTTCAACAAAAATAATTACATAAATTTTCAATTTTACCTCTCATTTAACATTCTCATGCAATAATTTTGTACTTATCCTCACTCCATACATATACGTTACACTTATCATCTTATAAGTACAAAAATATATATGAGAATGTTAAATGATGGGAAAAAATGAAAATTTGTGTAATTATTTTTGTTGACGTGAACATTTTTCGTCCAAACTCTAACGGATGGGGGTCAGGTGTAAACAGAGAATTTTCGGAGGGGGTGTAAGTGTAATTTCAAAAATTTTTTGGGGGAAAGTGTAATTATACATTTTCAGAGGGAGTGTAAATGTAATTAACCCAAAATAAAATGATAAAAAATTATTTATATGAACCTTTTTTTTTTTGTAAGAATTTATAATGAACAACTGAAAAATAATCTAAAACAATATAATGAAAAGGAAGAAAAATAAGTAGGAGAGAAGAAATATTAAAATTTTAAATAACAACTTTTTTATGGGATACAAAATGGTGAGTTAAAGAATAATTATATTAAAATTACAAACACTTAACTTGTGAGACGTAAAATACAATTTTGTCTATACATTCTTATTTTACAATTATGTAGAAGAGTCAATTATAATGAGTTAAAGTTTATCACACAAAATCCTAACATAGGCCAATGATTGTGGTTCAAAACTCATGTGGGGTTAAAAACAGTCGAAGATTATGGTTCGTAAACAACTTCTGCAATAATGGTTTTCCTAAAATTAATAATGTCTCAAAGAATTATTGTTGAAACAACTTAAAAGTAAAGCTTTTTCATTTTTTTATAGTTGGATTCGTTACAGCTCTCAATATATTCAAAATCAAAAATTTATTTTATATATTAATAATTGAAATCAACGAATATGTTCAAACAATAAAAAATATTAAAAACTATTATAGATATAATATATACCCACATTCGTGGACCTGAACTTGCAAACTTTGATTATGGGACTTCAACCTTACCAATCAACTAGCCTTATTGAAGCTTAAATTTAGCTTTAATTCTCTTGGAAAAATCAATAAATGGAAAATATTATGCTAAAAAATAAGTCGGAATACCGAGTTTAGAGAGGAAAAAAAAGTTTTAAAGAAAATTATTATTATAATTTTCAAACTTGTAGGCAGGTAGGGATAACTTCACTTTTGATTCCCTAAGTTACTTACTAAAATCACTTTTGGTACCACATGTTGCGAATCAATTTTGATATCTAAATTTTCTTAAAATGATCAAATATAATCATAACCATTAGTTGACCATCTAAACTCACGAATGTACTTTTTTTGATTAAATAACGTTCAAATTATCCATAATAATCATGTATATACTTAATATGTATGGTTTTTGTTTAAGATTTGCGAGTGGGAGTACTAAAGTTTTTGTTTGACGTCATTGTGCTAATTCTGTGCGTTTGTTATGTGGTTGTGTTATGATTTTAAGTCTTATGGATTAAGAGATTGTGGCAATTTTAACGTTGCAAGTATGATAATTAGCAATATTCAGTCGTAACGTATGAAGAACAAAAATGCAAATTTTCCTCGCAAAATGGCAAATTCAGAATTCCAATGAGAAGGGTACTGAAATGGTACAAACTGACAACTTGACTGAATAAATTTGTTACATCAATATTTGGATGTTTTGATCATTTCAACCTCTGAATTATAGGACTATGTAAAGGAAAATTCTTATTCAAATTAATTAATTTGATCGAAGCAAACAAATCACACAACAAGTTTAATACACTTATAATATAATTGGTCACTCTTTGTATAATTGGTTCAGATTTAACCAAACTCGATTTGAGTTAGGATTTTCCATATAATCACTTTTATTTTAGAAATGGAATTTCATGGACCAAATGTGGAATTATGATGAAGATCTGCAACCCTACTTTGATGTTATAAATTGATGGCACTATCACGCATTTATTATACTAGAAAGGAAGACGTGCGTTGCACGTGAGAGCACGTATGATAATGGACATATGTAAAATAAATATCTAAATAAAAATCCAATAATATAATAAAATTTAATAACATAAATTATATTTATGATTTAGTTAAATATATTAATGAATGATTTATTTATTTTAATTGTTAACCGAAAGAAAATTATCAATCCAAATTAGTCTCTTCAATGAATGATTATAATTCTATTTTCTAACTGAATAAATCAATGAAGAAGGATCCGATTGATTAATGCTATAGATTATATAACTTATTATGAACCTTTTTGTATTTAAACAATGTTATGTTCTATTTATATCTTTTGTCTAAATTTTGTTCTCAAATTAAAAATCAAATTGAAAATATAGTAGGATTATAAAAAGATTGAGGATAATAAATGATCAAGATAATTCAAAAAATAATAGTATGTTATTGTTGGATTCTACATTGAATATTTATAGTGATACTTTATTTTTTTCATATTAAATAAAACTATAATTTTATTTTCAGATTAAATTGTTGAGTAAAAATTAACTAACAGAAAATATTATTTATTAATAAAGTGTGAAATCTCCCAGGATCACAGCACATCTTTTGTCATTCTATGAAATTATAAAAAGATGTATACACAATAACTATTTCATGTGAAATATATGATATAATTATATTTAAAAAATTAAATTAACAAAAAAATGATATTAGTTGATAATTTCAAAATTACTAATTAATATAAATATATGGAATTCTTAAAACATGCTTATCAATATTATTTTAAAACAAAAATTCCTTACATTTCTTAAAACATCATTACAATCATATTTTAAAATTTCCATGTATTCCATCAAAACTATGGAAACGTTTTTCTTTTCAATGTTATGAAAACAAAAATACATGATAGTTTCGAAATTATCCAGTTTCCTTCGAAACACTTCATTTTCTTAATTTTCCTTCGAAATCTTTGACTTTCCTAAGAAACTTTTTATTTTTCCTAATTTTTCAGCGAAACATTTATTTCATACTTTTAGATACAAATATATAAATTCTTGTGTTATACATAAGTATTTCATTTAATGATAACAAATTTAATGTTAAGCTAAATTAGTAATGTTATATGTATAAGTATCAATATAATACAAATATTTTATAACACATAGTTAGACATAAATATTATATTATTATTTAGTTTCAATAGCAAGTATATCAATTAATAACTCCTAATACATAATTATACTATATAAAAATAATGTTAATTGGTCAAATGATACAAAATTAAACTACATATATTTGAAATTAAAAAGAAAGGTAATATTTTAAATATTTCTTTGACTATTATGTATGTTTTTTTAATTTTATGATTTTTTTATAGTGTTTTTGAAACGTTTTTTAAATATTTTTAATATTTATAAACTCAAAATATTTGTTGAAAATAAAACTTTAATCCATGTTTATCATTACAATCAGCCCAATAGACGCACCCACTAAACACGTGTTGGGAGATTATTTACTTTTTCTTCTATGGAGTGTTCGTTTCTCTTTTTCACCTTCACGACTTAACTTTTCAGATCTGGCTTTCTCCTTGTTCAAGAGTTTTGAGTAGCCCAGTTTGACAGCCATTTTTCATTAAAGAGGCATGATAGTCTTCATGGACGCATAACAACAAAAGAAGAAATCTCCTCACCTAGCCTTCCTCCTTACCCTTTCTTTCAGAGAAGCCCATGGCACCGAGGCATCATACATCTTTCCCCGTTGATGAAGCCCAGAAGAACGAGACTTCCCATTCCTATTAGTGAGAGAGTGGTCACAGTTCGTCACCTCGGGGCCATGGGCTTCTCTTAAAGACAGGGTAAGGAGAAAGGAACCTTAATTTTCTCAGCATTCTCTGCCGACAGCAACAATCACAAGTGCCCACCCCCAATATCGTCGCTTCAATACCAGGTTAATCCAAATGTTTTGTGATCTTTTGTTGTCCTGTGTGATTTGGGAAATATTTTGGTTAATTTTATATGTCAATTTGTGAGATTTAGGCGTGGGTTGTCCAAAATTAAAGTGTAGAAAGCAAGTTCATCTTTATGTATTTTTTTAAATCGCACCAGGTTTTGGTTGAGATTTTGCATTAACTGGTTCTTACTGAGCATTTTATATCTAGAAGTGTTATTTTATTATTTGTTTTTTTTGTTAACATTTCAATACTTTTAGTTTAGGTGTTGTTGTGATTCTTATTCTGATCAATTGGAATTGCTTTTGTCGCCGTTTTTGTTATGGTGGACGCGGAATTGGTGCACTACTGTGTGAGGAGAAAAGTGTATGGTAAGCGTAAGGTTTTCAATGTAATGTGATTTCTAAAATAAAGGCATGTACCACCAATTTTTAATAAATTCTTTTATGTTCAGTTCAAATTAGATGTTGCATGTACAAGTTTTAGGTTGCTAAGTTTTGTATCTGATTTTTGGACAGCTACAAATGTTTTATTCTAGCAACAATGTGACAGAGAATTTAGAGGAGATGGGTGTTGGCATAATAGGAAAACCACGATGGTTGAATAAGTCTATGATTCTACTCATCGGGCTGTAAGATATCTCTTTCTCCTCCTATTTTTCATTCCTTATATGGGTCTAAAAATCACTATATTCATAATTTAGGTCTATGAACTTTTGTTTGAGTGTGAAACCAATGTTTGAGACGTAACCAATAAAAGGTTGTCCTCAAATTGGAGTTCTAGAATGATTAATTTGAGTATGTTTGCTAAAAGTAATGTACACAACTCAGAAGTGGTGACAAATCTATATCTATATATATCTATACTATATATAAAAGTGTGAATCTTCTAAGTGTTTGTTCCCTATTGTGAAAAGATACCTATACCCTTATTTAATTAATCTTTTTACAATTAATTAGAATTAATATAAAAAAATTCTGTTAAAAAAAGATGATTTAATAGTCCTAATACCTCTAAACTACTTAGATAATGATAAATATATGTAAGTAGTTGAGAGGAATTAGAACTACTAAATAGTTTCTATTTTCCATTTTTATTAGGCTTTGTCTTTTTATAACTTCCTTTTATTTTATTCAATTCGGATTATTTCGTCTTAAAAGTAATAGACAATTAGCATATCAATAAATTTTAAAATATTCAGAAATAACTGATGATTAACATATAAAATATATCAATAAAAGAATACCAAAAAGAAAATATAATGTGTATAATTAATATTACTCAAATCGGTAAAACTTTATAATTTTAAATAAACATTGATAACAATTAAAAGTAAGATTTTAGAAATAACTATAAACTAATATATTAGTCGTAGATTAAATTTTAATTGTATGCTAACAAAAGAGAAATATGCTTTTCTTTAGAATAAATTTATACAAAAGAAGCTAAGGTTAACAAAAGTAAATAAGTATTAAGAATAAAAATATATTGACAAATAAAAAAGCACTATTTATTTATTAAATTGACATTGTCCATAAAAGTTTAATTATTCAAAAAATCTCTTATTATTTTATTTTTTCAATATTAAATAATCATATATGCACATTAAAGATTACGTTGGTATTTGGTTGAGCTTTTAAGTTCTTTAAAATATATTATAATATGTTTAAGAGCTTATACGTTCTATAAAATAGTTCGGTAATTTATCTTTTCTAGAGAGCTTATAAGATCTTAAAATACGATATTCATGATCTTATAAACTCTTCAGAAAAAAGTAAGCTCAATCTTTCTTTATAATATAAAATTACACAAAACACTCTTACATTTTATAAGTTGTGACTTCTTATTCATCCAAATACTTTAAGAGCTTATCTTAAAATAGAATTCAACATTTTTAAGCTTTTAAAACATCTTATAAGATTTTTCAGATAAATTTAGTCGTACACCCTTTAAGTTGGCAAAAACATAATATATTATTGAATAAAAAATAGATAATATCAAATAATTATACGACCATGCGGTACATATATTGATACTACGATTAGATTACAATTTGATTAATAATTGTTAATAAATAATTAGTTTAAAATCATTTCACATCAGTAATTTGAAAATAAAAAACACATCAAGATATGATAATAAAAGAAAAAATATATCATACACAGGAATAATATAATAAAATTAAAGACATAGAAAATTACCAAAAAAATAGCTACAAATAAAACATGGTCAATTATATTAAATTTGAATTTCTTACAAAAACAAATCTAGAAATAAGGCACTATGAGTAATTAATTTTATTTTAATATTCGATTTTGTGTATATTATATTTTACTTTCGCACTAACTTATTTCAATACAAGATCATTAAATATATAATCAGTACATATAAAATAAGAAATTTCAATTTTGAGGATTAAGTTTTTTTATTTAGTAGTATCAAGTAATTTTAGAAATGAATTACAAATAATAAAATTACATGATTTTAAAACAATTACGATCTATTTTTTCGAAAATATAATTGTATATACTATGTTTCAATGATATAAGTATAAATAAATTTATGAACTTAATATGTTTCTACACGTGCAACGCACGTGATACGTTCTAGTATGTAAAACGTAGGAAATTAGACAAAAGCAACAATTGTAATAATTCAGTAAAGTAAGTGAAAATGAAACTTGTCATAGATGACTACTCCTATAGTAGAAATAAGATGGTAGTATCTCTACTCTATTAACAATTCTTTTTTTATTTTCTTGTTGATTGGCGTTACTTTATTTTTATCATCTTTTCTGGCTACATTTCTTGTTTTAATGAAGTTAGTTAGCTTCTCATCATCTTCAATTTCTATCACTTCTTGATGGTTTGTTTTCTTTATTGGCTGCCTAGTTGTATTTTGCTTTGCTGGAGTTTTGATGCAATCTATCTCTTCTTTTAAAACTACTATGTTTTATTGTTGGTGAATAAGATTGAAGCAAATAGACATAAATAAAACTAACAATTGAAGAGGATCTTGAATGCAACAAATCAATGTGAAAATGGTCAAATATAGAGATTAAAGGCATTCAAAAATTTAAGCCAAAAAATCTAAATCCTGCCAGCTTAAAAGCAGGTAAGATATATTTTTTTCAATCAACCTAATGCTGATTTTATGTAACTGCCACTAAACTTCAAAGTCTTTAAAGTTCAGATGCATTTATAACCAAATTGCATGGTAAAGTTTTTCAATTGTCGTTGCATATAAAAGTAAGATGCATTTATAACCACATAACTTTATCCTCATAGCTTCTTCATGTTAAATACTTACCTACACAAAAACTAACATAATAATTAAATATTCTGAAGCATATACATGTATATTCAAATATGTATATATTAAAGGAAGTTAAGATCTTACTTTGTGGCTCTCTATGATTAATGACTTGATTATCTGAATTTCTTTTGTTCATTTCAACCTTTTTGATGCTTTGGTGCCATCTTGATTCTCCATTTAGGAACAAAAGTGGATATTGCAATGGGTCATAACATCCAAAGTAATGCTTGATTCTATGTCTATGACCCGAATGTGAATGAATTACAATATCCCTCTCAAATGGGATATTAGAATTATTTCCTTCAATCCAGATTGCAGCTACTTGATCAGCTGTTGGAGAGTTATACATACATTGATCTAAATTCGCATCCCTTGTTATATGAAGAACAACCTCATCCAAAGAGAGGTAATCTTTCAGTTTTTGAAGTTGTTTTGCACATGGGTTCATCTCCATTATTTTCATTAGTTTCTTCACTGTATTTTCATTCAAATTTGCATCACCTATTTTGTCCAACCTGTTCTGAAATTCATTGTTAACATCAATAAAGTATAATTGCAACCAACTGGGACCTTCATCATCTGGATTTAGTCCTGGGAGTGTATGATAAACCTGTCCTAAAGCTCGAAACGTATATATTCCTTTTTTTGAAGATGCGAGATCTTGATCCAATTCACACCAAAAGAAGTGAATGAAAATATGCTATTATAAGCACGAATGTTTTTCCGAAGTTCAATTACCTCCGCTGATTGTGAGGTAAACAGTTCATGCAACTCAGGCGGTACATGAACATAGGCAAGCTTGACTTTCCCATTGTCACAACAGAAAGTTGCTGTCTCATATTGGAATTTTATTGCACCACAATGCTGACACGATTGCATTTCTTTTAATTCATGTTGTTCGGAACATACTGGTTCTAAGAATGTCTCACCTATAAAGAGAAGGATAGTAAGAAAACAACTATGAAAATATAATAACAAAAAAACTTAATGGTTGACATATAACTTGCATATTCTTGTTGCTGCATTAAGGGTATTTGTTCTTCTTTCCTAGTTCAAGGTCTGATCCTTTTTTATGGCTGAATAACAATCTGCAAATGATGAATTTATGAGTTGTAAAATAGTAATCACAAAGAATTATTACAGAACAATTGTATGAGCTGGCTACATAGAAGATTAGGGTATTTACCTTTTGGAAGTTGTTGTATTTGATTTTCTTGCCATGAGAGTTGCCTTGTACCCATATGTATTAGATTATTAATAACTATAATGAAAAAAAAAAAAAAAACAAATGCAGGTATAAGAGACATAAAATAGTATTACAAACTTTTTTTGTAAATTTGCACAGAGAAATTTGAGTAGATATCAGATGTCTTGTTCTAGTTTTTTGAGAAACACGTGAAGAAAAATTTTCATTTATAGTTTGATGAGTCATCTTCAAAATTTAATGTTAACATTATTAGCATGCTATATTATTTTCTAGGGGGTTTGATTTCTATGTTATATCATTAAACACTAAAGTAGGATTTTACCTGAGGAGATGTAGTCAAGGTTAAAGGATCTACACCACCAGTCCACAACTTCAATTACTTGTAGGAGAAATTGCATGAGCACTGCAGATTTGTTGGACAGAAGATGGAAAGCATATGCAAAGGATTGGTACAACTATTGCTTATTCAGACAGAAGATGTAGCCGTGTATGGTGTTCTTCACAAGCATGACATGTATGGATCTATTAATTTATAATCTATTGAGAAGATGTAACCATGTACAGTGTTCTTCACAAGCATGATATGTATAGATCTACTAATCTATAATCTATTTATTTGGAGGATTCGTATGAGATCCGAGTTGCAAAATTATATATGTTGAGGCTGCACAACTTTATGATATAATCATTGCAGTGACCCACAAATCATGTAATTTACATTTATATAAGAAGCCCTTAGACACTAAACAACAAAAGTCTGTAAAACTAAAAACAGAACAACACTTCTACTTCCTAACAACAAACTTGGTAAACAAACTGAACCAAAGACCCACCATTATCAAGGGTCTAAAAAAAATTCTCTGCGGGCTAATTTCGGGAAACTGTTGGAAGACTTCTGCACCTTAATTTATATGGAGGGTTCCTATGGAATACGGGTCGTAAATTCGAGTTGTAAATCACACCTTATTCAGCACTTTAAATTTATATGCAAGAGGATTATATATGTTGAGGCTGGGCAGGCTGATTTCGGGAAATTGTTGGAAGATTTCTGCACCTTAAATTTATATGGAGGATTCGTATGGGATCTGGGTTGTAAATCACACCTTATTCAGCACCTTAAATTTATAT